>JBBPCX010000035.1:744749-763609 GCA_037974365.1 Hydrocynus forskahlii | reverse complement strand
GTATGTATATATATGTATATGTATATATATGTATATATGTATATGTATTTATATTTATATAAATATATATATATATATATATGTGTGTGTTTGTGTATGTATGCTGGGCAACGATTAAAATTTTTAATCGCATGGTTTTCTTCTGTGCACTGTTCTGCCTGGAACATTGCCGACAATTTCTGCTGTAGTTATACACAAAATTAAAAGTAGTGTATTGCGCACCTTTATTTTTAATGTACTGCTATATGAACAAAAGTGTAATTACCTTTGGTTTCCCAACACTTGAAACAATTGAGGTGCTTTTTTAACAGCAGTGTTCATTTTACACAGTCAGACAGTTACAGTAAAAATGAAACATGAATTCTCAACTTAAACATTAATGCAATCTCAACTTTGCCACTGCAGGGCGCACTCACGTTTTATCTAGCTTGTTATTAAAAAAAAACAACTTCAGAGTCCACAGCGTGGGAGCGGAAACATTATAGCAGCTGCAAAGGGGGACCGACTCCATTTGAAAGTCTGTGTATCTGAATGCACTGTCATTAAAGTCTCTGTTGTTGTAATGGTCCGGCACCCCAATACTTTTATCCATATAAAATGAACAAAAGTAATGGGACACCTGTATGTATACAGTAAACCCCTGCTTGTACGTGGTTTAGCAGTCGTGGCTTCAGTCTCGCAGATTTTTTCTGAGAATCGAACTAATAATTATTCGTGGGAAATTGCAGATATCCTATTTTTTATTTTTTATTTTTGCTTTTGTGACGTCCGGGCCTCGCACGCCACACCCCTCATCCTTGTGACACACATATGAACGTAAATTCAGCCACATTTCCATATAAAAAATAACTATACATTTTTTGGTACTGTGGAGAGAAACACAAAGAAAGTCTTGGGGTGGAGAAATACCGCTGTACTCAGAGGCAGGAGGTTTGAAAGTAGCCAATCCGAGAACGCTATTTATTTCTCCTTGCTGCTGATTGGCTGCTGCTCCTTGATGCAGCGGCAATCCAGAATTTACCCCGTGGAGTGTCTCGAGCCTGACATGACTGGTCCCCTGGACAAATACGTTTGAGTTGTAATGGTTCCAGTGCCCATGGTGAGGTGGAAAATGTTTAATTTTGGTGTGTACCAATTAATTTATGTAGGTACTCATTAGAGTACAAGAGCAAAAAAATTGTCAACCCCTGTACACACACACACACACACACACACATATATATATGTAATGTATTTTCATATAGATTATGAGATTTAATGAGTTTGTTAACATATCATTGACATATAAATGTAATTGTGCCGTACCTTTGCACACATTACATGTTTTTATTTATTTCCATACATAGAGTAATTGCAAAGATAAGGGTTGAGGCAGGATGTATGTTCAAAATCCCATTTAACACACAAGCAAGAAACAAGAACAAAACACAAACAAAGGGTCCAGGAGTAACAGAACGCAATATAATTTGAGGGTTTAAACAAAGACATGACAGTTAATAAATACAGTAATTATAACACACAATACACCGACAGAGGGGTCAATAGACACTATCTAGACAATGGGAACACTTGAGCAGGGGAAGGGACGAGAACAAGACACAGGCGAACAGGATAACGGGGCAGGGGAAACAAAGGAAAAAGGAAAACAAAGGCATTGTCAGAAAACAGAAGTTTGTTATCATTAGAAAAGCAACAAAATGTGTCTGTTTATCTGTCTGTCTATCTATCTGTCTGTCTATCTATCTATCTAGCTGTCTATCTATTTATCTATCTTATCTGTCTTATGTATGAATAACACTACTGATGATATTGCACTCTTTCTGCTCTGTTCATTTCCATCTTTCTCATTTTCAGTATCCGCCGCTGGATGATGGAGGGCGACACCCACTGCCCTTTGCAGCCTCTCAATGCTGTGAGTACTTCTTCCATTTTTACACTAGATGGCGCCTTGCAGTTATTTCTCTGCCCATAAAACATGTTCTTTCTGGACTGTTCTGCATGCTTTTGTGTCATCGTACAAGAGGACATTACTTCTTGTAGAAGCACATTTTTGGTGAAATAAGTCATTTTTGCAATTCCCCTCCTTTCACCTCTCTGATGTTCGATTTAACAGGCAACTATTTTGGATGGGCCAACTCACAGAGTATGTAATTATTTCACCATTACACTACAGATGACCCTGTTGTTTCCTACCCCTAACCCAGGAGGACCCCAGCACTGCACTGTTCAGTGTTCTCCCTGCACACATGACTATTTCAAGTGTGTTGAATGAGGGAAAGCACTAAACAGTGCTATGCAGGGCTGGAAAAATGCATCCTTACCCTGATGGCTGATTCTTCCTCTCTTACCTTTGGCATACCCATCTTATGTGCACATTCCCTGGCTCAGAAACTCTTCCCTAGTCAATGGGATTTTCATGCACTTTAATTTAACTCAATGTGAAACAGTGAAATTTGATTTTAACAAATAAAAACATAGGAACACCAATCAAAGCTCAGCATGACTTCTGACACTTCGAGTATCAGCACACACCAGTTGAACATAGATATAAGGAGTTGTTTTGCCGTATGACAACGATTTACCTTTGTTGTCCTCCTGGCATGGATCCATGCCACTTATATTAAAGGTTAACAATTAATACTTGGTCTTGGTCTTGGAAGTACAAAGATTTTTATTTGGAAATTGTTCTATTTGCATGTCTGGTTGATGAGCCTCACCATGCAGTTTTGGGCCAAGTTTAGTACATGAAAAGAAAAAAAATATACACAAAATGGGTGGATAAATTGGCCATGTGGGTGGTTTTACGTATTCAGTTTTCTTGCTTTTGGTAAAACTATACATGCTTTTGGGAGACACGCCAGGCTGAGGCACGAGCCCTGAACACACGCTAAACTAGTGTTTAGAAGAACCCAAATAACACCAATTCATCTCTCAGAATCAAATGTATGTGTGTAAAGCTGCAGCACAGTGCTATACATCAGGGTTGCCAGACTGGCTGTAGTTTCCAGTCAAAAACTGTTCCAACGCCACTCAAATGCATAGAAAACCACCCAAAAGGACAACTGTCACAAAATAATATTAAGTAATTAAGTAACATTTAAAGTATTGTGACATAAGTAATGCACTGCTGAATATGTTAACTGCTGAAAAATAAGCTAGTCAAGTTGTCGGTTAGTCTTTGTAATTTTGTCACTAGTCTGAAGAACCAGGTTTTTATGTCATTTTTATGTCCCGGTCAACTCCAAGATGAAGAAAGGACAGCTACTTTCAATGAAAGAATAATGAGCATTTGAATAATGGAATTTGTATGCGCATCTTACTCTGAAAAGCTTGGAGGATCATGCAAATGCTGAACTAAACTTGGAGCCACACGCTATAAAGAGAGACACAGATGAGCGGCAGGGCTGCGTCCCAAATGGCTCCCTGCTCCCGAACGGCTACCTGCTGCACTTAAAATACAGACTCCTGCACACAAACAGTGTGAAACATGTCTAACAAAGAGCTGCTGGAGATTTAGTCCTGTGTGCAGAACTCCATAATGCAATATATGGGTGTGGAAACTGGAACTGACATAGCGCCCTGTAGAGGAAGTTAGGGCGCCGTTTCAGATTCAGATGAACATATCAATAACTGGTTAGGTGTTAGAGAGGGAAAAGGACAATGTCAGACTGGCATTGCTATCTCAAGCTCATTAATGTTTTCCAAATATTAGTATTTTGTTTATACAACAGTCATATGATGCACCGTAATCAGAAGGGTTAATAAAGTACAGTAATAATGCACAATAAGAAAGAATCATTTTTTTTTTACCTTCAAATATTGCTTGATAGGTCATGCACTGATCATTGGCCAGTCAAAATACACACAGTCAGTAATACCAAATGAACTGGCTAATCCATGTCTTTCCTTTGAGATCGTGGATCATGCCAGTTATTTTGGCAGTGGCCTCCTCACAACAGGAGGGAATAAAATATGCCAGTCATAGTTTTGATGACTGATGGGATGTGGGGAGTAGTTAAGCCTCTTTAAATTTTAGTTTGATTTTTAATCAGTATTTGTTACCAAAAAAAACATCATGACAAACCAGCCCAAATGTTTTCATGTCCAGTTCAGCCAGTTTGGCTGGTAAATGCTCCATCTGGCAACTCTGGGCATTTATGCACTCAGTCTGTTACCGTTTTACCATTTCTGTCTTACTCAGAGTTTAATGACACTCCAGAGGGTGGGAATAAACTACATCTCTTCATCCCTGAACATTTTCTCTTTTGTCTTGAGCTGGTTCCATTTTTTTACTGTGTCTTTTAAAACCCAGGCCAGTCTACATGATTAGCTTCAGCTTTAGTTTGAATGTCATTTTTATGAGCACATTTTGTACTTGTACCTTCAGACACTCCATCACATGCTCCCCCTACTTTGTATTTATGCTCACTGTCCATTTTATCAGCCCCACTGCCCATACAGGTGCACCATATAGCGGAGCTAACAATGGGCCGCAAGTGTAGATATGCCTAATGTAGGCATGCTCATGGTGTTATCTACACACTTTATGGTGTAGGGTTTCTTCTGAGGTGCCATCATGAAATCAGGGTTTAGGCATCAAACAGTCCACCAGAGGTCGACGTAAACTTTAAAACTGTTCAGTTTAGTGAATAATATCCACCCTTTTATAACCCTTATGTAAAACTTTGCTAATATTATATTGGCCTTTTTCTATTGTCCATTTAGTATATTAGCACAGATTAGCATGCCTGATTTTTTTTGTGACTGCATACATCAGAAAACCTGTGCGGGGGAAAAAAAATTGCCTGTGTATTTTGGCTGTATAAGGTGCATGAACCTGCTTCCTGAGCCCTTTAAGTTATGTCATTTCCATTGCTGGTTGTGTCATACCATGTACTTGTGAGCCTTTTTGTGTTTTCAACCCTAATTTGAATGCTATTCATTTTCTAAATAATTTTAAATGTATGTTTGTTTTCGTCATATCCATGTGTGTTTGGTCGTGTTTGCTGTTCATTGTGACACATCATGTGGGGTTATGTGTTGCCTTAATATCTTAATGGATCTTTCCCTGTACTTAGTAAAAGAACAAAAAATTTGAATCGCCATGCACATATTAAAGACAAGGCAAGTTTATTTATATAGCACATTTTAATACACGGGGGTCATGCAGTGTACTTAAATAAATAAATAAAAGCATAAAAATTAAAGTAAGCAATAAAAATAGGAATAAAGTCAGTATAGAAGAATAAAAATAAGACTTAAAATGAGTTAAAAAAAAATAACGGGTGCAGCGTCAAAGAAACTGCAAGATTTTTGTGTTACATGGATAAAAATAGAGCCAACTGATTAATTGATGGCAGAGGGGAAGAAGGCCAATTTTAGCTTCTTTTTAAATCTGGCAACAGATCTGATCTCCATGGGGAGCTGGTTCCAGCAGTGGGCAGCATAATGACTAAATGTCATTCCACCCTCTTCAGTTTCAGCTCTGGGCACCACTTGCTGACCAGACCCTGCTGATCTAGGGGAACTTCCAGGCTGATATTCATCAAAACTTTCAGAACTAAACTTGGGACCCAAACTATTGAGGGAGACAGCTTTGAATTCAATTCAAAATTGGAAGCCAACCTGGAGGACTGGAGTAATGTGTGCTATGTTTTCTTGCTTTTTAAATGAACTCTAGCAGCAGTATTTTCAATAAGATGAAGCTACCTTATGGTCTGTTTGGAGGGGCTAAAGAGAGGAGCAAGGTAATAGACAACCTGGCAGGATATAAAGGCACTGATGAGTCACTCCAAATCTTGCCCTGACACTTACCTTAGCTATGCTGATTTAGGATTAGATTTAATATGGTTCCTGAAGCGAAGACCCCCATCTTTAAATACAAGTTTTTTGGTATGCGTTGTAGTTTTTATTGCCCTAGATTCCAGATGAGAACCATGCAGCAGCTTTTCTGCTTTGTTCCCAAACAGAGCTATCTCCATCTTGTGTTCATCTTGTACTCTTGAAGAATTTGGCCATGAGGTAGCATGTTAAGTTGAACAATGGGTGCCAAAAATGTGGGACTCCTATCAGCATGACTGCTTTCTCTGATTTGTAAGGGATGATAGAGATGGAATAACTCCTGCCTTCTAAGTATGTCCTGAACTGTCTCAGGACTGTTCTCGAGAGACTGACCCAATTTTCTAGTCTGTCTAGCAGTGTCTTATGATTGACAGTGTCAAAATACAGGGAAACGGGTTGAAATTTTCTATGGAAAACATTCCTATGCTACGGAAAGAGCAGATCTGATATTGATCATGATACTCCTGCACATCATGAACAATGAGTGAGACGTTCAGTGCAAGATATAGGCATATTTCAGTTCTTTGACACATTTTCGAGGGATTAGACTGAATGACAATATGTTGCATAACATGGCCAATAACAGATTAAACCCTTTGAAGCTTGAATGCCTTCATTAGTTTTATCTATTTTTTTTATCACGTGTTACATTAGTTTGGTATAATTTGTCAACTTTAACCCTTTATAAAAGAACCTGCTTTTTTGTGAGCTATTTATTTCTGACCCCACAGCACTGGATGATCTGGACAGTGCGGTGGATGATCGGGACAGTGACTACAGGAGCGAGACGAGCAACAGTCTTCCCCCACGCTACCACACCACAGCCCAGCCCAACTCCTCCCTACATCAGTACCCCATGGGGCCACATTTCCAGAAACACATAGACTCCTGTGCAGATTCCATGCATAGTTTTGAAATGGACTATAGAGACCATCATGCAAGCAGGTAGAGTCGTCCCGCACAACTTTAGTTTCATGTATCACAGCAATTTTTCACAAGCAACAGTGTCAGTATTCCCCTATGTAAAGCCAGAACGGAGGGGGCTTGATTCTGAAATGTTGACTCTACAGCAGCAGCAAACTAGAGGCATTTGTGTCATTGTCTGGTGCAGTCTTTAGAAAAACAGCTTTACTTAGCCAGAAGTCCTTTTGTTGCCTGTGAGACTCTCCCTTTGGCATTTTATTGCATAGTTTGGTTTGTTCACTCAAAGCCTCAGTGCAAGTGGACCACAGAGAAAAATGCCATTCCAGTTTCCAGCATTGTTGTACTTTTGTGCCTGTCACGGAATTGTCTAGTTCAAAGAGACTGCATGGAGGGAAATGTTTGATTCGCCTTTTACTCAGTGGAAAAATCAATAAGTGCAAGTTTTTTGATGGTTTTCCCCTTGTTTAATGCTCTTTGTAAAGTTAACAGTGATTCTTTTGGTAGCTGACACATAAACTAAACTGTATAACAGTGACTTTGATGCAGTCTAATCACACATTTGTCCTTTCCTTTTTTTCTTGTAAATAACTTATTGGTTTAGACCATTATATTGACCTATACCTTCTTAATCAAGTGTGTCTATTGTGTCTTGTGCTGGAGTGGTTGATAAAGGTGTGTACACACTCCTTCAGGTCAGGTGTTGCTTTTATGAATACATTTTCTGCTAATATATCTTACACCTTACATTACAATGCATTTCTTTAAAAAAGTCCTGTCACAAATGACAGCATTATTGACAGCCTAGATAATTGATACCGAACCTAATGGTTGCAGTGTTCTGTCTTCTGTCTGTTATTATTTTATGTTGAATTGTTTTTTTTCTCTTTCTCTTTCCCTTTTTTGATTCCCCATTCCTCTTTTAATTTGTGTTTTATTTTATAGTAGAAATTTAAATCAGAGAGGGGGGGTCAGAATCATTCCTGTTGATTCAGGTATGGGGGTTGAGGAGTGGGAGGCCAAATATAAAATTTGGGGTAAAAGCTCATTGGAGGACTTCCTTGATAAAGAAGACGGGTCTTTCGATGAAGAAGAAGGCAGACAAAACAACAAAATCCTCTGCATGGGAAGTTCTGGTCATGACTCCACAGTCACCCAGCTGCCTTTGAAAACAAAAGGGAAGTCCTCGTTGAACACTGCCTACCCTGAGGGCTATGACACCATTGACCGAAGACGCAAGAAAAAGATCAGAGATCCAGGAGGGCTTGTGAGCACTCAGACAAAACACACTGAAGATGACTGTTTCCCCCCTGATCTTGCTCTTCTCCGACAGAAAAGAGGCGAGCTCGTATTGCGTCAAGTAGCAGAAATGGAAGAAGAGGATGAAAAGATGATGCCATGCCTGAGGCCATACAAAAATGGCTTACTGTACAAGACAAGAATGTGGGCCAAAAACAAGCTGGAAAACACATTAGAGAACTATGTAGCATATCAAGAGGAAGAAGCAGAGAGACTCAGGGCAAGAGTAGGCCTTGATTCTGAGGGCTCAGATGAAATGCAGAATTCATTGGGTTCTGAGGAGGAGTTAGAAGAAATCGCCTCTTTAGCTGAGGCATTCCATTCTGAAGATAGTCTGGGTTATGACCGCAGCAGGTATGCTTTGTCTTACGTTGGCTACAATGAAAAACTTCAGGGTTATCGAGATAAGAAGAGTTCAAAGGGTAAAATTGGGGGGTGGGCACCAGAGACCATGCTGTCCCCTGTGGAAGAACCCAGTGATGAGTATGTTGACCCCATGGACGAACTTCAGTGCCTGGTAGAAACTGTGTCAGAATATCTAGCCGAAAAAGAAGAGGAGATCAGCAAATATGGTTCCTTGCCTAAATCTAGCAAATCGAGGCTGTCCTCCCAGGGTAGTGCAAGAACAGAATCTACAGGAGATGAGCAGGGTGTTACTCCCAAGGAGACAAAAGATGAAACATCTGTGGGGGCCAAAGAAAACGATTCATCAGAACAGGGCATGTCTGGGGTGAAGAATGCCATGAACTCGTTATTTAGCTCTTTTACCGATAAAGTTAGCCCAAGTTCAAGACAAACAATATCTAATTCTGTTGAACATTCAGAAACATCAGCAAATGTTACAGGTAGCTCTGGTTTGTCAAAGCTGTTCTCTTTCATGCCAGTCTCAAAATCTCCAAGCCCAACACCAGTAGCTGTGGTATCTCCAACACAAGAAGCTGATAGAAAGTTCCCAATGTCTTTTCGGGCTTTGGATGCAAAATCACAAGAGATAAATCAACATGCCCAAGCCAAGAGTCATACGCAGACCCAAAATAACAGTGAAATTATGATTCAAAAACTAGCTGAAAGTCAACCTCCCTCTTCTGCATACTCAGAGCTGGGAAAAGTGAACCCTTTAAAGATATTCTCTCAGGAAAGTGCTGGTAAAGACACAAGCAAAAGTTTTTCAGAAGATGGTTGTTTTGATCTGAACAAGCAAGATGGGAGCCATAAGCAGCCACTGGACCATCCCAAAGCTGTGGGGGCTAATTTATGCGAAGGTAAACCTGGAAGAGGATATGGGAGTGACACAGGAAAATCTACAAATGGTTTTATGGAGCAGCATAGTAAAATTGAACATATGGAAACCACATCTCAAAAATCTATGGATTCAGGATTTTTCAGTCCTTTCAAGAAATCGTTTAGTTCACTGATCTCACCTGTACCTCCTATGCCTCCTCAACATCAGACGCAAACTGTTTTTCCAATTTTCAGATCAGCAGAGGATGTAAGTAAAGAAAATCCTGTGGACAACTCATTACTTGGAGGAAAAATCAAACTTTCTTTCCTTTCTTCTGACAATCTGTCTGCCCAACAGCCCCCTAAAGCAGACGGAGGAATATTATCTGGACTGCTAAAATTTGCCTCAGGTGATGAAAGCAGTGTACCCAAAAACACACCACAAAATCCCACAAAACCAGATCAAGCATGTCCTGCTAACAGGAGTTCTGCACACACTGCTTCCTCTTCAAACCCTGACAACGCCAAATCTCTACCACAGAATGTTGCTAGTCTTCATGAAACACAGCCTAAAGTAAATACAGAGACAGGCTGGTTTTCCAACCTATTCAAGACTGCATCAAATGAAAATGTGCAGGCTGCTGCTCCACAGGGCCAGAGGCCAGTGAACCAGAGTTCTCAGCCACCACTTGGATCAAATCAGAAAGTCACAAGAGGTGAACAACAAAACCTTGGAAGGACAGTTAACCAGCAAATGCAAAATTTGAAACAAGCTCCAGGTCCAAGTAAAGCCTGTACTGTAGAAAACCAGCCTTCTGAGCCAGAACCTCAAGGTTTGTTTTCTAGCTTGTTTAAATATACTTCTTCTGAGGAGACATCAGATGCTAAAGCAGGCCCACAACAAGGTTTGCTGTCCAGTGTCATTAAATTGGCCTCTAGCAGTGATGTGTCCACAGGCACACAACCTAGTCAGATGCAACCAAAGAATAATCCAAGTCAACCAGTAATTTCCCAGCAGACTCATCAGCAGCATCAGCCACATCCTCAACAAAGTGCATCCAACCAACCTCAAACAGGAGGGCTCCTCTCTGGGCTTTTAAGGTTTTCCTCTGCTGAAAATGTATCTGCAGCATCAGCAGCAAATGCACCACATCAACAAAGAGTCCCTACACACAGTCAACAGTCTCAACAACCTGCAGCACCTCAGCAAGCATCTTCCCAACAAGGTCCTCCTCAACAAGGAGGTATTTTGTCTGGGCTTTTTAAATTTGCTTCCAGTGACAGTATCTCAAGTACTCCAGCTAACACACCTCAGCAGCAACAATTATCAGCTACTGGTCATTCTCCTCATCAGCTACCCAACCAAAATCCACAGCAACAAAATAACACCCAGAAGTTGAGAATGTTGAGCAGTCACTCAGGTGCACAACAAACAAACACAGAACAGGGTTCTAGTCAAAATGCATCTCAGCAAGCAACATCTCAGCAAGGTGGCCTTCTCTCTGGGATTTTCAAATTTGCTTCTTCAGATAATGTGTCTTCCTCTCAGTCTGCATCAACTCAGCAAGCAGATGTACCCACCTATCAAACCAATGAACACCATCCCAAAGCTCAAAGTGATTTAAGACAAAGTTCTGTTGTAGAGAGTGAAACCACAATCACTGAGCAAAAGCCTCCCACAACACAACAGGATACCCAATCAGGAATATTGTCTGGACTTTTTAGTAAGCTAAGAACCTCATCTGAAGAAGGGTCAGAGAATAGTCACACTCCCATTGAGCAGAAACAACCGCAACAGAGTTTACAAAAAGAGATTTCTTCTCAAAACATCCCATTACGTAGGCAACTGCCTCAACCACCATCTCCTGGTCAAGCTGGAATAAGAGACCAAAAGCCCACTGAACAGCGAGGTTTCATATCTGGTCTTTTCAGTCAGACCTCAGTGGAAGTGCCTTCAACTAAACCAGGGGAACAACCAGTTCAGTGTACCGATCACAGGGCAAGTTCTGCAAACCCCTCAAGCTTGACCTCTGGCCTTTTAAAAAAGAATGCAAATGAAACCACCTCTTGGGGCAGCATAGAAAATGATAAAGAAACAAAGCAAAGTGGGGCATTTGATCATCTCGTGCCTAAACAAAAGGGCGTTGCCATTAATCTGCCTGCCTACAGTGATGATAGTTTAGACCTGAGGACATCTGCAAGCTATTCAAGATCACAGCAAAGTCACACAGCTTATGCTTCAAATAGCACTGGTAATTTACCTCAGATCTATAACTCCTCTCACCCAAGCAATACAAGGAGTATGTCATACAGCACTGAAAATCTTTATTCATCATCTTTTAGGTTTACTGGTCAAGGAGTAATGTCTCAGCCATATTTACGGCAGAGCTATCCCTCCTTACAAAGTGTGGCTGGACAATATGGCTTTGAAAATGACTCTTTATTGTATACTAAACATGGACTCAGTCCTAGTTATGAACACTCTTGGATCCAAGAATCTGTTCTTTGGCAACAACTAAATGACCAGTCACTGGGCTATTTTCCAGAGGACTATGGACATTTACCAGTTGGAGAACCCCAGGAAAATTTTGCTCAACCTTTGAGCAACATAAATGTAGTTGAACATCAGGAGTATTGTGTCACACAACCCCCAGTGGCATCATACATGAACCAGGGACACAATTATAACCCACAGGAGTACCCTAGGGATGTAGTCAGCAACTCGGTTGTGCAGAAAATGTGGAGCAGCCGTAATAGTTTGGACAGAGTCAGTAAACTTGGATACAGCTTAGAAGAAGGAGGTGCTTTAAATTTGAGCAAAAAAGGAAATGGGAAATTTGGCAGGTGGCATTCTTTCAATGAAGAGAGTTGTTATAGTTTGAATAGTGTGGCATATCATGAAGGATATTACGAAGAGAATCCACCAAATTTGTCTTACTCTGCTAATGGAGAATATATGTATAATGCCACATCTGATGCATACAGACAGCCAGTAACTAATGAAAGCTATCCTGATTTAACTGCTTGTCCCAATGGCTGGAATTATTATTCTAACATAGATACAGAGGACCATGCCTACCTTGAAGAGTCAGAGTGGTACCAGCAGTGGCTCTCTCTTCTAGAACAGGGTATGTGGTGGCCAGCAGATGATAGAGATTGTGGCTACTTTGTCTACACTGATTATGAGTACATATATGCGCTACTCACAGATGGGTCTGGTCAGTATGTTTATGCATGTGCACCAGAAGAAGAGTTATGGTTAAATGGACAGATGTCTGACCACTATCCTAGTGCCTGGCTCCATAATGAAATGGTTATGGTATGTGGTTTCAAAATTTCTCTCTGCAATGAAGATGAACTACTCTGGCTTCCAGGACAAAATCAGAGTGAGGCTCAGCTCTTAAGTGCACCCCTTGACCTGTCTGCAGCATATAGGAAGGGTAATGAAATAATGAATTTAAACTTGGAACGTTTTTCTCAGATGTTTGAGCGCTCTATTCTTGCCCAGAAACAGCAGGCTATGGATTTTTCATCATATAGATTGAATAAAGTCAAAGTGGATACAAGACAGCCACGACACAATGTTCTCTACCAGGATCCTCTTCTGGAAGCTGTTGATCTTACGGTTAATGGAATTAATCGCAATCCCTCAAACCTGAATAGGAAAGGGATGAAAGAACTCCTTTCTCAGAAAGTTTCCTCAACTCAAACAACAGACTCCTCAGCCGCAGGTGTTTACAACTGTTACCAGCCTCGTCAGAGACGTCGTTCATCCACTGGTGTACAAGTAAGGCACATAGATGACACTTCAGAGGAAGAATGGCGAAAGAGAGTTCAGCCTGGAGAGGAACAGCCCAATCGATCCATTACAAAGATCTCATCTTTCTTGTCTTCTATTGTAGGAAAAAGTCCAGAATCTCACAAAAACATGACTGTCTTAGGAACATCTATAGCATCCAAACATTCTACATGTCCTGGTGTGACTCAAGGGAAAACTCACAAATCTCCTGTCAGTGAAGTGCAAAATGGCCAAGCGACCAAAGGCATTCTGTCAACAGGGCTTGAGAGTCTGAAATCAAAGATCATAAAAGAGGATGTCTCTCCTGCTGTAAGCCCATTACAAAATACAAATCAGCAGACATCAAAAACTCCTAGAATCTTACCCAAAACTCCAACAGCATCCTCTGTAAGTGCTCAGGGTGCAACTCAAAAGCCTAAACTAGCTAGACAAGCCACAATGTCTCAACAGTCTTCCGTGCCTTTCACATCATCCACTGCTGAAGTTTCCACAAACTCCACAAGTGAAACTTTAAAACCCACTCAATCTCAAACTGAGCAGAGTGGTGAAAAACCTTCTGAGCAACCTCAAGTAGGCTTTCTCAGCTTTTTCAAAACTGCAGTAGGAATGGAGGAGCCAAAACAAGAGCCTGTGAAATCCTCACAAACTACATCAAAACCACCACTGAAAAATGAACCTGTTCCTAGTGGAGTGAAGGGATCAAATACACGGAAGGAAAGCACAGGAGTGTCCAGTCTTTTTGGCTCAGTAGGGGACTTTTTTAATGTGGAAAGTCCCTCTCCTCCACAACCACTACATTCACAGAAGTCCGCTTCACAAGATCAACCCCCTGCCATTGATTCAAAAAATGATGCCAAAAAAGACTTAAGCCATGCTCATCAAATAACAAAGTCTGAACAGTCTTCACATGTACCTAATGCATCACAGGCACCTCAGGGGCATTTGACAAGTAAAAGTGCATCCCAGATATTTTCACCTAGTGCTAGTGAGGGAAGCATTTTAGGGAGATCTCAAACCACTCCACCTGCTGGGCAAACAAAACCAGAATCTGCCAACAAGTCAGCAACTGGATTGTTTGGCTTCTCAATTGGGGATGTAATATCTGGGCCCACAAGCACCAAAGAAGAAACTCCAGGGAAAGGGCTATTGTCTATGTTCGGCAGTTCTGCTGCACCACCTCAAGCTGCATCTGCTTCTCAATGTCAAGTGGAGGATGGATCAGCAAAAGAAACAGCAGGCAAAAGCATTTTGTCTTTCTTTGGTGGTTCCAGCACACAACAAAGCACACAGCCAACTACACCTTTAAATCAAACTACTAGAAGTGCTCCTCCAAAAGAGACTACAGGAATGGGTTTACTTTCTATGTTCAGTGGCCCCAGTACTCAGCAGACAAGTACACCCCAAACTGGATCCTCACATTCTGGGCCCCCTCCCCCTCAAGAAACACCAGGTGCAAGTTTACTGTCTATGTTTGGTAGTTCTAGTCCCCAGCAGACTTCAGCACAAACCACTCAGTCACCACCTTCAGGGGCTGCACCCCGACAAGATCCTCCAGGTAAGGGGTTGCTTTCAATGTTTAGCAGTACAGAGCCAACCTCACAGCAGACAGGATCCATTTTTGGTGGAATATTAGGTGGATCGTCCACCACCAATGCGAGTCCAGCTAAAGGATTGTTTTCTATGTTTGGAGGATCTAACTCACAACCACCAGCCAATGTACCGCCGAAAACTGGGCCAACACCAGGTACAAAAATTCCTTCTACAGTACCACCCAAAGAACAACAGGGGAAAGGCATTCTATCTATGTTTGGTGGTCCTAGCCCTCAAATGACTTCATCACAGCCTGATTCTTCAGGTGCAAGTAATCTTCAAGAACCACCCCCTCAAAAAGAGCCACCTACAAAAGGTCTGCTGTCATTATTCAGTAGTCCTAGTTCACAACCGACAGAGCCTCAGTCAACATCAATTCTTGGTGGAATTCTGTCAGGGTCTAATGCTAGTGAAGGACCAGCAAAAGGATTACTCTCAATGTTTGGTGGACAGAGCCCTGAACCAAATGCACAGCCTTCCCCTCGCCCAAAAGAACAGCTTGACACCCCTCAAAAAACACAGACCCCTGAATCAGTTGTTCCCCAAAATGAACCATCTAAAGAGCCTTTGGTGCCAGTAATTCCTATCCCACAGCAGGGCCTACAACAGGAAGACACTGTTAATTATACCTTGACAGATAATAAAGAGTCTGGACTGTCAAATAAAGACAGCGCCTCAGGTCAGCAGCAGATACCCTCTCAATCCTCTTCTGTTATCGGTGGAGCACTTTCTAGTACATCTGAAACTCCAGGTAAAGGATTACCATCAGGTAGTGGAACTAGCCCTCAGTCAAATGAGACACAACCTACACAAACCTCTACTGCTGTTTCCTTAGCTGCTGAATCTACTTCTGAGGGTTCAGCTGCTAGCATAACCTTCAAGGGAGATGTTGCGCCAAAAGAAGGGTCAACACCAAGTTTACCATCAAATTCTCAAGGAACAGCTCCTCAGATTGGAACTCTACTCGGTGGAATTCTTTCTGGGGCTTCAGGACCAAAGGATAGTACTGGCAAGACTCTGTTTTCTGTGTTCTCAGGCTCTAGTGAACCTTCAAGTTCAGGAACAGGGGGTTCCAGTACTAAAGAGCTGCCAGGAAAAAGTTTGTTTTCCATGTTTGGTGGACCAAGTCCTCAACAACCCTCAACAACTCCAACTACTTCATTACTCGGGGGTATTCTCCCTGGTGGCACAGCTGGCAAGGATGTTCCTGGAAAAGGCCTGCTTTCCATGTTTGGTGGTCCCAGTCCAACACCTAGTGCAACAGGCCCAACATCAAAACCATCGGAAACTGAGGGACTTTTCAATGTGTCCTCATTATTTTCTCGAGGACCTGCTACAGAGGATAATAAATCTAAGACAGGAGGGTTTGGCTTCCTGAACATGTCATTTTTGGATGAAAAGAAACCTGAAGCACCCAAACCTCAAGATGTGAATCTGGAACAATCCGCTGCTGAAGCAGACATCAAAGCAGCTGTATCAACTGATATCATTCCAGTTCATATAACTCAAAAAACTCAAGAAACAGTGGCACTGCAAGCACAAGTAGATGCATCAAAACAAGTTCAGTCCACCTCTCATCCTCAGTGTCCAGATGCCACTGGAAATGAGAAAGTGAGTGGTAGTGAGAATATTGATGCAAAATGTACTGCATTAGACATAAATAAATGTCCCACCTCCGGAGAAGCAGTTTGCGAGGCTCAGTCACATTTGGAGCAGTGTACAGAACAGGAACAACTGCAAGATAAGAAATCCATTGAGATTCAATCTCAGGATAAACAAGATGATGTGATCATGACACAGTCCATAACAAGTGAAGGTCAGGAGAAACCTGCTGAAGCCGAGAAGTCTGTCTTAGGCTCATCAGCTGAAGTGGTCTCTGGGTTCATGTCTAAAATGTTCTCTGCTGCTGCTGCACCATCTAAACCTTCGGGTGATCTTTTATCTCAGACTCAGTCTTTATTTAAGTCTCAACCTACATCAGGGTCCCAGACACAACAGAAAACTTCTCTCTTTGGCCTCCCAAGTAGTCTACCAACAGAGTCTTTGAAAAGTGACCTCTTTAGTATGTTCAAAACTCCTGAGGCATCTAATCAAGCAGAAGCTATGCCAGCTCCTACTTCCATACGTCAGTCTGCTGTACAAGATGAAAAAATGGCTAAAGATGCAGTGTCTCCAGGGAATACAGAATCGCCCAAAAACAATCAAACCAAAACAGAATCAGAATTGCTTACATTGGAAAAGTCTCCTCAAGACTCGATTAAGAGTTCAGCACCTGCAGTTGTGAACCCATCAGATGTTGGCCCCTCTGCTGAGACTGTTAATAATGAGGAAGTCATTGAAGGTGATGTGAAACATGAGAAACCCATTGTCGTTGTTGGAGAACCTGAAGATGAAATTGCAGATAAATCAGGACCTCCTACAGAGAGTAGTCCTAAGCCAGCCCAACAGCCTCAAACATCAGAACCATCTCAGTCCATGTTCGGCATGACCGGTTTATCAGCTCCAACATTTGGTTTCATGCCGGGATCTGGAGATGCTGGAAAATCTTTTGGATCTTTGTTTTCTTCAGCACCCAGCATACCAAAAGGCCTCCCCTCAATGCCACAATCAGAGGCTGGCGGACTATTTTCTGGCTTTAAGTCATTCTCAACAGGTCTGTTTCAAGAGGAGAAGTCAGCGGCGTCAAAGAACGAACCAACAGCTTCTTTGTTTGGAGCAAAATTAAATTTCCCATGGCAAAAGGAGACCACACCGCCTCCCAAGCAGCAGACTCCCATTGTTGTTACAGCCCAGCCTAAAGCCCAGGACAATCATGTAAATAGTCTAGAAAGTGCATCTTGTAATATAATAGAGCCTAGCCATTTGGTCTCAAAGGCAGAAATCCTTAACAAAGATGACCGTGAAATACAACCTGAAAGCACGTCAGGCTCAGAGAAGAACTCTGAGACGGACGTCCAAAAAAATCAAAATACAGGTCCAGTAGATGCCTTGGCAGAACCCCATGTTAGTGTCTCCACACCTGAAGTAGATCCTCCATTCCTAAAAGAGCAGGAAAACCAGGTCCAGCCCCCACCCTCTACAGATCTCTCGTCAGGATTACAACAAGAAAACAAGGAGCTTTTGAGTGCAAAAAGGCTAGTAGCATCATAAATCGTCTACAAAACAATTTATGATGAACTTACTTCAACATTAGCATCAAAAAGACATATTAGACCTGTGATTATTGCTCTCCACCCTTTGGACGTGTTTAGTGTTTTTCCCCTGTGTTTGTGTGTGTATGTGTGTGTGTGTGTTACTTAGGTACTCAGATCTTGTTTCTATACTTTTGCTTTCCCTGTGTTCTCTCTTTGTGGTATTTTCCCTAAGTTCTAGCTTTTTTTTAGTGTTGATGCCAGGATTTTTATGAATACTTAACACAGTTTTATGGCTTATTGAATTTTTTCTTCTCCACCCAAATCAGCCCGGCGGACAGTAGTCGTTTTGGATCTTCAGGGAACCTCAGTCAAACCAGTTCTCCACTCAGTGAGGCTGGCCAGGAGTGTGTTGCATGTTCAGAGCTAGAGGAGTCCCACCACTCTTTCCACAGTACAGGCTATCGGCCTTCCACAAACGGGCACCACCCCGCCAATGGACATACCTCCTGGGGCGAGGAGGAAGAGGGCTTGAAATCCAATCAGGAGACTGGAAAGGATGTGACCAGCAGCTTAAAGAAAGACAGTGTACCTCAGGTGGAAAAGCGGGCAGAGAAATCACAGAAGAGGTGTGTATGTGCTTATATTGTAAACTGTAGATTTAGAGAATTGCTTACAAAAAAAAAATGTGTGTATATATATATATATATATATATATATATGCAATAACTGGCCCTTAAGCATTCAAGATTCAAAAGATTCAAAATGTTTGTCATGTATACAAACAGACAAGAAATTACATTTCTCTGTGCAATGAAATTCTTTCTTTGCTGTCCACACAAATGCCGAGATTAGGTTAACAGTTTTTATATAAAATTAGTTAGTGAAGACTTGAGTGTATTGAGTGTAATGTGCAGATGTAGATAAATATTAACTGTGCATTTGCAAAATGAAGGAAACGTTAAGTAGCCTGATGGCATTGGGGAAGAAGGAGTTGTTTAGTCAGGCGGTTCTAGATTTCACGCTTCTGAACCTTGGTAAACGGCCTGTGTTGGGGG
>JBBPCX010000035.1:707476-719629 GCA_037974365.1 Hydrocynus forskahlii | reverse complement strand
TGTATACACACTATATACACACTGTATACTCAACACTATATACTCTCAATATACTCAACACAGTGTACTCAATGTGTACACTAAATCTATACTTCCTTTGTGCTCAACACTATATACGCACTGCATACTCAACACTATACTCCCTGTATAAAAATCTTTCTAGTATTTTACTGCCTGAGATCTTGTGATGAAAAGGGCACTATAAATGAAATGTATTATTATTATTAAATCTAGACTTAAAACTCACCTGTTCAAAATAACTAATTCAACATAATCTTCTCCACTCGACTATATTATTTTGTATTGTTTTATGTAGATTCTGTAAATTGTCTGCTCTTATGTTTGTTCTTTTTATCATTTTGTTGTGTACAGTGTCCTTGAGTGTTTTTAAAGGGTACTTTTAAAAATAAAATGTATTATTATTATTAGGGCTGCAACTATCGAATATCTTTTTTGAATAGAAGATTCTGTTGATTTTTTTCATCAATTAATCGAGTAATCAGATAAATCATACTTTTGTGTTTTTAAACAACTATATCAATAATGTGTTATGCAACACGAAAGGCCTCTTAAAATACGCACACCGGGATCTTCATTTTCCGCCATTTCCATAGAGAGCAAAAAAACGTGCTGTCTTAAATCTTTGAAATGTGCGTCAGTTACAACAGTCCGTGTGTAACAGTGATACCGGAGCTGCGCAGTGTCTACAAAGCGGGAGTGATACAATAGCAGAGAAATTTTAAATACATGGACTTTGGTGACATAAATTAAATGAAGCCTCGAGGCAAAAACATTTTTTGTAATTGAATTATTTGAGTTACTCGAATAATCGTTTCAGCCCTAATTATTATTATTATTATTATTATTATTATTATTATTATAGCCAGCACTATGTGCTTATGGTATACTCAACACTATATACTTACAGTATACAACACTATACTTACTGTATAATCAACACAATGTATTTACTCTGCACTCAACACAGTGAACTAAATGGATATACTAAATATGTACTCACCATATACTCAACACTATATAAAGAACTGTGTGCTCAAAATTATATACTAATTGCGTACTCAACTCTATATACTCAACACTGTATACTCAGCACCATATACTCAAAAACTACTTCTGCAGGTAGGTGTGTTACTCCTTTTGAATTAAATCTTGAACACTCTTAGGGGTAAGTCTTGTGGTCACTTCTCCGTTTTTTTTTTTTTAAAGTTCATATGATTGAAGTAAAATATAATCATCAGGTATTTCATATGTTTGAACTGAAACGCTGAATGTTTTCTTGCTTCTCTCCCAGCGAGTGCCACAACTCGTCAGACCGCATTAAGGTGCGTGTGTGGGACGAGGATGACGATATAAAGTCACGTGTGAAGCAGAGGCTGAAGAGAGAATCGGACGACTTCCTCGGGCAGAGCATCATCGAAGTGCGAACGCTGAGTGGCGAAATGGATGTCTGGTATAACCTGGGTAAGTTTTTTGTTCATGAACAGACGGTTTTCCTGTCTAAACTGTTAAAAGCACATTTCAAAACTCGTTTGGGTCAACGTTGAGAGACATGAGTGCTACCATCGTAACAAGGGCATACAATGAGTGGCCTCTGGGCTTTATTACGTCACTAATATCGTCACAAATGTTTACATGTAAATGAGCATGTTTTTATTTAAATGGCACTTTAAAAGCAACCTAATAATGTTGAGTCAAAGAGCTTTAAAGCAAATTTTTAGACTCACACTCAGATGTTTCCATATACTTTAATTTGCTCCATTCCTACCTCTGTCCCTTCCTCCTTCCAACCGTCCCTCCCTCCCGCCATCCCTCTTTACTTCCTTCCCTCCCTCCATCCATCCATCCATCCTTTTTTCCATCCATGCATCCATCCATCCACTTTCTTGTTTAAAGAATGAATGTCTGTGCATTCACGCTGATCATGTTGTTTTTAGATCCTCCCTGCTTTTCCGCAGTGTCTGAATTGTGGGAATGTGAATAGGTGATTGTTGCAAGTGGGCTGTGATGAACCCGGGCCCCCCGGCTCACCTCAGACGACTCTCTGAGCCTCCAGCTTGCCTGGCTGCTTCTAATTTAAGAGTCTCAGGCCTTTTGTGGAAACCCATTCGTGTTTAAAGAGCCCAACCATGGTTACAAACAGCACCAACACAGAAATAGAACCATTTCTCTCTGCACACAGACTGCAGTTTCACATCTGGGTCACAGGGGCTGCAACAGTGTTGCTTTACTGATGGGGTTTTTGATTTGATGGCTGTATGCAGTTGTGACCTTGGTGTGTGTAACGCTTGCTCTGATTTCAGGTCCACATATAAATCATATATGATGTATAATCACTACGTCTCCTGATGCCACTCAAATCAGGTGCCGCACTTACGCTGCTTCGCAGGCTGTTAAAGAGCCCATATGCTACATTGTTTCAACTTCAGAATAAAAATCTAGAGCTCATAACATCGGAATCACTTTTCATTCTATGTGGGTAAAGTAACAAGGAATTTATTTGCCAAAAAAAACACTGATAGAATATACCAAATAATCCAAAAAGCATGAATACACAGATGGGGTATGAATACACAAGGGTAAAATGATGCAAACAGGTGAACACACTCAAGAGGAGGGCAGAGCAAGGGTGGAGCATGAGACCAAAACAAAGCATAGTGAATAGGGGTGTGACTGAGAATCGAAATAAACAGAACGCATGTGTAAACTTAAACAAAGATGGGGGTGACGGGTAAACACAAAACAGAACTGGGAGTGATGGAAGTGGAACAAAACCGGGTGATACTGTTACAACGTCTTGCTCAGCATGGCACGCCGCTGGAAATGCTATGAGCTAGACACCAGTCTTCTAAGATGTATTATTCAGTATGTAATATTTTTGGGAATATTTTTGGGAAAGTCTATTTAAAGTCCCTGCTTAATATTTGATCACTACAATTTAAATACATTCTCAGTGCAGTTGTTTTTAACAGCTGCATTGGAATATTGGGATGCATCAAACCTTTTTCAGCTTCCTAAAGATTGAAATCTGTGAAGGTATAGAGCATCATAGTTGAATCATTTTACACATGTACCTGCAGCTTTTTCACTAAAAATGACGATTCAAAACTTAAGAACACTTGTGTCTATGTAAATGATCTTTGTTCTGATTGCCAAGTATTTTATCCTCTATTGTCAACACTTCTTATTGCTTCAGCATTTAAGTGCAAGGCTAATTTTTAAAACTTTTTTATCTTTCTAAAAGTATATTTAATATTTATGCATAGAAGGTTCTTTGGTTAAGTAGCAGATGGTTCAGCTCTATGATGGAAAATCAGTTCTGTGCAGCTTCTGCTGCTGTTAGAAGTACAGGACCATTTTGATAAAAGTATAAGTTACGTCTGTGTATATGGTAAAATATGATGAGAAAAACCTTTAGTTGTCTGTCACGGCAGAAAGTGGACAGAAACAAAGAGCAGCAAAAATTTAAAACAATAGAATATAATAAAGTAGAATAAAAATACAAATGTTCACCATACAATATGTGCACTATACAATACTATGTACGTATTAATACATTGATTTTTGTGACATCACAAAAACAAATCAAACACTATTTTTGCTGTTTAGCATTTATGGGGAGTGAATTGCTTAAGCAAAGGTTCCATAATAAATCAAACTTACTCCAGAAATATTCTGTTGAAGATTGTGTTTATCAGGATTGGGGCCCTTTAAACGTGTGAGAAGGGATCAGAGCCCAATAGACATGACAGCCTCTTAGTCCTGCTTTAAATGGGAGCCCTTTGGTGTTCAGGATTTGTGTGTGTGTCTGAACTCCATTACCCACGTCCCCCGGCCCTGCGGCGCATCTCTTCCTGCACAATTACCCCCAGTGTGGATGGAGGGGCCTCAGGCTTCTGCTTTTCTCACAGGAAAACATGTTCCACATTCTGTTTCTCTCTATCACTTCTCTCTGCCTCTCTTTATCACTTGCCTTTTCTAGCTGTCTCCTCTCTCTTAAAGTAGAGAAGATAAACTATGTATATATATGTATGTGTGTGTGTGTGTGTGTGTGTTTATATAATACAACTTTGCATAAGTCTTTAGCCACTTGAAGATCCAGAAACAGGTGCAGATGATTCCAGATGATCAGGCGGTGATCAGTATACTGGTGGTGCTGAATGCTGAGTGGTTGAAACTCCTTTATCTAGGCTTCTTGTATCTTTGGGCACTTTGCAGCCTGTCACAGTAAAACATTTGTTCCTATTTCTTTGATTTAATTTACTCAATATGCCAAGGATAAGACAGTTTGCACTAACAAGGCAATTCTTAGCAAAATCTAAAGAAATGAAGGGTGGCTCAGATTTTTGCACAGTAGTGTGTCTCGGTTTCTGAGTCTCCTCACAGTTTATAGCTGGTCATCATCCCAAAAACCGTGTCTGTGGAGGGGTTTTTATTGTTGTGGTCTTTTATTATTCACAGTCTTATTTTACCTTTTTTGCTGAGCATTCTTTAGCCGTGTGATGAAAATCTAACCCAGCTATTTTGGTAGTGATGTCCTGGTACACTTTCGCATTTCTCACAGCTTTAAAACCACTGAAATTTATCTTCAGCCCAAACAGATAGCAGAGCTTATATTTCATCGACTTCACTTGTTAGTTTGTATCTCCATTGTTGTTTTTTTGTGCGGACAAAAAGAAAAAAAATTCCCATTCCGTCTGCTGTCATGACAACATTTTGGTCAATTAAAAAGCAGTTATGCATCCGCTCGGCTGCGGCCCACTTTCGGCCCTGCTGTTGATCAGCTCCGGTTCGGCTCGGGTACGGGTCACTTTTATTTATAATGGAAAAATATTTGTTCAAGCTACAGCACGGTTCCTTCTGCCAGTGGAAAAAACACCATAAATCTACACCTTTTTATGATTCCTACAGTTATCAGTGTTCTAGAGGGGCTGACTGTACCATTATACACTCCCACACACTCTCTCTCTCTCTCACACTCTTTCTTTCCACATGTGCATCTTTGTTTTCTGCTTCAGTTTTGATGTATATAGTCTTTGTTCCTTTATTGGCTTCCCACATTGTCTTATGTGTTCTTCTGCATGTGTGTGCTCTTCTAATTGCCCTTTTCTGGTCTTCACAACGGCTGGAGCAATTACAGTCAATACCAGTAATTGAGCCTCTCTCTCTCTCTCTCTCTCTCGCTCACTCGCGCGTTCTCTCTCACTCGAATTCTCTCTCTCTCTCTCACCCCCCACCCCACCCGTGCGACCGGAGCGATCCGCCTTGATTATTATGTTCTGCGTTCCCGCCGGAAATCGACCAATCAGTCGACACGTACAAATTACCCCAATAATTTGCCTGTCAGCGGAAAACAGACAGGAAGGGATGAACTCTGTGCCTTCAGTAAAAAGATGCACTGCTCTCTGTTCAGTTCCTTTTCTTTTCTTACGTTCATTTTAGTGAATTTGTAAGGAAGACATTCCACTGCCTCATTACGGAGATTTGAATTTAGTGCTTCTGGGAGTCAAGACACTGTACTAATGTATCATTTAATCTCTCACTCTCTCTCTCTCTCTCGCTCTCTCGCTCTCGCTGTCTCTCGCTCTCTCTCTTTCTCGTTCTCTCTCTGGGTCTCTCTCACTCTCTCTCTTTCTCGTTCTCTCTCTGGGTCTCTCTCGGTCTCTCTCTCTCGGTCTCTCTCTCTCTCTTGGTCTCTCTCTCTCTCTGGGTCTCTCTTTCTCTGGGTCTCTCTCTCTCTCGATATCTCTTTCTTTTTCTCCTTCTTTCTGTCTCTATCCATCTCCTCTATTTCACTTTCTCTTTCTGTGTCTCTTTATCTGTCTCTCTGACTCTCTGTCTCTCACTGTGTGTGTGTGTGTGTGTGTGTGTGTGTGCGCGCGCGTGTGTGTGTGCGCACACTTGCATGTGTGTGTCCGTCCTGCAGAGAAAAGGACTGATAAATCCGCGGTGTCTGGCGCGATTCGTCTTCAGATCAGTGTGGAAATTAAAGGAGAAGAGAAAGTGGCTCCATACCATGTACAGTACACCTGTCTACACGAGGTACACACACACACACACACACACACACACACATCCACAGTGTTCCTGCTGTCCATGTAGACCAGGATTGAGCTCTATAGGGGTATGAAATAAAAATCCAAACCAGTTCCCACACACAAGCAGAACTTGTTTCACACACTGTTTCACTACTTCAGTGGATTTCTAACATCTTGAGATGAGCAACTGAAAATGCATAAACAGTTTTATCCTCAGTGAACATAACTTGCCTCTTACCCCAAGTTTCTTTCAGCTATTAAAATCTGCAAGTAAATAGTATCATCAGATGTAATTTGATTCCATTTAGAAGATGTACCATTTGATTTATAGCTAGAAAATGGACACATGTATTTTGATACTGTCTGTTTTATTTTTATGTTTTGTCCTTTTTCCTTTTCGTCTTTGTTTTATGGAGTTAAGCACTCTTCTCTTAAGTCTTTATTTATGTAAAGCACTTTAAACTACCTTTGTATATAAAATAAGCAATACGAATGAACTTCCCTTGCCCTGACTGGGGGTGCCAAACCTTTTCACAGAGCTGTGCATGATCTTAACAAGTAACCAAACACTTGCAATAGAACTTAAAAGCAATACCTTTAGTTTTAAAGCTGCTTCACCTATTATTCTAAAACGAAGAGAAGATACAGCAGTAGTTTGTATAAAATAATGCAGTAATTAGTTGGCTAAGATTAAATACCCAGCTTACTAATGGATTCACCTGGTTGGGCAGAGAGTTTTATTATTACTGTTATTATAAATGAGCTTAGCCCAACTAAGTGTGTATTTCTACAAAAAAATAAAACATTATCAGTCAAAAGCTTTTACATAACCCAGGTCTTTACCACCTATCCATTTATTTCATAAACTGCATATTTTTATTCTTGTTAAACACAGGAAAGTTGTTGAGTATACTAAATGAAAATATGTGAAATAAAACAAGTCTCCTTTATAAGATGAAAGAAACTGTAACAGTGCATGTTTAACATCCTATTAACTGGTTGTGTGGTGAAGCAGTGTCAAATCTTAGACTGTCCTTTGGCTTTAAATGCACTCATTAACTGTTTCATCACTTAATAGCTCATCTAACATTCTGTTGAGCTACATTATAATTACAATTATATTAGGTTGATTTTTGTTGGTCAGTGGTGATGAATAAAAAATTACATTTCTGAATTAAGAAATTCACATGGTGAACATACAGTAAGTTTATTAGTTAGCAAAGATATGAATTAAGCAGTGTCTTTGGGATTAAGCAAGTAACAGGCAAATGTAGAAAGTTTCAGCTCGTTACATATCTTACACTTGTCAGTTGATCTACATTATAATTATAATTATATTAGTTGGAGCAGTAGTGATGAATGAAAATTACATTTTCTGGTTAATACATGTACTCTAATGTTGAACATTAAAATGTATTTGTTAGTAAAGAATATTGAGTGTATTTTAGTAAATATTAAGCAAGTAACGTGCAAATGCAGAAAATCTCAGTGTGTGCAGAAATGTTGTACTGGTACTATGCATTTATTTGATTAAATAATATTTAAAAAGGACCATTAAAGGGAAAAATAGATTAAAGTAGTGGCAGTAAGACTGTAATTTGTTACTTTAGACCTGAATGAATATAACAGAGGCCACAGTGAGGGCAAAATCCTCATGTGTCATTAGCATGTACCATAAAACCTACTAATAAAACCTCCATAAATCTTCTGCAGAACCTCTTCCACCACACCACGGATGTCCTTGGGCAGGGCGTGGTGAAGATCCCCGATGCCCGCGGAGACGACGCCTGGAAGGTTTATTTCGAAGACGTGGCGCAGGAGATCGTGGATGAATTTGCAATGCGTTACGGGATTGAATTCATATACCAGGCCATGACGTACGTTCTGAAATGTTTTCTCAGCTTTTTCAAAAGTCAAACCCTCCCCTTCATCAGGAAAGTCTATTAACGACAGGTCATGTTAACAGATTAGCCTGTTAATTACAGACAAGCATCCCACAAGGAGGTCGGATTCATCGCACCTGTTCAAGGCTCTTTTCTCCCTGAATAAGTGCAGAAACTTCAAATCCTTATTTTTATCCTGCATCTGAAAAACTTTAAATGTGTGGCCCATCTCGGATAATGAAGCTTTTTTATTGCATAGCCCTAAACAGGCTCTGCAGATCCCGGGAGAAAAATATGAGACGTCTGGAGCTTCAGCAGCACCAGGAATAAATCCTAAGTGCTCTTCCAGTGTCTGGATGATGACGAGGCAGCAGAAGTTTGTGGTGGTGTTTGTTAACAAAGTTTGTTTGGTCCAGCTGAGCCACCAAAGCTCATGAGCTACAGGACAGGAATGGAACGGATGGGGTGTCCATGGGCCCAGCTCATTTCTAAACGGACTTAGTATTAAATCCACATCTACTATGAGTTTTCACTTTATTAGATATACCTACATTCTCATGTGCTGTCCATTAATACAGCAGTATCATTTTAGCATTGCCATTTTCATGTCAGATGCTGATTAAAACACATTGTGAAGACAAACTTCAGAGAGGATTTTACAGATTGTGAGCTAATTTATTGTTTAATCAATAAAAATGGTGCACTGTTACTATAATAGTAATCTACATGAACACAATATTTAGTCTAGATATGAGTAGGTTTGTATTGCTACACAAAAATAAGTGTAGTCTGCTATACTGAGGATTTTGTTGCTTTCTTGCTAAGAGTCAAATGCTAAGCTGATTGTTGATCTGTTTAATGCATTTCTTACTGAATGTTTTTCTCTCTCTATCTCTATCTCTCTCTCTCTCTCTTTCTCTCTCTGTATCTCTCTCTGTAGACACTTTGCATGTCTCTCCTCTAAGTATATGTGTCCTGGAGTGCCTGCTGTGATGAGCACCCTACTGGCCAACATTAATGCCTTCTATGCTCACACCACCGCCTCCACCAACGTCTCCGCCTCCGACCGCTTCGCCGCCTCCAACTTCGGGGTAGAGGCTTCATCAATGAGCTTCTAACACAGACTGAGTTATTGTAGTTTTTGGAGTTTTACAGTCCTGGGATAGTACTGTATGTGCACCCCAGGCTAAAGAAGTACATACAAATCGCTGGGTGGGGGACAAAACGAATGATTTTTAAAAGTCGCCCTCTAATTTAATGTTTAATATACAAGGCATCTCAGCCCTGGGATCAGGGGCTGTTCTGGCTCGGACCCTCGGGTTCGCTCCTAAATGCTTTGCGTTGAGGTGATATTTTACACGTGATGTACTCTGATATGCAGTAAGGAATTTTTGTATTGAATTGCAGATAACGATGCTCCTATCAACAGTTCCATCTCTCCATTTTTAAACATAAACTTTCCAATCACAGGGCCAAGCAACACATTCTCATCTTCATTTCACAGAGCGCCTGTGGCCAGAATGGGCCAGGTGCTCAAAGTCACGTGGTGTGATTAATCAGTGTAAAAATTGTTAATCGTTATTGTTTCCATAATAATTGATCGAAATTAACGTGTTAATTCGACGCACGTAATAAATATATATATATATGGGCCTGTGAGGTCTCAGTGGATGCATATAAATACTTTTTTTTAATGGGAATAGAATAAATATCATTATGTGCAGAGTATAGTGTATTTAGTATAGAATATTTTCTAGAGAATTTTATTCTAACATTATATTACATTTTACATTGGTCATGTCTTTGTGTCTCTGTGCAGTCATAACATGAGCAGTTTCCTCCGGGATCAAATGAGTTTTCTGATCTTGATTCAGATATGTACTTATATCAGAATAGATGTAGAATAGGATGTAAATACAAATGGTGGTTTGGAGTTGTTCTCTATATTGAGTCTGTTATTGCACATAATGATAGTAACATAAGTATTGATATTGCAAATTATCATACTGGTGCATAAGTAGTGGCACAGGTAGTGATGCTGCGCAAAAGTCTATTGCACGTAATAATAAAGATATTGCACATAATGATAATTATTCTATTCCCATTTTTAAAAAGTTTAAAACATGTGTTAAAGATGCATTTGATTCAAAAATCTCAGTTTAAGGGTGAGAGACTGTAAACGTTGTCAGATTTCAGTCTGTGGCGACTGATGGTACAGGTGTGTCTGATTGATAAGGATGTTTGATGCTTTAACATTTCTTCTTTCAGGTGCTCATTATGTTTCTGCCTCTTTGGGTGTTTAGAAAAGTGCTATATAAAATAAATGTATTTTTATTATTATTATTATTATTATTATCTCCCAACAGAAAGAACGGTTTGTCAAACTCCTGGACCAACTGCACAATTCCCTGCGTATTGATCTCTCTATGTACCGAGTGAGTCTCTTTCACTGACCATAGACCTGACTGTTCTCACTTCAGCATTATTCAGCATTGAATGTTGGTGTGTTTTCACCTGCAGAATAACTTCCCTGCGAGCAATAAGGAGCGCCTGCAGGACCTCAAGTCCACCGTCGACCTGCTAACCAGCATCACTTTCTTCAGAATGAAGGTAAAGGCAACGGAGAAAAGAGACTTTAAAAGAAAACAAATTGCTGTAGTTCTCAGGAAAGTGATGTCACTCACTTCCCAATGTCAAACTCACTAACTTACACACACTAGAATCCAGCTGATATCTACTCTACTAAGGATAAACACAATTTATAGGTTTCTGCCTTCATTTTTATTGTTTTTGTCTTCTCAGTTTCAAGCTGGCGATAATAAATCTGCAATAACATTAGTTGCTGATGGTGACAAAATCTGCCCATCGGTATATGCCTAAGCAAAATATCTATTTTTGTAGATTTTGCACATTTTCAGTCAGTTTTTGTATTATTCATAAAATTACACGGAACTGTATAAGGGTAAGCCTTTATAATTTGTACTGAGATAGTTTCAGGAGCAAAAAACATGTATTAATTCATTAGCAGTGTATGGGTGAAGCTTTCACACACTGTATCCACACATCTCCATGGGTCCTAGAAATGGGTAACCCTTAACTTGCTATTTAACATTGACATAACTACAGTACCATGCAGTCTTGAGCCACCCCTCATTTTTTTATATTTTGCTTTGAATCACCTTATTGGTGCAAAACTACTATTTTCTGCCAGTCTTATCTTTGTCATATTGAGTAGATTAAATGAAAGATACCGGCACAAATGTTTTACTGTGACAGGCTGCAATGTGCCTAAAGATAAAAGGAGCCTAGATAAAGGAGTTCCAACCACTCAGCATTCAGCACCACCAGTATACTGATCACTGCCTGATCATCTGGAATCATCTGCACCTGTTTCTTCACTGGTTCAAGCCTTGAGTCAGATGTGTTTTGTTCTGCTTGAATGATTCATATATAGGTCACTGTGTGTCTTAACAAACAAAAATCATTCCTCTGAAACTGGTCAGGTTCAGGGACTGGACTGAAAATGAGTCTTTGTAAATCCTTCAGGAAGCCTGGAGAACTGTTCCTCAAGACTCTGTTAAAAATACAAGAAAGGAAAATATGAAGAGATGAGGGGTAGCTCAAACTTTTTCATAGTATAGAGAGGATTTCACAGATTATTGATTTCTCATTGAGTTATTTTTTAATCAAGAAAACACTGCACTATTATTATTATTATTATTATTATTATTATTATTATTACTATAGCCATGTCCAGGCCATTTTAAAATCTAGCCTAAATATGACTTAAATATGACCAATATACTTTAAAATACTATATGGTCAAATAACATGCATCCTCAAACTCACTCTTACTCATTATCTCCTCCTGCTGGGCAGGTCCAGGAACTGCAGAGCCCCCCCAGAGCGAGTCAGGTGGTGCGAGATTGTGTGAAAGCGTGCCTCAACTCCACCTACGACTACATCTTCAACAACTGCCATGAGCTCTACAGCCGCCAGTACCAGCCAGTAGGAGACCTGGTCAGTAAAATACAATAGACATGCATTATGAGTTACCATTTTAATGTCTATAGATATATATCATGAATCCCCTCTATCATGGCAGTATTAAAATTATGTTTTTTGCCAGTATGATGATGCCCTCACATCCTCGACATACTCTTTTTATCACTAATTATATTAGCCTGTTTATGGCTGCATTTAAAATCCAAAGT
>JBBPCX010000035.1:677841-702372 GCA_037974365.1 Hydrocynus forskahlii | reverse complement strand
CTGTATGTGTGTGTGTATTTACGTGTGTGGTGTATTTATGTGTGTGTGTGTGTGTGTCTGTATGTGTGCGCGTGTGTGTGTGTGTGTCTGTATGTGTGCGCGTGTGTATGTGTGTGTCTGCATGTGTGTGTGTGTCTGTATGTGTGCGCGTGTGTATGTGTGTGTCTGTATGTGTGTGTGTATTTACGTGTGTGGTGTATTTATGTGTGTGTGTGTGTGTGTCTGTATGTGTGCGCGTGTGTATGTGTGTGTCTGTTTGTGTGTGTGTATTTACATGTGTGTGGTGTATTGGTGTGTGTGTGTGTGTGTGTGTGTATGTGTGTATGTGTGTATCTGTTTGTGTGTGTGTGTGTGTGTGTGTGTGTGTGTGTGTGTGTGTGTGTAATGTCCAGGATGTGAATGACCAGTGGAGTTTCCAGTACCCCCAGCTGTACGCGCCGGGACAGCAGAATCTGTACTTCAGTAAGATGGAGTTTGTGAAGATCCTGCTGCACAGCTGCTACAGCTCCCTCATCCTCTTCTTCATCCCCTACGCTGCCATGCACGACACCGTGCGCGACGACGGCAAGGACATCGCCGACTACCAGTCCTTCGCCCTGCTGGCCCAGACCTGCCTGCTGGTCGTCGTTAACGTGCAGGTGAGTTTAAGCACTCACCTCTGACCTCAGGGACTGTTACCATGCAGGTGCCAGAAGGGGTGCTATTTCGCCATTATTCGGTTCTGTTATATCAGTCGTTTTTAAATTATAAGAAAACAACGAAAAGCACACAAATATTACAGCAGTAGAGGATAGACCCTGGTGACCCTGGTGGAGGTGTCTGAGAGGAGAATGCTGAAGAAGCTTCTCTGCATCATGGACAACCCCTCCCAACCCACGGACGCCTCCTTGATGGACCATCGAAGCACACGCAGTAAAAGGCTCATTGCCTCTAAATGCAGAACTGAACGCCACAGGAAATCTTTTCTATCTATAACTCCTCCTCGTTCGGTAGATGCTTCTTTTCAGTCTCTGTCATTCTGTTCCAAATAGGGTTTGTGTAATACAACTCAACTGCTTAATCCACTGTCTGAATATTTTTGAATGATGGTCTCATCACCTTTCATTTTATTGCATTCATTATATTTTCATGTCACTTTTCATAAACCATTTGCCCTACTGATCTGCTGGTTCAGTGCACTAAATCGTAAACGCAGCAGTGTAAGTTTCAGTGACTTTATTTTCTTATGCTATATTGTGTTATTGTTTTGGGTTTTTTGTTTTTTTATTTTTGCTTGCACTATACTTTTTTTGGCTTATCTTTATACTTGTTGTTGCACTGAGCATTCTCATAACAAAATAATTTCCTTCAGGATGAATTAAGTTCCTTCTTATCTTATCTTATAGGGAATGAAAAAAACATAGAAAATACTTTTATTTTGCCCCCAAAAAATGGTACTTGATGATTATTATTGTAACTGAAATCTCCATCTTCTCTTCTTCTGGCAGCCATTCAGTTCAATTTATTATTGGCTGATAGCGAATGGAATCAGTTTTATTACAGTGACTGGCAGCCATACAGTTTCATTTATGACCGTTCAGTTTTATTTATGATGGGCTGCCAGTCACTGTAATAAACCCGATCAGCCGTTCGGTTCCATTCGGTATGAGCCATGCTGCTGATGCTGTATTGCAATTAAATATGTTAAATGTTGTTGTATGGAAACTGCAGCTGGGTTTGGACACGCACTACTGGACAGCGGTGAATCAGTTTTTCCTGTGGGGCAGTCTGTCTGTGTATTTCGCCATCACCTTCACCATGTACAGCAACGGCATGTTCCTCATCTTCACCTCCTCCTTCCCCTTCATTGGTGAGTCACCTGCATCCTGTCAGTTCAGAAATTCCTCCAAAAATAACGCGTCGGAAAAGAACACATGAAAGCCAGTCAGCCAGTCTGTGTAATCAATATTTGTTTTTCATACATATGGTGCTTAACAACACCCAGTCTTTCATAACAGAGTGACATATGAACTAATTAATATTTTATATTAATTTCAAATTATTTAATAACAAGTTATCATTAGGCTGAATAAGAGTTTTTGAGTGAAAGCTTACCTAATCTAGCAGCAGTTGCTCTGTTACTATGCATTTGTTGGCCCTAATGTTGATCTGTGGGTGTGTGGGTGTGTGTGTGTCTGTGTGTGTGTTTGTATCAGGTACTGCAAGGAATTCTCTAAACCAGCCCAACGTCTGGCTGACCATCTTCCTCACCACCCTCCTGTGTGTGCTGCCTGTAGTGGCCTTTAGGTTCCTGCGCATTCAGCTTAAACCGAACATAAACGAAAAGGTGGAAGAACACACACACACACACACACACACACACACACACACACATAAATACATATTTGGAGGATTCACATTTCACACATTGTGAGGAACGGCATCCTTTTCCTGTCCGTCTCTCGTGTGTGTGTGTGTGTGTGTGTGTGATGCGATGCAGTGTTAGAGCTGTAGGAGGTCTCAGTGCTGACTCATATCAGCAGAGTTATTTCTGGCAGCAGTCAGAGTCTCATGACCTGCACTCATTCACAGCCAATCACAACCAAAGCTCTGCTTTACATTTCAACTCTATAAATGCTTTTGTGTATTTTGTTTTTTAGGGGGTGCCAAAATAAATCACAGTCTGTGCTCCCCACAGACTTTCTGATCTGATGTCTTTACTGACTGTCAGTGCAGATGTTGAAGTCTGTGCTGACGTTGACTCTTATCGTTTTTTCCTCTTGTTTTCTTGATTTCTTCCTATCCCCTTTTTTCCACTTTTATTCTTCTCTGGCCTCTTTACCTCTCTCAGGTGCGCTATAAAGTGAGGCAGGCCAAGGCTGTGCTCCCTCCTCCTCCTCGCCGGTTCCCACGGCGACGCATCAGCACCCGTCGCTCTGGTTACGCCTTCTCTCATGCTCGTGGCTACGGTGACTTGGTGACATCAGGACGTTTCCTGCGGAGGCAAGTGAAGAGCAGGCCAGCACTCTTCACCCTGGCAGAGTCGCCTTTAGCAGAAAACTCACCGCAGATCTACCGCAACATTGGGGAGGGAGCCCAGAGCTCCTAACAGACCTGACACCATGGGGCGCCAACACTTTGCATTGTATTTATTGGCACTAAAGGACTACACTAATGTGTACGCTAGGAGACAAACCAGAAAGTTAAGAAGAAGCTTAGAAACCACTATCATTTGTAGTGAAGACAGGGAGGGTTCCTTGTTCAACAATAGTTGCATTTCAGTTAGAAAGTACAGTGGCATATTCCTGCCAAGAAAAACATCTCGAAGTAACAAAAAAGTTCCTTACATGGTGTTCTCTCATAACTGAGATGCCTCCACTAGTATGTGTCATTTTTACAACATATTAATGTAAAACAATGCAATTCCCTGGGAGCTTGTCTGCCGAAGAGCCTTGTGAATTTCTTTTTAATTGACAAATCGAAACCTACACCCCAACAACCCACCCCTACTGACAAATCTAACTGCCTCAACACCTGGAGCCCGAAACGTGCCTGGGGCCCAACAGAGGTTAAGTCTGCCTCTGTCTACTGGAGAATTACATAATGTGTCATTTTCAGAGCATATTTTGACTTAATAATGACAGTATTCTTTAGGTTTTACATTTACAGCATTTGGCTTATCCAGAGCGATGTACATTTGTACCTTAAAAGAAAACACAGCCCTCACACTGGCGAACCCAGACTTGAAATTAAGAGCTGCAAGTAGACTAAGATTCCACCAGAGATGTCCACCTCAACCCTCAGGTCACACACACACAAGATGGTTATTTGTGAAGTGTGTTAGTTAATTTATGACATGAACATGTAGTTGTGAAGGTCTTCAGTCTCTCAAAGATACTTTGAGATTTCATAAATATGACAGAATCTTGTAACAATGACATGCCGTTTTTAGTTTGCTTAGCAGCAATATGCCACCGTCAGAGAGAGAATGCATAGAAGAAATAAAATATTTTGTACGGTGAAGGGTTTAAAGGGAGTAAAGGGATTGGCCGGTCCTTACAGCAGATCCTTTAGGAAGATTGTGAGAACACGCTGAAGAAGCCAAGTTGTAGAATCATAAAATAATACATTTTACTGACATGTGACCAAAGCCAGTGGACATTACGCAGCAGTGCTCTGAGGAAAACACCACACAGATACTGGTGTACAACACAAGCAATTTCTGAAAAAGTCTTTTGATATTTTTGAACGTATTGAAACTTAATAGCTTTGATTCATGCACTGACGTTCTATTCGTCTTTGAAAACGTTTTGTTAAACTTGCAAAAGAGCGAGAAAGTGCAGCAAGGCTGTGAATTTAAGCTGTGAATTTGATTCAATTCCAAATGAAAGCGCTTTTGATAAGTTTTAGTTTTGTTGCTTTGAAAAGGGAGAGATTTTCAGGGTTGTCTGAAGGGCAGAGCTGGTGGGGGTGGGTTACCCACACTGACTCTGTGATTATGCCTCTTTATTCTGTTAAATCTGACATGTGATGTCAGGTTTTTCTGTCTGAATTTACTGTGATTTTTGTGGACTCTTTTCTAAACACGTGTCAAAATGCAGCTCTGGAGACTCACAACCCTGGTTTCTTCCAGCCTTACATCCATCCATCCGTCCTTCTATACATCGATCCTTCCATCTATCTATCAACCAACCAACCAACCAACCAACCCATGCACCCATTCATACATCCATCAACCAACCCATTCACACATCCATTCATTCATTCACCCATCCATCTGTTTGTGTATCCATAGAATCACCAGGCCCCACCCCCAGACTCTGCGACCCCCTGAATATGAAAAAAAAAAAATGATAAGGATATGGATAGTAAGTAAATTGTATATATTATTTTTTAAATGTTGTTTTAATTCGTTTGATTCAGGTGGATTAAAGTATGGAAAACTCTAAACTGTACACAGCTTTGTCAGTCCTGTAAAACCAGAACAGATGAGATTATTTATTGTTCTCTAAATGCCTATGGATTCATTCAGCCTCCTGGTGCCTTTTAATTCAGCTGTCCTTCACAGTTTGTCATGATGTGTCATATTTGTTTGCTTGGCTTTAATTAAGGTTAGAGGTCATGCACTGACACTGATGGGTCCATCAAGTCTTGCATATCATGTTTTGTATGTTGATTAATTAACAATAAATTTTGATAGATTTAACCATGATTATTTTTTTAAATATCAATAACCCATTACTGTGTATTAACATTGTGAATCCTCCTCCATCAGCGGACGTCTTAGGACAGTATTGGTCTGAAAGCCAAATTTGTGGTTTGATAATGGCTAAAAGACAATCAATTTATTTTTTATAGGTTTCAGCACTGATTGTATGTGATCACTTTTGTGGATACATGCCCATGACACTACATGCCACAGGACAAAATACACACACATATATATATAAATGTTCCAACTTTAACACCACTATCTCTTCATCATTGAACTTTTAAGGGTTAGGGTTATGTCTCATAGAATCTTTATAATTAAACCTAAGATTCAGTTACATTTAAGATATTCACTTAAATGTTAGTTAAAGACATGATGAACATCTACAAAGCATCTTCGATGAACCATCCAGATAAAATGTTGCCTTAAGTTTCATGATGTCTTCTGTTATCAGTGTTGACAAAGCAGTAAATTCAGTTTGATCAAACATTTGGACAGAGCTCAACAACAGCACCAGGAACATTATGCTACCATGGACAACCGTCCCAGAATTGATTTAGACTGCTTTTGATGCTGTCCTGCACCTAACCTGGACGGCCACATACGTCCATTAATTCTACTAGGCGGACGTTTTAATATTGCTCTGAATATCGACATCCAAGAAGGTCATCTTTAGACGTCCAAATACTGAACCTAATTTGTGCATTATGCAGACATACAGATAAGGTCCTGGACCAACCAGTGCAGTGTAGACATATCCGCATGTCTGGCAGTCGTCTCATGTTTGCCAGATTGTAATCAATACGGAATCTGAAAGTGCTGTCTTGATGTTGGACTGATGTGGTCAAATTTCCCGGTTCTAGAAAGGACTCTGAAACTGCTGCATTCTGGATTAGTCAAAGTTTTCTGAAGGACTATCTTCACGTCATTTAATTATGCTGAAATTCAGCAAGGTGGAGACCTTAAGAAATTTAAGGAATATATAATGGTTTATAATACATTGCAGCAAGTGTCCTGGAACTAATAGACTGGATAACTGTGATTTAAATCAGGGTAAAGTACTATTGTATTGACAAAATTTGTAAAAGTACCATCAGAAATGTTAATGATAATATTATTTACAGCAAATGTGTACAGTGTACTTTCAGTTAACATATATCACTGATATTTGTTATTTCTTTGTTTCTTTGTGTTTTTCTTATCTCAAGCCCCCTACTCCGGTAAATTTTCACATACGGTTTGAGATCTTATTATCTTCTCCTACATGTCCAGGCACAAAACTGACAGGAATCCACATCAGTCGCTGTTAGCTTGAAAATAAATCTCCCATAGAGACATCCCTGGACCAAACAAGGGTCTTTAACGATGTCCTCTAGCATTGTCCTCGCAAAGCCTTATTATGGTCCAAGATCATTCTGGACTGTCAGTCTGTGTGCTTCTACATCAGTGAGTCATGCCACGCTCCAATTTCGCACGCTGGGTGAGCATGGAGGACAGGCAAAAATATTCAGGTTAGCCACAGTCTGTTCAGTCTGGAATGCAGGTTTCAGGATGTTTTGATAGACGTTAACATAATACAGTTGAATGTACCATAAAAAAGCGAATGACATACCTATCTGAGCTACGCCCACAGATATGTCATGTTGTAGCTTCATGGTTAGCTTTACAGAATGTATAGAACACTCCTATATACAGTGCTGCTTGAAAGTATGTGAACCCCTTGAGCAGTTTAGATGTTTCTGTTGTTTTACCGTGATTTTCTTATTTTATCATCGCCAGTTTTTATGTATGAAATATCAGATATATGTTTATCAATTGCATGTACTTGTTTAGTTGGACTTGTTTAAGTAGCCCAAAAACTACATGAAACATGGAATTTGTGTATGTGCAAAAGTAAGTGAACCCCCAGCTGCATTGGTTAAGTCAAGCAGGTAACAGACTCAGGTGAAACACATTTGGGTGCTTAATTAATCATTTAAGCAGACCAATGAAATGAGGCATCCTTGGGAAAGGGTTTGGCCTGCACTAATTAAAAGAGAGAGGAAACCAACCAAACCACTGTGGTCCCATACAAATCAACAATGCCAAGAGCAAAGGAGATATCCGAGGACATGAAGAAGAGGGTAGTGACAGCCCATCAGTCTGGGGAAAGCTATAAGACCATCTCCAAAAGATTCCAGCTCCATCCATCCACTGTAAGACAGATAATTTACAAATGGAGGGCCTTCAACATGACAACAACTTTGCCTAGAAGCAGACGCCCATCAAAAATATCACCCAGAAGCACCAGAAAAATAATAAATCGCGTAAATAATAAATCAGAAAAATCATGGTGTTAACAAAGTAAAGACAACTAAACTGCAGAAATGTCCATGTTTTTGGAAGGTCATAAAGGGTTAAAATAGAACGCACTTAGTGTGAAACTTTGTACCTCTATGTTGAGCTGTTAGTGAGCAATGAAGGGTTAAAGAGGGAGGATAACACCCTGTTGTCCTCCAGCTTTCTGTATATAAGAAAAGCCACAGTAAACATGAGTGATAAACACCATACAAAATACTTTAAATGTGGTCTTACCACAAAGACAAAGGGTCTTGGTCAGTTCTGGTTTTGGAAATCTATCAAAATGTATTCCATCAACAATATTGCAAACAAAAAGTTCAGCTGAGAGACCTTCAAAACAGGCAAGTGTAGGATAGCTACTGCAGAAAGGGGTTAAATCATGAAGTGGGCTGCAAAATTAACTGCCTGCACAAGCACCCAGGCATCCCTTTTGAGTCCAACTTATTTACCATGTTATGGTTGTTATAGTGATGGATATGAGATGTCAGATGAGTTTACAGTTGTTTACTATGACAGGCGAGTGAGGGATGGGTGGGGAGGGGGTTGATTACCCTTTTCTCTCTGCCTCCACAGCAGATGTTTGGGAGATTATTTACAGATTATTGCCGCCATCAGGATTTAGGGGGCTGTTTACGTCACTGACAGACAAAAGCTTTGTAAACAAATGAAATCAGCCCCCTAAAGCAGCACACTTGTGAAAATAAGGAAATTTCCCACATGGCGACTCTCTGATGGCATCGAATTTGCCAGGAATGTTTGTTAATTTGACAGATGGAATTTGACAGATTTTAACATTATTACTCCAGATTATGCTCCATCTGAGATATTTTACAATATCCTTAGACACTGATTCGTAGAACATAACATTTCAGTACAGTTGAGGTATGCTGTGTTGATATATCTGTCTGTGATGGATTGGTGAAATGTCCAGGGTGTTTCTCCACCTTTTGCCTGGTGCTCCAGCAACCCCAGGTAAGGATAAGCAGTTCAGAGAATGGATGGATGAATGAATGAATGAATGTCTTGATTCATTGTATCGAAAATAATTACAGTGTTTTCAACCTCACAGTTAATATACAGAACATGTATGTAATTTCTTTGTAGTTTAGATAAATTGACTTTTTACCATTATGTTACCCAGTAATATTTGGGGTAAAAATTAAACATACTTTGGCATGTGCAAAAGTTATGGCACAATTTATATTTTATTTTATGAATATAATTATTTTACATATTTTATTTTAAATGTGCTGTTTATGTTAAACTCAGCAAAAAAAATAAAATTATGCAATAAAACTAGGAGAAAAAGTGTCTAAATTAAGTGCATTCCTTGTAGAGGGTATGTACTTATTTTTTTACTTTGTGTTTAAACCTTTGTGTAGGACTGTACATACATTTACATTTGAAACTATTTCTGGATTTCTCAAATCAACATGGGTCTGGATTGTAAAACCTACAGTACTGTGCAAGTCCTGTGCACCTGTGAAAATAATATTTAAAAACTGCTTAGATGAGGAGTGTTTCTTTCGCATTAATATTACTAAATATACCAAATAACATTGTCACAAATGGCTGTGTCCCGTCCAAGGAGGCGCAGGCGCAGACTTCCATTTTCTAAGATTCTTTATTAATAAACTAAACAAAACCAAAACCAGGCACGAGGGCCGATACTCTTTTACAAAACACAAACTAAGGATAGGCACACAACGAAGGATAGCGTGAGGGTTAACAGACAACTAAAACATGACACAAAGGTGACTTAAATACCAACCCACTCATAACTCATACATCAATAAAACTCAAACATCACTTTCTCTGAGCACACAAGTCAGCTGAAACTAATAATAAATGAACCCAAAACCGCTGTGCTCAGAACGTCAAAATACAAGCCCCATAGAACTGAAAAAGGGCGGCCTCTAGTGGCTGTGACAATAATACTGTAAATGGTGATTTTATGTTCAGTATATCAGTGAGTTCCTTGTGGAAGTCCAGTATTACTTGTAGTTTCCATCTGAAACCTGGTTTGACTCAATCAGTCCTTCATTAATTTAAATCAGGAGGTGCTGATGGAATTTCACAAATCCAAACAACGGCTGGAGGACCTGAGGAGGAATCTGGAACCGAACCTGTGTGCACCTCACCAGCTCACACAATATCAACTACTTTTTTTACAAACAAACCAATCTTGATACTTTTAACTGAGAAAAAGCAATTTGCTCAGTACCGTATGTAACAATAATCTCATAAAAATTATATAGTTTGAGTAAAACAGAGAGTGGACATATAATGTTTGGAGCATATTTCACTGTGCTTTGAGTCTTCCAAAACCAGGTTATTTGACTGTAATCTCAGAACAGGGATATCAGTGAAAGTTTAAAGCTGAAGGAATGGCATGAAGAGGATGACTAGAGGCTGTCAAAGTTTGCCTATCCAAGTTGTGACATATCGCCTGTGTGTGAATCAGCATTTAGTTCCCTGTTGAGAGCAGAGGCAGCGCTGCCTTCCTCGCAAGCCTGATCCCTCTCTGCAAATCACTGAGCATGCTCAGAGGGATTGCTGATGCTGTTGCTATAGGACAAAACCGCTGTACCGTCGAGAGAGAGAGAGAGAGAGAGAGAGACAGTGGGTGGATGAGAGGGAATAGGGACAGACATAAACAGTCAGAGGAGGAGTGAAACACTAAAGGAAGTGTGACTGAAACTAAGCCAAGAAAATGACTTTGCCCTTTCCTTCTGCTCTTCATTCTCTTCATTGTTTCAGCTTCTGTCTGGTAAGTGTGTATTTCAGTATGCTGTGAATGTGTTCTTACGCCTGTGAGTGGAGGAAACAGGGCAATGGGGGGGGGGGGCATGATGCCCCACTTACTGCACAGACCGAGTCAGACTGACTGTGTGTGGTTGAGGATAGAGTGTCACAGCTGGGTGAGTTTCAATGCAGTAGCCCATTTCAGTGGTCTGACCTTGGGGTCGTGTTTTACTGTATTCTAATTTTAGCTTTCTGTGGATGATCCTGTTTTGCTTTATAAAGCATAGATTAAATGATTAGAATGAAGGTGAAAAGACTTAAAACATTAAGCATGATATTCGCAAAGCATCTTCATTGCTGGATCTATGTAGGGACGGAGGTCTGTTAGGAATGTAAGCACATCTCGGTTCAACATTGCAAGCCTGTGGCTGCTTAACACTACTGGCCATACATTGGTTACTATATGGAGGAGTACCCCAGGGCTTTGTCCTGGGTCCCATGAGTTTCCATGACTGCAAAGTCCTTGTCCAAGTCCTCATCATCATGCAATTCTAAATCAGGCAGGATTTGCCACTTTTGCTTGCCATCTGATCCTGGGTCTGCTGTCCTGTGTTGAGATGCTTTGTGAATGCAGCCTTAATTGTTTTTACAAATAATGTAAAAATTGTTTAAATGAGATATCTTGGAATGTGAATCTTAACACCACTGATGAGTTTCTTGAATGTTCCTCTTCTTTCCTCAGGTCGTTCTTTGAAATAATGAAAATGGAGCATGATGCAGTTACAGGAGTTACTGCTGAGACATTTAACCTGCTAAGACGATTCCTTTGCTGAGCTTATGTTTTAAAAAATGGCCGCCTCTGCTAAGTTATCAGGAGAGACGCTGATTGTACGGCACATCCCTCTGGCTCACGGTCAGTCTGTGGGCTGTCAGCTTTACAACTCAGTACAGAGACCCAGAAGACCCAGTTCTTTGAAACTGACCCAGAGTATTTCATTGCCTGAGAGAGAAGAACCCCCAAAGGAAGACTTCCAGAGCCACAGCAGCAAATCCAGCTCCAACGATGAAGCAGGAAGCGCAGATCAGGGTGCTGAGAGCAGTCGAGGATATGATTCCTCTCCAACCTTCCAGTTAAGCTCTTCAAACCAAAGGGTGAAATTCACAGGCAGAAGAAGCACCCCACGGGTTCAAAACCCTTTCCTCCCTGAATCAGAAGACCATGAGGATGAAGATGATGATGACTCAGATGGCGACAATCTGCACAAGTACTGCGAGGGCTCCTCCTTTCAGCTGCACGGACATTCAAATGGGACCCAGGACGAAGCCCTAGGGTACACCACCGGGATTTGCAGCCGATATATGGCCAGTGGCTCTGTGTGCAACCACAAACTTAAGATGTTGCACCGAGAGATGGACCTATTTGGGCTTCCTGGGGAACACAAGCAAATCAAGAGCCTAACAGACTCAGAACTTCAACATCGGCAGAACAGCAAAAGCACACCAGTATTAATGGACTGTGAGGAGCATGAGTGGGGAGATGAAGAGGACTATGACGAATACACTGATGGTCAGTCTAAAACCTCCGATTCTGAATCATCCATTCAAAAACAGACAGAGTATGTCAGCGATTCCTCTTGCAACAGCTCTGATGGGGTGCTGGTCAATTTCAGTGCCATTTACAACAAAACCAACAATGCAGTGCCTGCTATACCACATGATCTGGACAGTCCTGGTACGCAGTCCCATGGAGATGACTTCAACCCTGTTCCCTGCTGGTCTCCTTGTGGAGTTGATCCAAACTGTAACCTTTATCCACTAGACTCTGATGGTCTGGCAGCCCTTGAGATCTCTGATCTTAATGCTTGTCTTCGCAGTCAAGCCCGGCTGATGACTTCAACCCAGAACTATTACAAACTGGTAACCTGTGATCTCTCATCACAGTCCTCTCTGAGTCCAGCTTGGTCGTCAGTGACCAGTTGTTCTGAAGGCCAAAGCCAGGGAAGCTTGACCCCTCCGACAGAATATTTCCTCTTCAGAAAGCCAGAGGGAGAAGAAGGGGATGAAGTCGACAAGAGGGACATTCAGGTACTGTAACAATCATATAACATCTGTGCTAATGTTGACGAGTAGATGAGTACGTTAGTTATTAACCCTTACGACAAATAAAAACAGTGTAAAACATTCTAAAACCTGTGTTTGCCCTCCTACACACTCGTCGTTTGCTGCTCTTTTGCTCTGCATGCCAACGCTCAGCCACTCTCCGTGCCCTCTCCTCTCTCCACAGGTTTTTCCCACCCACTGGTGGGCGGAGACTATTCTGAAAGTTCTCCCGGGTTCAAAGATCTTGTTTTTTTTCTGTTTTTTATAAGAGTTCAAATTTTAAAAATGTAAAAAAATAAATAAATAAACATTTTGTTTTGTTGTGGCCATTTGCATATGTCATCATTTTTAAAACCCCCAAGAAGTGGTTATTATTATTACAAGTACAGCAACTTTGGTTCTATGTGGCATAGGAACAACCTAACAAAGCTAAGTATGACATCTGACACCTCGATCGTCAACACAAACTGGGGGCACTTTCATCCAAGGAGTTGTTTTGCTGTGTGACAATTTACCATTTGTTGTGCTTCTAAAAGTTAAACAAATGTGAGGCCTTGCATGTTCTCTATGTTTCGTTCAGCCTTTTCAGTCTGTGCATGTTTTTCTTTCCAAGACTTATGAGGACACTGGACTGAAGAGATGCAAGAGAACAATCAGAGATCCCTCAATGGCATCAAGAGAATGGAAGACACACAGCACACCACATGACCCAAAGTCCAGAGGTGCAGAACTCAATAACCACCAAGATGGCAGTACTACTCAGTCTCAGAGCTGGGCTGGGGGGCACTGTTCCTCACCACAGCAAGAGGCTTTGCCACGTGTGCCAAGCTGTCCAAGCCAGATAAACTCAGACCCTTCCTCACTCGTGCCAAAGCAGCACATCACCTCATTTGCAGAACTTGCGTGCTGCAGGAAGGGTGGTGGGGATTCGTCATCAATGGAAAACAGCATGGAAGCTCCTACTTGCTCCAAGTCTGCCCAGAAAACTTCCCCTGTCCAAAGGAAAGCTTCACTAGGAAAAAATATAGCTTTAATTGCAAGTGCTGAGACGCCTCAAAGCTCAGAAGTTTGTGAACCTTGTGAACCTGCATCTCAATCAGGGGGTAAACAAATGTTTTATTTTACAGTCCTTAATACACCGTTGTTGAAGGAACACTGGAAATGCTAATATGGCCCTCAATGATAAAAGGCTATGGGATACTTTAAACCCTTTTACATTACATTACATTCATTTGGCAGACACCTTTATCCAAACCGGCTTACAATGTAGTGGAGTTAGATGCATGATGTTGCCATATGTCACCAATGACTCCTATTTTTTTCCACTGACTGCAGTATAAAAACCAAATTTTCCTTTCATTTTCGAGTTTTCTACGATCTCTAAACAAAACAGCTGCTGTCTATAAAGCAAACAACTGAAGCAAACAAACTCTTCACTCAGACACACTGAACACTTGTTTTTTGCATTCCAACTCGATTTTAATATGCATTTCTGTGCTCAAAACACATTTATGCATAGTTGACTGTTAAACATTTCCTTCTTGACTGGATGATGAAGTCGGCTATGCCCCATGGCAGTGATTTTATGGTTTTTTGGGGTTTTTTTTACATTTTTTAAAATATCTATATATTTTTACGAATTATGCCATTTTCAATAAGAAAAATCACTACAAAATGTGTATATTAGGCATAATGCAGTTAAGTCAAGCCAAGTGTAGTTCTATAGCCCATTATCATACACAAGGCGTATTCAATATGCTTTACAGGAAGGAAAATATTAATAAATCAAGAAGCATGAAAATGGTAGGATGAAAAAAATAAAAGAAATAAAAGAATACATGGTAAGTCAATAAAAGAAGATTAAAAGTGTAATGGAAGTGCAAATATTTAAAGTGCCACTCATTACTACTCTAGAATGTTTGGAGTGACTGTTTTATGAAAATTGATTAAATAATTCATGCAATCCTTTCTCGTTGTTGACCAGGAGCTTGTGCTTCCTCGCCAGAAGTCGTTCGCTACACAAAAGCCCAGAGACCCACTTTTCTTCCCATCCAGCCTTTCATTCTTCAACCCCCAACAGGAAAGCAGCAGAGCAAAGGCCTGGGCTCCCTGCTCAACCAGTACATCAGTCACAAACATGGAAAGCCCAGCACTTCCAGAAGATCAGGGAGGTGCAAAGGGTTGACCAGCCATTTAGGACCCTCACCTTTGGGCAGCTACTCCTCAGTGTATCTGGAAGCAGCAACCAGCTCTGATACCTGTTCCACCTGTACCCCGAGCCCCGTTCAGCCTCACAGTCGGACGCACTGGGCTCAACCCAGCCCACTGCTGTTCCAGAGCCATCCAGAACCAGACCAAAAACAAGGTAGTCCAAAGACTTTCGACCCTAGACTGCCAGTAATGAGCCCAAGAGTAGTCCAGACCTGTTTAGACCAAATTGACCATAATGAGACTTCTCTCATCATGGAACCAATGCAGAAACCCCATCCTGACCAAGCGCCTTCTCTTGTGGAGCTTCGAACCCCAAAGGCAGGAACCCAGTCTGCTAATCCTAGTTCCACTCCAGCCATTACCTCAGTGACCTCTCTGACCTCTCTGACCCCTAAATTGCCAAGGAGCCCCTCGTATGTTGTTCACACCAGTGAGGGTCTCAACACCATGTCCGGACTTTCTGGACCCAGAAAGGGACCTGGTATGTGTTACATTTTCTTGGTGTGAGACCACTTGTGGATTCATGTGTCTGAAGGCTGATGCTGCTCTCTGTGCTCCTGCAGGCTCCTCAGTCACACAGACACTCAGTGACTCGGTTCCCCTGATAGACAGACCACCTGAGGAGTTCTGCCTTTCACCAGATGCCTCCAGTGAAGTCCTGTCCATTCATTTACTGCAGAAGAGAGGTGAGGGGAAAACATGACTTTTTAACTATAATAATAATATCAATAATAATAATAATAATTGAAGACAGCAACAACAATCAATACTACTACCACTACTACAACAACTATTAATTCTACTACTACTAATAAAAATAATGATAATAATAACAATATATGACAGAAACAACAATCAATACTACTACTATAAAATAAGATTATGATGATGATGATGCTGATGATGATAAAAACAAAAAACAACAACAACGCCAATAATAATAGAAAGGAACAAAACGATGATGACCTCAACAACCGCAATAATAAAAATAAAGAATAAGAATGAATATTCACCTGTGTGCTTTGCTTGGTCTGTGTTAGTCTCATATTTCCGCTTCTCCATCCTGATTCATATTTATTTTTTTTAAACACAGGCATATTCCACATGCTATCTGTGCCTTTGAATGATACAGAGGCGTCTCCTCCGCAGATTACACTTGTGCAAACAGGAGCCTTCAGAAAGTCTGTTTTCTCCACCGTGAGGCTCTGTAGCTCTTGACCACAGCATTCTGTGTATATCGTATAGTATATTTAATACAGAGTATTTCCTAGGGTGTTTTATTTTGACTTTGTATTACATTTTACATTGTTCTTTGTGTCTGTGTGCCTGTGCAGTTCTAGCATCAGCAATTTCCTCTAGCATCAAAGTTTTCTGATTCTAGTTCTGATTATAAACGGAATAACACTAATTCCCATTGAATGCTGTATGTTCCAACCTATTCTGGTAATTACATTGTTTATAATTGGAACTCTTGTCCAGCCTTATGTTTGATATTGAAAAACTGACAAAGTGCCGGCACTTTGAGTATTCCTCTTCACAGCCTCTCAGTGAGCAGTGAAGTGCAGTATTTTATGCCTGAATCTGCACGGACAGAGAGACAGACTCAAATTTCTCTGCAGCCTCTGCTTCCCTGTAGGGGTTTGCTTTGAATTGTGACCTACTTTTGACTCTCCTTGCCTTGGATTGGCTAATGCACCATGTATGTATGTGAGTGTGTGTTTGTGTGTGCATCTGCAGACATACAAATGCAAGTCTTTTGTAAAACTGTTCTTTGTTGATGATGTAGTAAAATATAGAGGCGTGTGTAAATACGACCCATAATAGTTTGCACATTATGTGCATAATTGATGTGTTTTTGTCAAACATCAAGCCTGACATATGGAACACAAATCATAACTCTTCATTTCTCTGTTTGGCTTTTTTGAGGGATGCTGAAAAGCGTGGGCTCAGCGGTGGATGCCATCACAGCCCATTTCGGCTCCAGCAGGGACCCGGAGGAGAAGGTAGTACCAGGAGATAGCAGAAGGCAAAGAATATGATTTACATAACAGAGCAAAATGGGGCAAAACATCTCCCTTTAGGTTCAACATGAAACGTGTTAAAGCAATGCAAGGCATCCCACGAGATCCAATTAGAGCAGCTCCAGCAACAGAAAATAACATGATTTGAGATCTTCACCACTGTTGTGAAAAGGATAGAGGTGTTAATGGTCATTGCTTTTTGTAGGATTTTACTCACTGTGTCACAATCTGACCTCAGATCAGACTGGGGAACAGCTCACACTGCCTCGGCATCGGCCAGCTGGTCCTAGGTCAGCTTTGTCCGGCCATCCAGAACATTCTACAGGACGGACTGAAAGCCTTCAAGCTGGACTTGATTGTTGGACAGCGCCGTAATAAACCGTGGAGTGTGGTGGAAGCCTCTACTCAACCAGGTTTGTGAAAGTTATTGTTATTGATGCACTAGCAGCAGAGGTAGATATGCAGTTTTAGGACATTTTTTTTGACACTCATATAAATATATAATGAGCAATAGAAGAACCCTAACTGTTAGAAGTAAGCCAAATTCAGACCATAAATATTAAAAACCCAGGAAAAAACACAACCCTATGAGATTCCCATTATTTAACACTAACAGCACTAACAGCACTATCCCATTATTTAACACTAACAGCACTCAACACGACCATTTTGGGCCATTCATGATTAAAATCAGATCTCTAAAGCTTGTAAAGGACACTCCATGTTATCTGTGACATAGCTTGTGTGCAACATTTCTACAGCGACTCCTTCTGTAGAGTGTCCAAGGCTAGAGCTGCTGCTGTTTACCACTTGACAGACACTCACTGGTTAGACCATCTGACACACTCCCACTGGTTAGACCATCTGACACGCACATACATAATTATATATTCGCATACAGTTTTTAATGGTTCTGTAGTTCTATTTTAGGTTGCAAGATGTTTTAGGTTACAAGTCAGGGTAAGTGCTTTTGTTGTTACAATTACTGGCCAGATAATTCAGCTAAAACAAGTAAATTAATTAACCCTTACCCAAACTTTAACCAAATCTAAAACTTGGTATGTCATGGTCTGTAACTGCTGCTGGTTCTCTGGGTCTGAATGATGCTGAATCAAGCGGCTGGTCTTCATGCTCATTTCACAGCAGGGGGTGTGGGTATTGTAGTTTCATGTACCTTTCACTCTTTTTTCAGGCCCATCTACTCGAATCCTGCACAGTCTGGTCTCGGTTGTGAGGAAGTGTTCACAGTTGACCAATCACAGTATGAGGGTCAATGCTTTCCTCCTGGGCCTGCTGAAGTAAGTGCCTTCCTCAACAAACAAGTTCAGTTTTCAGTATTTAAAAAGAAACCATAGGAAATCAGAACAGATTGAGGACTAACAGTAATACTGTTTCTTAGCTTACGTGCTATGGAGTCTTGGCTTCGTCACTTGAACACCTGTGTAGGTAAGTATTGATGTTAGTGAAAAAGAGTTGGCTGGTGTTTTTCTTTTTTTTGATAATGCCTCATCCCCATTACTCATTACAGGGGGGGGTCCTTGAGTTACGTCACAGATCTGTTCTTTCGACAGTGCTGTAACCTGAATTTTGGTGTAAGTCGAAACACACCCTAGCCTAAGTCACTGACCTATCTTAACACAGTTGTAAAATCATAAAAACACAACCAAGCCACAGAAAAAGGAAAAGGAAAACTCCCTCACTTACATGGTGCATTACTGCATAACCAAACTAGTTCACCCACATAGTCCGTAAGGCTAGTGGGAGTGGGAGTGAGCGTTGTAAACTTGAAACGTCGTATGTCGAGACTATTGTAACTCACGGACTCCCTGTACTCAACCAGATTTGCTAATATAGCTAGCAGAAAATGGAATTTAGCAGTCAAGCCATGCTAAATGCTGCCTGTTCATTTTAATTGTAACAGTAAGCATTCTTGAGTGAAGTACAACCACCTCACTCTCTCTCTCTTTCTTTTCCTGCAGATGTGTTGACAGAGTACTACCACCACTGGGCATTCCTGGCTTTGTCTCATGGGCCAGCGTGTAAGTCTTTATTCCAGGAGCTCCTCCTCCTTCTTCAGCCACTCAACCAATTCCCATTTGACCTCCACCTCCTTTCTGAGCTGAGGCTGCAGAAGAGACAAGCCCAGAAACCGTCAAGATCCCTTGCCCCATCAAATGACCTGTTCCTTCAGATCCCCTGCAACCTGAAGACGGATGGACATTCACAAAAGCCTAAACTGAAGGAGGAAAAACAACTGCACCGTCAAACTCACAGGGCTGAGAACCTCCAAAGCTGTGCAGTTAGGCTCTGTAAGCAGCCTGAGCTTTTCTCTCCAGAGGAGAAGAATGAGCAGAAGTCTGTTTCCCTCATTTCTTCAGAAAGGGAATGTCCCGGGTGGTGGCTTGGTCAAACACCCGTCACTGAGGGAGTGATGGTGGACGTTTGCTGTTCACATGGACAAAATGAAGAGGCGGAAAACTTAGAGATAGAAAAGGAGGGGTTATTACAAACATCTCAATGGGTGAAGCCCCAAAAAGAGCTGCGCTGGGCTCGATTATTTGGTTCTGGTGTTGGCACCTCAGTGGCATCAGAAAGGGCACAGCAAAACAACAACCAGTCTAAGAAAACCAGGTCAGTACCTTCAACAAGTTGGGTATACTTTAGTCTCAGCTCAGTCGTTCTTTCCTGAAAGACAATTCACTTCAATAAGTCCACCTACCACCTTCACTGGTGGTCCAGTGGGGGTCCTGACCATTGCAAAACAGGCTAAACGGGACTAACAGATAATGTAAACAGAGAAACAGATGAACAACAGACAATAACTGTAAAGTACAAAGTGCACGTGTATGGTCAGTGAAGCTGATCAAATGGACGAGTGTCTATACAAGGTACACCTAATAAAGTGGACTCTTGTTGTACAGTGTGCTAAAATGGCCAAAACTATCCTAATGTTGCCAGAGGACACAAATGTTTATCAAGCAAAAAGGATTTCTAATTTTGAAATTTTGTTAAGGCTTTTATATGTCTTTAAACCAGCAATACATGGTTTGAAAAAATATATAAAATTATTGTTTTAGATAATTATTCTCTAGATAGTTATTTAAAACAAGTAAAATCTGAGCAAGATATAGTAACTCAATTTTAATATATTTTTTTTTGTGATTTGATGGAATTTTGTGTTTAAACGTTATTTAATTTCCTTGGACTCTCATACACGGTAAAGCACTTTGTTTCATGTGGGTATGTTATTGTTGCAGCATCATTTTGAAAGTGATCTGTGTTTTTCCCTCAGGCTACCTTCACAATGGCTCAAGCTTGGAGCATCAAAAGTGGACCTGCTGGCCCAGTCCATCTGGGGTAGGGATACAAGCCGATACTTATGTAGAGCGCAAGAGCCACATGGATGTGGTGTGAACAGAAGCACAATCAACCTGCAGCCAGAGCTGCACCCATAAAATGGTATTTTTAGCACTATTTTAGCACGATGAAGAAACTACAACTCTCTTACAACCTACTAAAAGCACACAAGACATTTCTGCCAGGTTTTGGACTGTTAATTAGCAACAGACTTTAGTATTATGGTTAAAACTAATGAAGAACATTTGTAAAATTGCTAGTAGAACACATAAGATCTTGCAAAGAAGCAAATAATCTCATAAATCATATTCAAAAGATGCCAAATGAGGTTTTAGAGAGTGCAGTAAAAAAAAAGGTGCAACTGCACATCTTACATAAATGTGAATCGTACCATTAGCCAACACACAAGCTAATCGTTGCTAGTGTCTCCTTCTAGTGGATAAAACCCTATATTGCACATCTATAAGTCAACCACATGGCAAGTTTGAAGTTTTACTTAATTGAAGTTTTACTTCATATGACCCATTATATATGTTTCTCAGGGCAAAAAAGGACTAGTTTTACAAATCTGTTTATTCGGAGTACAACCACAGATCGAATTGGGCTTATTCTACCTGCTTTATACTGGGGAGGTATTGTTCCCATGCTCATATTTATTCAGTCTGAAGGGTACTGTCTATTGTAATATCTTTTTACTAGGTAGAACCTCTGTCTTAGTTTCAGGTCAAGACAGCCGATTAAACAGTACAGAGGTAGCCATGTGAGTCCCAGTTGTCTCAGTGTTCCCCAGCATGAGGATTACCATAAGGGTTGATGCATGGCAACAAACTGGTACAGACATATTTTCCTGTGAAGCACTTCATATGTGGTCAGTTTCTATGAACATTTTAAAATGCATGCAGTATAACATATAGGTTTTGCAGGTCCAGCATTCGGAGATATAGAATAGCTTCCCAATAAATGAAAATGCTCTGTGCAAAAAGGTGGGGTCTGACCCCTGGCCACTGATACACAAAAAGGACAGTGATCAGCCAAAGCATGAGTCCAAATCTGTGTATCACTTTCATTCAATAATGTAATAGCAGAACTAAAGCACTATAGGAGCTGGATACGGCTTCCGAGAGAAGCTGTGTAATGTGACGTGTCATTTTCCCAAATCAACCCACAGATATTACAGTCAGACTGTTAAAACTACACACTGCAGATTCACACTGGATTAAAGTCAATCCACAAATATTACAGTCAGGTTGTACAACCTACACAAACTACAGATTCATCCTGGATTAAAATCACTCCACAAGTATTACTGTCAGACAGGAAAAACTACATGGACTGCAGATTCATACGGGATTAAAATCATTCCTCAATTATTACTGTCAGACTGTAAATAACTACACACACTGCAGATTCATACCGGATTAAAATCATTCCATAACTATTATGGTCAGGCTGTAAAAACTAGATTCATACAGAATAAAAATTACTTATTGTCAGACTGTAAAAACTACACACACTGCAGATTCATACTGGACTGAAATCATCCCACGCACTACAGATTCATACTGGATTAAAATCACTGATCTTGTCAATAACTATACATTCTATAACATCCCCAGGTAAAACCAGTCCAGCTCCAGTAGGGTTTATGTTATGAGTGATGTCGTGAGTGCCTCCCTCTTCCTCAGTGAGTGGTGTTAAAACATTGCTTGATGAGATTCCTGTAACAATAAAGATTTCTTTATCCATATTTACCATTTGGACCTCCATTTTTTTATCCACTATTGGCATTTGTATTAAACCATTATAATTTAAGACACCACAAAAGACAAATTTTTATACATATATTTAAAAATATATAAACTCTGATTTGCCATATGAGACTTTACATTCAATCTCCCAACATCTTAACATAGTTTCATTTCGTCTCATCTGAAGTGTGTTCATTAATTATAGGACTGTTACTTGTCACAAAAAAACTGATTTGATTAAATGCAGCTCAGTCTATGTTGCAGTTCATAGTTTCCTTTAATTACCATTAATTACTGTTTGGCTTATGTGTTCCAGCTAAAAGTCCCAGCATGCATCACTTGGTCTTCTCTCGTGTACCACTGTTCTCCAGGGCATTGCTGGTGAGCTGCCCAAATGTGTGGCCATATCGAAATTTATATCCTGTTGAAATAACAAACTGTGAGCTAACAAAATAACAAAATTTGTGACTGAAAATCAGGACCTGTTTGCTAAAAGTGTAACTTAAAATCATGTTAATCATACTGACAAATTAACAGTAATGGTGACTTAACTGCAATAGTAACTGCAGACAGTTAATGGCACTTAATGAATCATTCATTATGATTGTTATGATACATTCTAAAACATATTTATCATACATTCTAAAATATCCCAAGACTGAGTACCTGCCTTTATATATTTATATCGTGTTGTATAACTATTGTATTATAACTTAATATTCATAATATACAGTATATTCGTAATACTTTTGTAATATAAATTGTATAATTTATGTTATACTGGGGGTCCTCGGGTTGCAACAGTCTCAACGTACCACAATGCTCACTCCCAAAAACACTTTTAAAAAACTGAGATGTGAGTGTTTCAGCTCGCGCCATTAGGGTCGTACTTAAGGACTACGTGGGCAAACTAGTTTGGTTGTGCGCAGAGGAAGAATACGCAGTAACGCAGTATATGAATGAGGGCGCTGGCGTCCATCCGTACAGTAAAGTGTACAGGTACAGTTTAATTATGTCCTTTTCCTTGTTCTGTAGCTTAGTTTCTGGGGGGGTTATGTTCTAGATTATGATTTTACAACTGTGTTAGGATAGGGAAGTGACTTAGGCTAAGGTGTGTTTTGACTTACACCAAAATTCGGGTTATGTCACTGTCGCAGGAACGGATCTGTGTCATAACTCGAGGACCTCCTGCATTATATACAGTAAACCGCCACTTTAATGCGGATCAGCAGTCACGGTTTCAGTCCATCGCGGATTTTTTCTGAGAACCGAACTAATAATTGTTCGCTGAAACCCCCGCACTAACACGGAACCTGCAGGTATCCTCTGCATTTTTTTTGCTTTTGTGACGTCCAGGCCTGATCTGCCACGCCCCCTCGTCCTCGTGCTGTGTTGCTAAGCACCACGTCCAAACATGTGCTTGGTCATTTATGCAGGGCCCTGCAGCCCAAAGCCTGACTTGACTGGTCCACACGACGAATACGTTTGAGAAACGCTGCAGTACAGTACGTATATGGGTTTACCTTTACATTTTTTAAGGGCTATGTATATTTTGGGTTTGAACTATAAAAATAGGCATTTATAAGCATTTTTTATCACATCACAAATTTGCGGCTGCTCTTGGAATGTAAACCCTGCAAATTTCCAGGTTTACTTTATATAAACTAAAATAAAAGTGCTGTAATGGTTCCAGCGCCCATGGTGAGGTGGAAATTTTTTAATTTTGGTGCATACCAATTCATTAATGTAGGCACTCATTAGAGTACTAGAGCAAAAAAAATTATATATATATATACACACACACACACACACACATACATATACATACATGTATATATATATATATATATACATACAGAGAGAGAGAGAGGTACATAGATATATATGAAAGGATTCTGAACAACAGAAGACTGAACCCACTCAAAGAGTTTATGGGGTTGAAAAACTACGAAAACACACCTGGCACGTGGCCAGTGTAGGAGGGAGGCAGGCCGTGGTGAGTGGGGTAGATGGTGGATGGTGGGGTCAGACTGTTGTCCCCGTTCGTTAGGCTGACATCGTGACCCGCCCTCATCTCCTTACCAAACTGGATCAGCGCCCTGTTGGTGGTAATGGGATAACTGGTCCCGATCAGGAATCGAGCTCTGGGGACGTAACCGGTAAAACCTGCAACACAAAACAAAAATATCATAGTCTTAAAAGAACCTCATACCTCCAAAATGATAACTATAAGAAAAGAACACAATTTCTGTAGGTACGGCTGAACCAGTTCTATCGGTCAGTTCATGCTGACATTTTCAATTAATGTAATAAAACAAAAAAACTACCATTATGAGGTTTTCATACGACTGTACCAATATACTTGCAGACACATCAGATCCATTATCTAGTTTGATGCCACTGATTCATCATAGAGAGGCATTTCAAAAGACCACCCAGAATATGCAATGCTGTGGAAAATGCTTTAGCCACCCCTAATTTCTTCATATTTTGCTTACAAAGATCCAGATTTTCTTGTATTTTAATGTAGTCTAGAAGAAGAGTTCCAGAGCGCCGACGTGCTCTAGACAGGCATGGACGCCCTCTTCCTGGGTGCAGGCATGGGAGCCTGCCCGGGGACCAGCGCTGGGACCAGAGGAGCACCAGGGAAGACGTCCCTCACACCTTTACCCTCAGTTTCTTTAGCAAGGCAGTGGTCGTCTTGGAGGTGTGTTTGGGGTCGTTATGTTGGAATACTACTACTGTGTGGTCTTGGCACCGTGCTGCAGCTCAGTTTCAGGGTGTTGGCAGTCTTCTTACAGCCTAGGCCATCTTTATG
>JBBPCX010000035.1:666613-677741 GCA_037974365.1 Hydrocynus forskahlii | reverse complement strand
ATAGTAAAAATGCATACTTATATATAGATATATATATATACATATATATATGTGCGTGTGTGTGTAAACTATATGTAAACTTAGATAAGTGTGCAGGAACACAGTGAGCATATGTATGTATGTATATATGTAGAGAGTGGATATATAAATAAATATAAGAACACTGTGGACACACACACACACACACACACACAAGTACACAATGGAGTGACAGACATTGACAAAAAACAATAGTAATTCACCCAAAGAATTGCACATGTTTCATCAGAAAAAATAGGGTAAGTTGTAAAATTATGGGGTAGATATCACCCTATGTATGGAGTAAATTGTAAGATTGTTTGGTGTATATAACCTCATATATGGGGTAAGTTAATTATGGGGTGTATATAACCCCATGTAAGGGTAAGTTGTAAAATATTGGGGTGTATTTAACCCCATATATGGGGTAAGTTGTTTTCGTAACATCACTGCGTGGCTCTTACCTGCTTTGACGTTAGGGTGTGAGTCACTTTCTCCTGGATTAAAACTGGATTTAACCAGCTAACAGGACTTTTTACCTGTTTACACACATCTCCAGTTCCTCTCCCATTACAGGGGCCTGAGTGTGGGATCACTGTTACATCGAACACCCTCTCAACTCGGGCTCCGTCCCAGTAGTAGAATAAAGCTTTCTTTCTGGTCTGCCCTGATTTCTCCTGATTTGGACCCCATGGCCTCCTAAATATATCAGATCTGATGGCATTTGGGTCCACTGGACCATTAGATCAGTCCAAATCAGGGAAAGTAGACAGAAAGGGAAGTTTTTCCTCGAATGCAGCCACAGATCCCAACACTAATATTGTTTTGGATGAGTCTCTTGTTAGTCTATCGGAGCTATTGTTTGGCTAGCAGGGCTTTATGGTTGGTTTGGCATGCTTCACATGTGGACTAGGCCAGAAAGTTTCATCATGTGTGGTGTTAGTTCGAGAAGTGCTGCTAAGGCAGTCAGTGTTTGTTAATCTGAATTCTTTGCTTCCTTCACAGAGTTTCGAAGTCACTAACAGTCTTAACAAAAGACCCGAAGACATGCGTCTTGAGGACCAGTCTGGCCTTTCTGCTCATGGCTTCCGCCGCAGAACTGTCTCGGACACGTTGGCCTTTCTCAGACATGGAAGTAAGTTCACATATTTGTTATCTATCACAGTAATAGTTACAGTGATTTAGGAGCATTTCTCATGCTTGAGCTTAATGACAGTAAAATACATGGTTTTATGATCTTCACTATGTGTAGACTGGTGAATGTGCCAGTCACTTTAGCACCATCTGTATATCCCCTGATGCTGTTTTCTGTAAGGCTGATGTGCTGGGTTGGGTTTTGCTTCCTGCAGGAAAACCTAAAGTCTCTCAAAATGAGTACAAGTCTACAGAAATTCTAGTGGAAGAGCCTGATGGCTTCGTGGAGCCGGTAAGAGGAAAGCACAACACAAGACAGTTTGTTTCTAAGAAAATAAAACTGGGAAAAACCTGTTAGGTCTGTGCTGATCCCACAACATTTGCCAACATGTTGCAACAAGAGATCGGGACCGGGTGTAACATTAGAGTTTGATTTGCAGAAAATCTTCACTACACTTTGTTTTCCAGTAATCCACTTTAACACCTGCTTGGAATGCTTCCAAACTGTGTGAAAGTCTCACATTTTCATCACATGAAACAAATACCAAACTAATATCATAACTGGCTGTGAACAGGCTCTGGGAAAGTTATCAAAACCCTTAATGAAATGCTGTCTTGAATGCAGTGACATGGTTACCGTTTATCTGTTTGCCTAAGGAGCCGGCGGAAACAGAAGAGAAGGTGGCAAAAGGCCTGAAGCAGAAGATGAGCTCACTACGAAAGAATGAGAAGTTAAACCACTCCAGGAACGGCAGGTGAGACTTTGGCACATTGAGTTAACAAATGTCTGGTAGTCGCATATCATTGGCTTTAGAGTGGGCAAAATTCATGCCACTGAATTTATTCAGTTTATATATATATATATATATATATATATATAAACTGAATAAATATATATATTAATGCTGGACAATTAATATATTAATGCTGGGCAACAAGTAATTTTTTTTTTATCGCAAATAATCGCATGGTTTTCTGTTATACGCAAAATTAAATAATTTTGTGTATAACAAAAAGTAGCATATGGAGCAGTTTTATTTTTAATGTACTGCTATATGAACAAAAGTGTAATAACATTTAATTTGCAAACACTTCAAACAAAAAAGGAGCTTTTTAACAGCAGCAACATTAATGTAATGAAATCAAATATAAAACCAAAGCTATCTAGTTTATTATAGAAAAACAAGTTCCCCTCAGAGTCCAGAGCATTATAGCTGCTGCAAAAACGGACCAACCCCATATTAAAGTCTATGTATCTGAATGCAGTGTAATTAAAGTCCCTGTTGGTGTGATTTAATATGGACAAAAGTAATGGGATGCCTGACCCCCGTGAAAACCAGCCAAGACGTGGCACTGCCTGTTGCGCTCACACGAGCACAGAAAATAATGCATTAATGTAATAATAATGCGTTACCGTGCCCAGCCCTAATATATATATATATATATATATATATATAAAAGACCTGATCTTAACTCTCAAAATTAGTCACAACATTAAAGCCTGTAGCACCATGTCATGACAACAGTAATGGTAACGACGTTGATATATTAAAAGATGACAACTCATGACAGCATACAACATCCTCTATAACTCCTCTAACTCCTCCCCATCAGAAACACAATAACCTGTACAAAGACCTGCTTCTTCTCAGATGTGCAATTTCTTATTGTGTGCTGAATCGTTATGTTTAATATCTTCATCATCATGTGCAGTAGTATAATCATGTGCAGTATTCCTACTTAGGTCACTATTACATGCCATCTCAGACTCAGTATAGAGAACACCTATTTCTGTTACCAGTAAACTACTTCAGCAGTAATTTATTTTTTTATCTTTAGTATTTATATTCACCTCTCCTACTGACCACAGCTTGTGTGTATATAGAATAGCGCATTTGGTGCAGAGTATTTTCTGAAGAATTTTATTTAAACTTTATATTATATTTTATATGGTTCTTGTCTCTATGTCTCTGTGTGTCTGTACAGTCATAACATAAGCAATTTCCTCTAGGATCAATAAAGTTTTCTGGTTCTAATGTTTATGGCATGTTTGTCAATGTTATGTAGCATGTTTAAATAAAGCCCTCAGTTCCCTTCCACATCAACAAACTCAAAGTAGTGTGATAGCTTAAAAAAAGCAGATCAAATGACTATAAGATGATTGGTTGTTAAATTTCAATTATATATTTAAACCTCATTTTGTCTCCCTCCAGCTTACATGGTGAGAAGTCAGTGCTAAGACTTTTCAGGAACAGGAGAAAGACCATGCGGTCCTGATACTCAAATCGTGACCTTACCTGGACAAGAACATCATAAGGAAGGACATGAACTAAGGACATAGAAAGTGATGCATTATAATGGATTTGTACAGCATTGTAACATGAAGGGCTCCTTTTTCCAGATGAGAGCATCTTCAGTGAATACTGTTGCTAAGGCTAACTCAGTGGTAGTGGAAACTGGTAGTCCCAGACTAGTCTAAACCTGTGTTCAGCAGCACTGAAAGGGACAAATTGCCCAATTGTGTAATTGTTACAGCATCGCTTTCATATTGCATCATGCATTGTACAGCAAGTTTTAGAGCTCTGGTTAGGTGAAGAAAGAGTTCGGTTGGTGGTACAGACTGGATTTTGCCAGTTTAGTCCAGTCCTGAATGTTCTCTTTACTTCTTCTATGAGTAATCAAATATTTTAATGTTCTGTGTTGAACATGATGTGTTAATATTGTAATATAAAAAGCACTAATTATATCCTATAAATATGTATATATATATATATACATATATGTATGTGTGTGTGTGTGTGTGTGTGTGTGTGTGTGTGTGTGTGTGTATGTTAACAGAGTACTGTGCAAAGTTCTTAGGCACCGGCAATGAAAATAATATTTAAAAATATTATTATTCAAATTTATATTGCTAAATATACTAAATAAAACTGAAAAGAATATGATTTTATGTTCAGTATATCAATGCATTCTTTGTGAAAGTATTACTTCTAGTTTCCATCAGAAACCTTTAAATTTAATCAGGAGCTGCTGATGGAATTTCACAAGTCCAAACAACAGCTAGAGGAACCGAGGAGGAATCTGGAACCGAACCTGTGTTCTCTTCACCAGCTTACAGAATATCAAATACTTTTTTACAAACAAAACAAAACTTTATAATTTTTATTGTTTCTTGTTAGTTTGCATTTGTTCTGATGTTTGCTAGCAGACAGTTCTTCACCCGCTGAGAAAAATGGCTTTCAACAGTTTGCACACGTGCCTGAGACCTTTACACTGCACTGTATATGTAGTTGTCATGTGGGTTTGTGGATGCTGTCAAGATAATACAGATAATGTAATATGTGTTGTTAGATGCATTCTACAAATATAAACAGAATATATTTTGTTATATATTTTCAACATTTTACATATTTGTATGAATAAGCCCTTCTGCTGCTAAAATGAGGACATAAAATAAAAGATCAGGTCACTGAGGCTCTAGATGGTGTGTTCTCTGTCTAGAGCAGTGGTCTCTACCACCAAATCTGGTTCTGCAGCACCTTCTTTGGCCACTGAAGTTCCTGATTGCCTGTAGAATTAGGTAAAGGGGAGGGTGCAGGAAAGTAGATCTACAGGAGGAAGGTTGGTGACCACTGATCTAGAGAGCTTAAAGCTATATAGTGTATGCACTCCTTTCTTATATTCTCTGAATAATCACTGTTCCACATATTTCCGTATAACATTCAGTATTTTCCAAACTATTTATGTAAAGAATATTTATGTAAAGAACTGTTGCATTTCGATATGTACATAGCACTTTCAATGTTTTAACTCTCACTTTTTTCCCTGCACATGATTATTTCAGCATTTTGGTTTGTCCCTGAACTGTGACCATTCATGTCAAAGTGAAAGTGACCATATATGTCATTTTAAGTAAAATGTTTTGTTTTGCTCATTCTAGCATGCTCAAGGATGACTGGTCGGCCATTTGTTTGACTCAATTCATTTATTTGCTTTATTTTACCCAGGGGAGGGAGGGGAGGGGGGAGACAATGTCTCCTTGGCATTCCCATGTGAAGAGATGTCAATGACAAACACATCCAAACAAGAGAAACAGGGCTCGAGGGGTCAGTCAGTTCGTACATAAAATACATTTACTCTGATAATTCATTTATCTTGGCTCCTCGCACAAGTGTCTCTTTCACTTAAAAGTCCAGACAGCAACCGTCTGTGCTATTAGATCTATAGATACATCTGTGTGGATTTAGACAGTGGGCTTTGGATTAGCAGACTGACTGCAAGGAGGGGTTGAGTTTTGGCATTTGGGCTCAAACAGCACCACCTGACAGCCTATTCCAGATCCAGTTGATGCTGCAAGAGGGAAAGCTTTGGAAAAGCAGGGTCACAGGGTGGTTGAGTTGTATGGTTTTGGCTCAAACAGCACCATCTGATGGCCTATTATTGTTTAATACTTTGTAAGGTCCTACATGATGCTGCAACAGGAAGGTGTAGAGAAGGTCCTGGGAAGGGTGGTCTTGTTTTGGCTCAAACAGTGTCACCTGGTGATCTGTTTTGGATCCACCTGATGCCACAGGAAGAGAGCTTTGGAAAAGAAGGGTGTCAAGGGTGGCTGAGTTCTGTGGTCTTGGCTCAAACAGTACCATCCGATGGGCTGTTCAGGATCTACATGATGCCGCAGGACGAGAGCGGGTTGGCAATGTGGCAGGTGCAGGCCGATTGGCAGTACTGGCGCACCGTCTGGTAGCAGCTGCGGTCGGCATCTCCGCCCCACTGCACTGGCCCTCCAGGATCGGATGGCAACCGGCTCAGGATGCTGGTGTTGATGGCCAGCGCGGCCAGGCCATAATCGGTGAAGAGGACGGTTTCGCGGCGGCACGTGGGGCAGGAGATAAACTTGTACTTGGGGCAAGACTCATACAGGATCTGCAAGCACTCCTCGCACACTGAGTGCAGGCAAGAGAGGATCCGGGGGCGCTTGCCCGCAAAGTTGTACATGTGGCCACAAGTCGGGCAGTCCAGTGGTTCACATGGCATCACTGGCCCAGAGGACGTTGAGGTGGAAGAAGAAGATGAAGTGGACGAGGAGCGAAGCACATATTGGTTCACGATTACATCATCCATCTTGTAATGGAACTGGTGATAGCATATCTCAGTGGTGCTAGCTTTGCGTTGAGCTAGGTAGCTGGCTTCTCGACGCAAGACTGGTGCTGGAGGGGAGACCAGGGGCCGGGGATTGACTACGGTGTTTCCATTGACCTCCAGGGACAAATCGCTGCAGGCTTGGTTGACAATGACCTCCCCTTCACCTCCTCCATCCCAGGCCACCCGTGGAGGAGGTGCAAAACGAGGCTGAGTGACTGGCACTGGGCACTCCCGCGGGAACTTCTCTGACTGGATGATCTTGACGGTATCCATTGGGATTGTCACAGGCTGGCGCCGCAAGCAGGACATTCGCTCTGAGAAGTAAAGGATGGTCTGGGCAGGTTTTTCAGTGTGTGTATGTGGTGTCAGGTTCACAGTCCTGAGGACAGTGTCTTCTGCAAGCTCAGTGGATGAAACTCAGCCATTTGAGGGTACATACGGACGGATGGTTTTGTCCATTGTCCTGTTGGAATCCTTGGTGATCAAACACGTTTGTAAATGCGTAATGATTGTCAGTCTGCAGCTCAGGGATGCTCCTGTCCTGTTTCAGAAGGTAAAGTGAGCTGAAAGGCAGAGTTTGAAAGGTTGAGAACTTTGCAGATTCCAGTAGTTTACAACATTCAGTAGCTTCCAGTGTCTAAGACCTTGAAATGTCCTATAGATTGTATTGTCCAGCAGTTTCAAAAATCTAGTAAACTCAGATGTCCAGTAGATTGCAATGTCTAGCCATTTGAAATATCCGGTAAGTTTCCAATGTTCTATAGATTGCAATGTCTAGCAGTTTGCAAGGTTCCTTTGACTGATGACTAATACTGTGGTTATAAATACAGTTTCTCTATGAGCAAAAATAATATTCTGTATCCAGTTTTACAAATGAATGGCTGAACACAGCATAGCACGTAATACTTTACCACAAAGATAATTCTTAATATTCAAGTTAGTATCATAAATACCTACTTCATAGTGACACAGATACAAGAAGCACCTACATGAAAGAAGGAAACACAAGTTTATTCTGGTTGTGTTCTCACAGTCATTGAGGGGTTTCTAGAAGGAACTTCAACAGTTTGTGTTGGGGCACCACAAACACACTAATTACAGAACTGACACGACCTTCCTCCCTCAGAGTTGAGCTCAAAGCCTTGGCGACCAGGTCTCCTGGGAGGTGATAAGCAGGGTTCTTCAGTCAAAGGAAAGATCTAGAAGGTCCAGCACTGCCTGGCATTCCTCAAGAGGTGAGTGTGTGTGTGTGACAGATTTGGGAGTGTCCCAGGAGTCTATCCAGATCTTCTCTGTTCCAGACTTGTTTCCCATGTAGGCCGGATATGGAGTCTCTCAGGTTTTTTTCCTGGTGACAAAGACAAAAGAGGCCAGGTGATGCTTATGTAATAAAATGACAAAGCAATCTTTTTTTAGTTCCTGTGCCCACACCCCAAAGGGACCTGCTGTAATACACAGTGCTAGGATACAGTCAGATAAGAAAAGGTCAAATAAAACCCAAAAGTTTGAAATGTAGAGACACCACTCATCGAAAGTTTGAGAAACTGTCCTTTAATGAAGGGATAAAGCAGTGTTTACCATCCCTGGCCCGGAACCCTACCCTACATTTTTGACTTTCCAGTGCCCCCCAAAACACCTGATCCTACTAATCAACCAGTTTTTTCTGGATGATTTCTGGAGATCAGGGGAGGGGGGGTGCCAGGGAGCCACCAAGACCAAAGCTGGGAAACACACTGGGATAGAAGATGAATAACACACTCTACATCAACAGATAGGCTACAGTCTCTAACTCTAACCCAGCAAGTTGGAGCTACAACACAGTCGGCTCATGGCAGTATATGAAATCTGTTTATGGCATGGTCATGTCCCAGTAAAAGAACATTTCCAAAGGTCTTTCATTTGTGGGTTTGTCTCTTAATAAGGACAGTATTGCAAACCCCCCAAAAAGATGTTTGGACCCTGCTCCTTATTACTGACATAACCATGACATAAGCCTGTCATAACAGGTGTCATTTGATGTCATGAGCTGTTAGTTCAGTTTTATAACTGTATTGTGTTACCAGTACTGGTATTGACAAAAGCTATGGCGTTTGTTGTCATGGTAGCTTGTATCATATGCTAATGTTTGTTGTCATGGCAACTTGTATCACATGCTAATGTTCTGATGTCATGGCAAATTGAATCACACTCTAATTCTCGCATGCCATGGTAACTTGTATCTTGCTATTGTTTGCTGTATCCTCTAATAAACCATCACCACATCAAGCATTATGCCATCTGTCGAGATGGTTACCGGCAGTGTAACATGTAACATTATAATATTAATGGATCCAGTCTGTCATAACAACTCATGACAGCATATAACATCTGCCATTATGGCGTTTTTCAAGTAGCATTCAAGTACTGTTATTTGTTTTGAAAACATTTTCAGAAGGTTAGTGTTGCCAAACCTTTGACTATCAGTGTAAGACTGCAGTTGAAACAGTTAGCTGGGATCATGCTCCACACCTCCAAAGCCAAAAAAAGCTGCACAGACCAGCAGCCATCTGCGGTCCTGCTGGGGACCGAGGGCTACAGCAGGGAAAGAAACTGACCTTGCTCCAGGACAACCTGCTTGAGAGCCGCCAAATAGCTGCCTAATACCGTATATTGTGCAGTTTCTATGCTTTCTAATGGAGGCCCACTGACTAAACCGCAAAATGGATGTTGGTGTGTAGGCTGGCAGTGAGTCAGCACGCAGCACATGAACAAAAAAACAGCTCGCGAACAAAAGCAGTTTGTTCTGTGGTGTGACATGTAAGAGGTAGTCATCCATGAGAAATCTCTGAGAATGTGTGTGTGTATGTGTGTGTGTGTATGTGTGTGTGTGTGTGTGTGTGTGTGCATGCGCCAAGGACAGGAAGCAGTAGGGAGAAGTGACACATTTGCAGTGGTCCTCAGAGTGAGGGGGAGGATGGAGAGTGAGAGAGAGAGAAAGAGAGAGAGAGAGAAAGAGAGAGAAAGACAGAGAGAGAGAGGTGACCTAGATGCTCTATGAGAGATGAGATGAGAGAGCAAGCACTCTTTTAGTCAGAGATGCTATTTATGCGCTTTTTATCTCTCCGTTTCACAGCAACCCACCATGACCAGATTCATACACTGACATACACAAACATTACACACACACACACGCACACGCACATCACACAGTGGGTCAGATGTATGCACACAGGCGTAGTGCAAAATGTGCCATAAGCCCACTTTAATGTGTGCTCACAACATACCCGAATTTAACGTTTGGTTTACTAAACCCTCTGTTGTTAAAGGAAGGACCCTAACATCAGACTGAATCTGTTTTTTAAAGGGCTTGGGTAAACAATGCTAAACGGACCACAAGGTGCTCGGACTTTAATCGGAACATGTAATCAGCCATACCTTGAATATCTCTACCTACTATTTTACACAATCCTATATGAATGGAATTTTAGTATATGAGTACATGAACGGCATTTTAAAAATAACAGTGAATACAGACTGTCCTGTGATGGACTGGCAACTGTCTAGTGTGTTTCATCCGCTTTCATCTCTCTGTGACCCTAGTTAGGATGAGCAGTTCAGATAATGGAACAACAGATTGAATACAAATTCTTTCGACATTTTTTTCATAGTTTTTGCTGTATGGCAACCACGCAACAGATCCAATCAAAGGAAGGCCTCACTGGACTGATTTAGGCTTTTTCTATAGGATAGGCTAAATCTTAACCAGCTGATTATCCTGCTGCAGATGATCCTCTATGTGCATTACTGTCACTCTCCTCACGGGGTTTTCCTTCTCACTTTCAGTTTTTAGAGCGGTTGCAAAATATCGGTAATCATATCACTGTAATGTTTATGCTGAATTCGCTGTTGTATTCGTGTTTTCTAATGTTTTGTACTGTACTGTGAGGCATCAGCTGACAAAGGGTGATGTACACACACCCACACACACACACACATACACATTCATGTCAATCTAATTACACTCACACAGATTTCACAGGTGAAGTGTGCAGAGAGAACATTTGTTGTGAGGGAAAAGCAACAGCAACACAAATGCCTATGGGCCTGGTAACGGGTACTTTAAAATCATGTTTAAATCATGTTTTCAATGAAAATGTAATCAGGGTTCAGAAACTACAAAAAATACACCTTGGAAATGTTCATCATTTTTTTTTTTTTTAATTATGCCCTTTTCTGTAACATGGACTTGATGGGTCTGGGTCTGACTCTGTTTTTGTTGCAGAGTACCTGTTTTTCACAATCCTAATTAATAAATTAATTCTGAAAAATACCGCATTCTGATTTTAAATTCAGGGTGGCTTTAACATTTAATGTTTGTTCTCAAAACTGTCACTGAAAAGCTGAATTTATGCTGGATCAGATCTACTCTTGATCTAGTGGACTGTACTGATAATTGTAGTGATAGTAGTGATAGTTAAAAGTAGAATATGGTCCAGTACATACTGGGTGTGTTAAAAATAGGACTAAAAGTGTTGTCCTTATCTGGATGCCCTGATTAATTAAAAACTTTTTACAGTTTTACTAATTTTAACTGTTTTGAAAAGGTAAAGCTGATTTTACTCAAAACATTTTCTTGTTTGGACTTATATCCAGCATTTCTATCTACGTTGTCTGCTCTGGCCAATCCTAGAGCGAGTTCCTCATGAGCCATCTGTCACTCATGTTCACTTCTGACTGCGTTGCCATGGCAGCAGGGAGCTGCAAGGCAACTCCGGAAATAACCACAAGTGTAGGCGCGCACACACATACACACACACACACACACACAACCCATTCTCACACACACGCACACACA
>JBBPCX010000035.1:634366-657465 GCA_037974365.1 Hydrocynus forskahlii | reverse complement strand
AAGGTGGGTGTTTCTAATAAAGTGGCCAGTGAGTGGAAAAAAAGGTGGGTGTTTCTAATAAAGTGGCCAGTGAGTGGAAGCACATGGTGGCGTTTCTAATAAAGTGGCCAGTGAGTGGAAGCAGAAGATGTTTCTAATAAACTGGCCAATGTGTAGAAGCACAAAATGGTGTTTCTAAGTGCATGCTTGTGAACACATGACTCCTAGCAGAGCTTGATGGTGCTCCTAGCAAGTCTGGGTGCTGAGAGTTTGTTCAGTCTGCTGGTTTGTTATTGCTGGTCTCCCTATGAGGAGGAGCTTTCCAGCCTCCAGCTGCTAATCTCAGCATATCAGGGCTTTGTTCAGAGCAGCTTGAGGCCAAAACTGTGTAAAGTCTGTGAAGAGTGATAAAATAATGTTTCCCCAACTTTCCATCAATCACACAAGACATATTTATTCTCTAAAGCCACAAAGGCAAAGTGAAATATATTCTCATCTCAGCTATAAACGTGTTTACAGAGAGATGAGACATCCTGGCTCCAGATTTTACAGAGTACAACAACTCACACAGACTACACATGTATAAATAAACTATAAACATATAGGGAGCAGTGTGTGGGGATGGTACCTTGCTTAAGGGTGTCTCAGAGGTGCCACTCGATCCCACAACATTCTGATCACTAAACACTAGACCACCAGCTGCCCTGTTGAGGAGTGTGCTTGCATGTTTGCATTAAACTCATTAGCCTTACACCGTAGGCTAATAGAGCTCACAGCAATAGTGGCATTTAATGGAAGTTTATAACAATTTTCCATGTTTAAGTGAGTGGTGCCTGTTCAGAAACCACATAAACACATGTATCATGGGTTACCAAACTCCTCCACACACTCTGAGATGATTTACATTTTGTAAAATGCTAACCACTCAGAGGAAGATTTTACTGCTCAGAACAGTCTTTTCTTTGCCTGATCAGAAATAAATCATCTTCTTATTTGGAGATTATTGAAGTCTGACATGTTTCTCCTAAAGCCCCCTTTAGGAAAAATAAGGAGCAAAAGAAAAAAATCAACTTAAGACAGAAGATCTTCTGCTGGTCTCATCAGCCTCTCAGTTTTCTTCTCTTTAACAACTTTATAGCTCTCAAAACTGTCTGATGCTGGTAGTCGACACTTGAATTTGATCACTGAGACAAATTTAGAATGTTGCTCAGACTCATAAGAAAGTTTTCTTTTGGATCTTCTGGTTGATCTGAAGATCTGAGAAACAAAGATCAGAGCAGTGAGCGAAAAGAAATTTCATGTTAAAGATGAAATTAAACTGAGATCAGGCTGAGATTAGCAGAAGCTCTTTCTCATGAGCTGAATGTAAGAAGTGGGAGAACATGGTCAGAATCTCATACTGATGTTAAACTGAGTTCAGTTCTGTTTAAGAGAGACAGGCTGGACAGAGAACCATGTCTCTCTGTGTTGTCAGAACTCCCTGAACAGCTCGGCGACGGCACTGCAGACAGAGCTGAACACGGCGCTGCAGTGCGAGAGGGAGACAGAGGATGAGGTGAAGAAGCTGAAGGTAATGATAAGTTGGAGACATCCTCAGAATACACTTTTAACAGACCATTAACACTCTGACCTATCCATAACCTCTGCTCCTGAATGGCTGTGTTGCTGCTTGGTCCCTGAAGAAGGTGCTACTGACTGCTTTTTATGTGTTGATGCATGTTTATGACTTATGTGCTGATGCATGTTTAGATTGTTGAAGTGGCATTTCCCCAAATACATTTATCACTAATGGTGTAAAATATGGAGGTCATTCACCAAACTAAACTAGTGTATTTCCAACTAAACAAAAAAATTCACTTAAATGTTAATTTACATGGATGTAACATTTTCAGTCCTGTGTGCCTTTTGCCATTTGCCAAGTAAATAACTTGTAAAGGTTCTTAATCATAACTGATAATGGTTTAAAAAGCATGTAATAATAATAATAATAATAATAATAATAATAATGTGAACTGCTATTGGGGTTTTGTAAATGGTGCCACGCACAAATTAACATAAAGAACAAAAAAGAAGAAATTTATTTTATTTTAGGACTTAGAAACACACAGAAAGAACACAACATCTTTGAACCTGTGTGACCTTTCATGATAGCCTAAACCCACAAACCTACGGCGGGTGGGGGTTCCGGAGAGTGGCTGAGCGGTGGCGCGCCGAGCGAAAAAGCAGCAAATGGCGAGCATGTAGGAGAACAAACTCCGGGTTTAAACTGTTTTACACCGTTCTAATTTGTTGAAATCAGATTTTACTGATACAGTTTGAGTTCAAACCAAAACCAAGAAAAGAGACCGCTTCAGTCCACAGGATTCTATCACTGCACTCTGATGGGACGGTAAGAGAGCTGTGTGTGTTTTCTACTGCAGGATCACACAGCAGACCTAAAGCAGCGCATCGAGGCCCAGTTCAGTGACCTGCACCAGTTCCTCTACCAGGAGGAGAAGCTGTTACAGGTGAAGCTGAAGACAGAGGAGCGGAGGGAGCTGATCCGGCTGGACGAGCACAAAGCACTGCTTTGTGTGGAAATATCTCGCCTTCGCAGGGCCCTCGCTGATATAGAAGACAAACTCAGAGAGCAGGACCCATACACACTGCTCAGAGTGAGTCACACACACACGCACACACACACACACACCTCACTGAAAACTACAGAGAAAAGCACAGAAAACACTTGCCATTTCGTTAGGAACACCTTATGTTTCCACTCATGAGCCGCTTTATTAGAAACACCATCTTGTGCACTGATGTAGTAGTGTGTGTGTGTGTGTGTGTGTGTGTGTGTGTGTGTGATGTGTCTCGTATCAGGTGTTTTTACACACGTGACACTGCTAAATTCAGAGTGACCTGCCAAACATCCAGACCCCTGATGAAACTATAGAGGAGCACACACACACACACACCAGCGGGACTTCAGTCTCTAACTGTACACCAGCAGGGTGTCCCTGTGAGAAATGGTGGCCAGTATGTGTATGTATTTAGGTTGAATGTAAACGTTTGGGTTGATTGTTTTATAGTCAGACTGAAGGAGGCTGTCACTGATCTGAGGGGCAGAAAAAGGGGGAAAGAGAGTGAAGAGCAGCAGAAGGATCTAATTTAGTGATGTCATCATCTGTTTTGATGGAAAGGATAAAGCTGTTAGAGGAGGTCGGCACTACGGGGGGATTTCCAGAGAGAAAAAAATGAAAGAGAGTGAAAGAGAAAGAGACAGAGGGCCTGGGCTGGGTGGAGGGGTCTGATCTCATATGGAAAACACTTTTCCCCCTCAGCTCACCAAACCCGAGCCAAACTAATCAATGCTCTGCTTCCTGTCTCCCTGCAGAACATTAAGGGTCTCCTCCAGAGGTGAGTTTAAGCTCCTGAGAGTCGTTCAGATTTCATGTTTGATTTCCTTCTCTGGTCAAGCTCGTCTTGTTTTCCAGTCTGAGCTCTTTTGTTGCTTTTATTGTTTATTGTGTGAATCAGGCAGCCTTTGAAGTTTGAGAAGCCGGCGCTAACCCCCCTAAAGCTGTGCGAGGGCCGTTTTGCCGGCCCACTGCAGTACCGGGTCTGGAAATCCCTGAAGGGAAGCATCTACCCAGGTTATTTTCTCACACTAACATCATTTACAAAACGAAACGAGGTCACCAACAACCCATTGTGTCCCTGAAACCAGAGTTAACCCTTTACACCTCACATTTACTCTTCAGAAAAATGATCCATAGTAGATACTGAATAATTCATAGTAAATGCTGAATTATTCATATTGGTTACTGAATAGTTAATGGCAGTTACGGAATAATTCACAGTAGAGACTAAATAGTAACAGTAATTACTGAATAATTCATAGTGGATACTATATCATTTGTAGTAGATACTGAATCATTCATAGTTGATATGAGTTCAGGGTAGACACTGACTAATTCATAGTGAATACGGAATAATTAATAGTAGATACTCAAAAATATTCATAATAGATGCTGAATAACACCTTCACCTTTCTCCACAGTGCCGTCAGCTATCACCTTTAACTCAAGCACGGCAAACCCGTGGCTGAGTTTGACCCCATCTCTGACCTGCGTCCGTTACCAGACGTTTAACAGCGCGGTGCAGGATAACCCTCAGCGCTTTAACGCCGCGCTGTCTCTGCTGGGCAGTCAGGGCTTCACCCACGGCCGCCACTACTGGGAGATCGAGGTGTACAGCAGCGCTGTGTGGACAGTGGGCGTGGCCAGAGAGTCCGTACCCAGAAAAGGAGTCATCAAAGCCATGCCGGCCAACGGCTTCTGGACCATCTCCCTGTCCTATGGCGTCCAGTACATGGCTGGAACGTCGCCCCCTACTGTCCTATCCCTGGACGAGCAGCTGGATCGGATCGGGGTGTATCTGGACTACCGGAGAGGCCTGGTGTCCTTTTACAATGCAGAGAGCATGACACACCTCTACACCTTCCGGGACACTTTCACTGAAACACTCTACCCCTACTTCAACCTCGGCTTCCTCGACAAAGTACATGAGAATGAGCCTCTCAAAGTGTTTCTGCCCAAGATTTAAACCTGAGTGTGACACCACAGGCTGTGCTGTCGTTACTGCCCAGTTCAGAGAAAAATAACATGCAACAGTTTCATTTCCATAGTGACAAAAGGTAGCAAATTGAACTGACTTAATTAAAATGTATACTTTAGGACGTTTGTCTAAGTTGCCCATTTTTCAGGATCTTGAACTCCAAAGCGAGGATGAGGTGGGAATGATTGGGTGTGATTGGATGGATGGAGGATGGAGGTGGAGTCAGTAATAAATATTCATTTTACAGTTGAATGCTGTACATATGCAGAATGTGTGGATACTTGAGTACTCGGTTACTCATTTTAGGTATTTTAGTACTTTAAAACTGAAATCACTGTTAAGGTATTCCTTACATCGTGGGAACCCACAGAACACACATCAACTAAAACCCAGATCTTTAACAGGAATGGTCCTGCTGTCTGATATTAGCTTATTTGCATATCTGAGGCATCCTCTGTCATCTATATAAAACCCTCTGGTTTCTCTTTTTAAATTATTTTACAAAAAAAAACATCCTGAGAATGATCTCCCCATCACATCTGCCCACATCCCTCATATTTACAGCATTCAACTGAAACAGTAATATTTTACTGACTCTGCCTCCATCCTCCATCCATCCAATCACTTTCCCACCTCAGCCTCGTGTTGGATTTTAAGATGGTGATCCTGTGAAATGAGCCAGCAAAATATATTGCATCATCACAGTTGCCAAAAGTGTCTGAAGCACCTTGTGCTTATGTAGTATTATATTTATTCATATTTTTATGTAAAATTTTCATTCACATTTTAATCAAGTGCACTCTGAAAGGAGTCGACCTGCAGAACTTCAGCACATTTAGCAATTTCCCTCAGAGACATATTAGACAGAAAATGAGTCGCCTGTCCAAAAACAGATATGATTGGACCACGCATAATGGTCAGTTTTAGTTTTGCCTCTTTGAGGGGGAAATAAACAATATTTCTGTCCCTCAACACCCACTTTTAATGCAACTAAAATGTCAAATTTCAGGATAATTTTATTTCCTCGGGGGTCGACACAAAGAAAACAAACTAAAATAATTTCTGGAGTTTTACTACACATGCAGTGTGTGAAATATGGGTGTTTCTGTGGGTCCAAGTTTCCTTGATTGACAGTTGAGATGCCCCGAAACAGCAAAATTTTGTTTTTTTTAACCGGTTGAAATGAGTGTTTGAGTGAGTTAAAAGATGCTCAGCTTAACAAATTATTTGTTCACATATGAACCCACCCCAGACAATTATTTGGATTCATTTCGACGTTCCCCAAGTTTTTGGTTTTGTCCTTGCTGTTACCCTGGGCAATTTTTGACTTGTCTTTTACAGACTGGTGCTAAACACTCCTACTTAAACTCTTTTGATAATTTAAAGGTGCTGAAAGGTTTGTGTGATGATGAGTGACATCACAACAAGAGAAGAAAGTGGGCCTCTGGCTTTATTCCCAAAGCTGGGCTTTAGCATGTTCTAGTTTTAGCAAATTGTAAAGAATTTTGTAATATGTTGAGTTTTTACAAACTGATGAATGGAACAGGGTCAGGTATTAAGGTCATAATGTTTTAAAAACATTTTTGACTGGCACTTTGCTCGGTTCTCCGAGATCCAGAGCAAACACAGGACTAGAGGTGGGTCTAGAGTGTTTGTCTTCAGAAAATGGGCCACACTTTATGGTCCTTTATAGATTATCTGAAGATGCTGATATTGATGAACTATCTGATGAAATTAGTTGATTATAAATACTTAAGGTGAATTTAATGGATATTTATTTGAATGTCATTTAAAGGAGAATTCCACCAATAATTTCGTCATTAAATGTTTAAAATGTGAACAGAGGGGTTCAGAGTGAATTTGGTGGTTCTGGAGGAACTCACTTCACAATGTTGATGAAAGGAACCAGACAACTGCCTCTAAAATGTAATTCACAGAAAGTTATTCCATCAAATGGTTATGGCTGCGCCTGAGATGTTCTACCAGATATTGTTCTGCTATAACCAATCAAGCTTGAGGAATACATGCAGTGTGTCATGAGGCAAACTGGTCCCTAAAGAAAAGTAATTTAGTTCAGATTCTCCACTATTTTATCAATATCCATATAAACCCTCAGAGACACATGGAGCTTCACTGAGGGGTCAATAGTGAATCAAATGACTGGATTTGAGTTGGAGACATCTAGTTCCATTCACCTCCACTGTGAAGAAATCAGAGTCTGTACAAACACACCAAACACACCCATGAGTCTGTTTACATATCAAACATTAAGTGAATTTTGGAAAATTGGAATTTATTCTTTAAAGGTCCTTTTTTGCCATCTACAGTGGACCATAATAGTTTAATATAAATATAAAATGTTGGTGAAAAAGTCTATTATTCCCAGGCTGGTCCTGGGCCATATATACATGTGCCTTACAAAGCATCTCAGACTCACAGTGCTGATCAGTTTTCAAGGCCATGTCTCTAAAAATGCAAGTGTATGGGCTCTGGGGTGCTTTGTGAACCCTTCACTCTTTGCAAGCTATGTTAATCATGAGGACTTTACCTATGCAGTACTTTAGGAAAGTCAAACCTCTTTATAGCATGAAAGTAAAGCATATTGTACTGTTGTTTTATTTGTGCAAAAGTCTTAAGCCACCCCTCATTTCTTCATATTTTGCTTCCTACCATCCAGTGAAGAAACAGGTGCAGATCATTCCAGATGATCAGGTGGTGCTGAATGCTAAGTGGTTGGAACTCTATTATCTAGGCACGTTGTATCTTTGGGCACTTTGCAGCCTGTCACAGTAAAACATTTGTTCCCATTTCTTTCATTTCATATACTCAGTATGCCAAAGACAAAGAGTTTGAGTCAGAGAATAGTATTTTGCCTCAATAAAGTGATTCAAATATAAAGAAATGAGGAGGGGCTCAAGACTTTTACACAGTACTGTTTTTTTTTTTTTTTTCAGAATTGACTCATTTTGAGTCCACTGGTTGGTTTTAGGTGTTAGCCCTCACTGACCTGAAGAGCAATATGTTTTTAATGATGAGTCTTAACTCTGAAGTGAAACAATTCTGTCTGAATTTTAAAAGAACAGTTTAGGTTCCCCTCAGTGGAGTTCTGCCACATGTTTTTGTTGGCTAACTGTTAGCTATTAGCCTCATAGGTCCAAATCCAAAGGAACATCTGACAGACACAAAAATGCAGCAGTGTTTAACTATGCAAATGTACTTCAGTCCAATTTTATAGATAACAGTGAGTCGTACTGAGGTCAGAAACCACATTTTCCAGTGCATCAAGCCATGTTCTAGCCAGGCTAATGTCTACTAGCCACTATTAGCAACAGTAGTTCTAGCCAGGTTAACTATTGCTAGCAAAACCAGTTCTAGCAAGGTTGTTGTTAGCTATCCAACTTCAAAAGTGTTCCAGTTAAAACTTGGAAATCCCAACTTCCCTGTTTAAACATAATGCAGCGATGCAAAGCTGAGATCCCTGGTCTGGAGGCCCAATGAGGAAACATAGCTCCAGCAGTTAGAAATCACAGTGTGGAATCATGTATTATGTTGAACCTTATCAATAAAGTCAATGAACAAATAAACCTGGAATTAATTATAATTATTCCGATCGATACACCAGGAGAGGATCATGTGTGTTGATTAACAAAATAACAGCTTTATTAATCATTATTATTAATGTATAATTATTAATATTACTTTATGTTTAACACACACACAGTCTGAGCATTCCTGACCAAGCAATGTATTTTCTGAAGTTGAAAAGGTAAAGCCAGTAGATGGCAGTGTCTCCTCACTGAGACGGTTCTGGATTCTGGGTCAAGGTTCTGTGTGTGTGTGATAGACTAGTGATCTGTCCAGGATGTTTCTCGCCTTTCACCCTGTGAGTTCACACTGTGACCACCCCCCCATCTGTGAGAATTAGAGAATGGATTTTGTGCTAGAATTAAAGCAGTTACTTTCGATTTGACAACTTAAAAGAAGGCTGTTATTGTGACATGTGCAAAAGTCCTTTTAGGAGTGTCCTCTGTTCCTGCACGTACAGGTACTTTAAACACGCCAGCAAATTATGATTACGTTGTTGGACAGATCAGACAAAGTGGACAGAATTAGTCGGATCAGACAGAGTGGACAGAATAGGACAGATTGGACAGATCAGACAGAATCAGAGAAATCAGACAGATCCGACAGATTGTACAGAATTGTACAGAATCAGACAAATCGCACAGAATCTGACAGATCAGACAGAATCAGGAGGGAAAATAAAACAGCAGCAGGACACGTCAGACCAGTTCTGTCTTAAAACATCTTTATTAGTCCTCTAAAATCACTGTTGCTCCTTTTTCTTCCACTCAAGGAGAACAGGACTGATTAAACCAGAGTGTGTGTGTGTGTGTGTGTGTGTGTAAGAGAGAGAAATTGTCTCGTTTTATTTGAGCAATCACTGTTTGAAGAGCTATCAGAGCATTAGAATCAAGCTAATCTACCCTCTCCAGGCTCCGCCCACTAATGTGGTCCTCCATAGCTACTGTTGCTAGGTGGATTTTTAAAGCAAAAATCCAAATCAGCCTATAAAGAAACTGCAGCACCTGTCTGCACAACACACACACACTATGCATTATTCACTCACATTCACTGTGTGTGTTTCTGTGTGTACTGCAAACTTGACTCTGATCAACACACCACACTAAGATTAATTATGTCTCTGTATTGCTATTAACAGAACAACTGTAACAGGACAGCACCCCCCAGTGGCCACAGTTGTAAGGGAATTAAAAGCAGTTGTGTGTGAATGTGGGCATGCAGAATTGCAGTGCAATTAATAGTCCATCCACACTCATCTAACAATTGGTTAAGCAATTAATTAACTACTTAATTAAAGAAAATAATTAAATCAATACTGAGTTATTCCATCAGTTACCATTCTCTACTAGTGACAAGGCATGAGATATGCTCAAGAATAGGTCCAATAAATGTGGAATAACACAACTGGCTTTGTTTTATTAGTCAAATGTAAATATTTAATCATAGTGTTATTTCTAAATTAAGCATTAAACTGAAAATTGAAAACATTTTGCTTGTTGTAAATAAGGCAGACCACTTGCAGTACCTTCACGATTCACCAGTGGGCTGTTATCACAGTTTGGGTACTCACACACACACACACACACACACACACAGATAAACGTGAGTAACACACTAAGTATGTGTGTGTGTTGGTGTGATTGCATTAAAGGAACTCATTAGGCTGAATGAGAATGGAAAAAACCTAGCAACAGTAGCAATGAAGGATATTAGAGGGTGGAACCTGGAGAGGAAAATTCATCCCCACCACGACACACCACTCACTCATGCACACACACACACACACACACACCAGCTCAGTGCCCTTCTGTTTTCTGAATGAATGAACCCGTTTAAAGAACACTCTAGGGGGCGCTGGGAAGTCATGTTTCACCCATAGGGCTCTTCTCTCTCTCCCTTCGGAGCTGAAAGGGTTATTAAACTTTAGATCAGTGTCCGGCCTTGGTCCATCCTGCCTGGAAGGGAGCTGGTGGGCGGGGTTTGGAGAAGAACCCCCAGGTCTTGTTCAGAGCCCCTCCGTTGCCATGGAGACAAACTCACTTGCTGGTGTGAAGTGTGTCCTGGAACTTGGTGCTGGTGAAGCGAACGTGGAAGCCCTTCTTACTGATCGTATCGTCTGAGTGGAACCGAATGACAATGGCATCGCCGGCGGAGTAGATCTCCTCTGAGGGCTGAAAGACAGAACAATTATAATTATTTATATATATATATATATATATACATACACACACACATATACATATATATATATACCCTCCTCAAGTCTTTATATTTTGATTTGAATCACCCTGTTGATGCAAAAATGCAAATGTATGCCTGTCATACTCTCTTATCTTTGGTATATTGAGTAGATTAAATGAAAGAAATGGGAGGGTGCCTAGATAAAGGTGTTCCACCACCAGTACACTGATTAATGGCCTGGGGGCAGGTTGGGCGAGGGAGGGCAGATTGGGGGTGTGATGCAGGGCTGCTGTCACACTCTTATACAGAGTAGAACTATACGTTTGCAGTTTTGATCTTAATAAAGTTCTCTGAGGGATTTCTGTTCTGGGTCCCAAAGTAAAACATCATATCAGCTACAGCCGAGAGGTGGTCGCAGAGGGATTATGGTTACTGTGAAAAAAAACCATGTTGGAGAACCTCAACCAATCAGAATGAGCCGTTGAAGCTGACTGTAATGTAATGAGGCATAATGATGAAGATGATGATGATAATGATGACCAAGTCTTACCCCGGAGCCGCAGTAGCGTCCGAGTTGTGGTGCTTTGGTATCTGCTCCGTCGAACAGCTCCACGTAATCGTATCCACAGTCAGCCTCCTCCTCCAGCTCGAAGGTCTGGAAGATGAGCTCCACGCCGTAGCCCTTCTCCGCTGAGACCACCCACTCACAGTCGGAAGCTCCGGGGTAGTTGTTGTCGCCGAACTGAGCGTGGGAGTAAAAGTCTTTGGTCTTCACCTCGGCCTTCAGAGCTCCTCCACACTCTGGAGAACAGGAACAACATTTAAAGTGACACTTCAGCAAAAAAAAAAATAATAATCACCCCAGCACCTAGAATGGATTTTTGTGAAAATGAAGTTTATATTTTGTTTTAAAATAAAATAAAAAAAATTGTGTTCAGAGAAGAACCACAGAGGGGCATGTTAACTTACGGTTGCAATCACATTAACTATGGCTTTAACTGATGTAAAATTGGCCTCCAGCCCCAGAGGAAAAATATTGTTACGTTTACTGGCAGAAGACTTTACTCTGGAGAAGAAGAAGCAGAAAGATCTGCAACCTGCGCTGTGAGAAGCCTGGAAGCCCCTCTTCTGCACCGAGCTATCCGAGAAGAAGCGCAGGAACATCTTGTTCCCACTGGAGACAACAGGAGGCGGTTTTTTACTCCCACAGACCCGTCCCAGACTGGGAGCCCGGCTGTCAGGACCATCAAAAATTACCAGGTGATCATAGGAACATTCCAGATGGCTCTCCATGTCTATTTCATTGAAGGCCTGAGAGAGAGAGAGATGATTAGAGATAGAGAGAGAGGAGAGAGGTAGAGAGAGGAAAGAGAGAGAGAGGATTAGCGATAGAGAGAAGAGAGAGGTAGAGAGAGGAAAGAGAGAGAGGATTAGCGATAGAGAGAGGAGAGAAAGGTAGAGAGAGGAAAGAGACAGGGAGAGAGACTGAGAGAAACAGAGAGAGAGCGAGAGGGGGAGGGACAGAGAGACAGAGAGGTGTTAGCGGTACCAGTTTGATTCTGTGTCCAGGTGTGATGGACAGGGCCCAGCTGCAGGCTTTTTTACTGGGGTATTTATCGGGCCAGTTAGGGCTGGTGATGGTGCCGGACACACTGGTGATGACCTGGTCACAGCCCGCTGTAAATACAAACATAAACAATAAGACTTCATTAATTTACAGTCAGTTAGTTTCCCTCTTGCTTCAAAAACAATCCAGCAGCTGAGACGTGTTACTCTCTGCCTCCCTCTGGCCAAGACCGAGGCCGTGATGGTCTATCCCTTACAGGTGGGACCAGTTTTGAGGGAGAATGTCAGGCTAGTCCTTCTGGAGGTTCTAGATCCATCACTGACTGTGAATGTGAGCAACAGTGGTGAGGCAGATGGTATAACCAGCAGGTATGTGTCAGATGGTGTAACCGGTGTGTGTGTGAGAGAGAGATGGTCTAACCAGTGGGTTAGAAAAGACAAAGTGGAGAAATCAAGAGAGAGACTGCTATTTCTCTCTCTTGATTTCTCCACTTTGTCTTTTCTGTTTTCCTTCTCTCTCATTTTTGTCCTTTTTTTCCTTTTCTTTCTCTATGCCCCCCTGTTTCTCCCGGTTGTCGTGATGAAGATGACAAACAAAAACAGTTCCAAAATGTTGCTTGTAGTCTGTTTCAAATTGGCACAGGATTCCCATTGAGGTTCATTTTGCATGATTCACAAGACTCTGACAGGAATTAAATATGAGGCTAAATGTGCCAAATCGATGGGATTCTGATCGATGTTAAATGTGCTCGAGTCACAGGATTTCGACTGAGGTTAAATCTGCTTTATTAATGGTATTCGAATTGAGGCTCAATATAACTGAGTAATGGGATCTCGAGTCAGGTTAATGGGCTTTGGATTGAAATTAAATGTGTAAAATTGCAAGCAGGCTTCATTTCAGTCTGACATGTGGAAGATGAATGAAGAAACAAAGGCCCATCTGTGTGAAGGGTCAGTGAGAAATTGTCCACTGAAGTTACGATTCAAAGCTGGAATTCCGGAATAGCAGAGACGAGTTACAGGAACCGCAGTACAGGACTGTTCCACAGAATCTAAACATTAGTTCTCCAAACACGAGTGGAGCGGAAAAGCAGATGGAGGTGATGATGTAAAAACAGGTGTTCATGCTGAACACACGTCCTGATAATTACATTTAATAGAACAATTCTTACGTGTTTTCCCAGCTGAAAGGGGAAGCTGAAGCATTTAGAGGCGTTCTTGTTTGAGGATCATTGCAGTAAAGAATCGGTTTTGCCGAGTAATTTACCTCATTAAACACAACTTAAAAAAGAAGGCACTGTCCTCAAGACAAGTGACCAGGTAGAAATAATCTATCAGAGTAATCTATGGTTGCCAAGCAACATAAGTAGTTAAAGATTGTCCCGAGAATGGCAAAATGGGGTTTAATAACTACAGGCATTCATGCAGAATCCAGCTAATTATGGCCCATCTGGAATCTGAGTGATGTTTCAGATGAAAGGATAGCATCAAGGACAGGGTCTCTGAGACTGTCATTTTCTGACTGTATAATCACAGCAACTACATATAAAACATAACAGCAGGGTATTTAGCTGAGCCCCATAACTGTGAAGATTAAAGCCCTCCATTTATAACCTATAACCCTCCGACTTACTGTTCTGTTAAAGGGGAAACTCACAGCAGCAAAACCGTTCACAGTGGAGGTGAATGGAACAAGACGTCTGCCTCCAAAATCTCCCTCACAGAAAGTTATTCCATCAAATAGTAATGGTTGCGCCACCTGACGCCTGAGACTTTGTTCTACCAGAGTTCTGAGAAGCTTTTGGTCCTAAAACTAAACACATTCATGGTGGAGGGACACATGCAGGGTGTTGTTAGGAAAAATAGTCCCCAAAGAAAAGTGATTCAGTTTAGATTCACTATTTTACCATCATCAACATCCATTTAAACACTCAGACACATGGAGCTTCGATAGTGAATAAAATGGCTGGATTTGTGTCGGAGACGTCTGGTTCCATTCACAGCAGGGGATGCTCCGACCACAGTACTCCGTGTGGAGGGCAGCGCACCTTCTTTGCAGTCGTGTTTATTATCATGGAGGATGAACCCGCTCCGGCATTGACAGGTGTAACTCCCAAACGTGTTCACACACTCCTGCTGACAGCCACCATTCTCCTTAGAGCATTCATCCTTATCTGGAACAGAAAATTAATATTAATAAAAATAACATGTGAACGCTCACCGGGAAACACATTCTGACCTGATTTACCTGGGGATGAGAGAGACAGAGAGCGGAGAGGGAGAGAGAAGAAAGGGGGAAAGAGAGTAAAAGAGGAAAGATAGAGAGTAAAAGGGGAGAGAGAAAGTGAGAGACAGAGAGGGAGCGTGAAAGAAGAAAGTGACAGAGAGAGGAAGAGTGACAGAGGGTGAGAAAGAGAGAAGGAGAGGGAGAGAGAGAGCGAGAGAGTGAAAGAGGGGAGTGAAAAAGAAAGAGAGGGAGAGTTTTCTTGGTGATAAAATGAAATGAAAAGAAAAGGTGAGTGTGTGATAGTTTAGGGTTATTGATTATTCATACTTCCATTATTTGTTACTGCATTAGCCTCGTAGATTCAGTACATCACGTCTAAAATCTCACCTGAACGCAAAGCATTTAGGAACCGAGCCAGCACAGCCCCTGATAGCAGCGCCAGCGGCCAGCCACACTCGACCAGGCACTCAGACCCAAACTGAGCACGTCTACCTGTGAGCCGCTAACTAACTCCCTGACAAAATGGTCTCCGTTTGTCACATTCAGTACTGGAGAAACTGTATGAAGGGATGTTATTCTACTGTTACTTGTAGATTACAATTGTGGCTTGAGATGCCTTGTATGCATGGCTGCCAGAACCATGATATCAGGGGAGAGACGTGGTTTAAAAATCATTAGCTTAGCTTACAGCAAAAAATATGTGCGATTAATTTAGATGAATTATTCAGTGAGCTTGTAATTAATTCGATTAATTATTTTAATCGCTTGACACCCCTAATAAATTCATTTTAAAATCTCTTTAAGTAGCTGGTCTGGTTCGTGATTCCCCACCAGAGAAGAAGTGGGCCTTGAAGCCCCTCTTGGAGACGGTGTTGTCAGACTTGAACTCCACCCTCATATTGTTGGAGAGGGAGGTGATGGGGTCCAACCGGGTGGAACCGCAGAACTTCCCATGGAGTCTGGAATCAGCAGAGAGACCACTGCGCACCTCCACATAATCATACTTACACACCTGAAACACACACACACACACACACACACCATAATCGTACTGACACACCTGAAACACACACATACATCTCACACGCCACATAGACATACTTACACATCTGAAACACAGCGGGGTCAGAATCACTGTCATACACACTGAGATTTTCTACATTTGTATGTTACTCTCTTAATATTTACTAAAAATACCCCCAAGATTCTTGAGTTCCTTTATTAGTCAGAAAATGTCATTTTTATTCACTGCTACTAATCTACAAAAGGCCACCAAACATGATTAGATGCATTTCTGTGGGAAAATGCAAAGTGATTGCATGGTTTCTATAAAACCAGTGTTTGGAGACACCACACATTGGTTTTACGGGAAAAAATAGATCTTAAAAAAAAAAAAAAAAATTCAAAGCCTGATGTCTTACTGCTGAAAATCGATTTTTTTAAACGATCAATACTCTGCCCCAGATGAACCGATGAAAAAGTTGTATACTGCACACTGTAACGAATATTAATGGAGATTTTGATGCTGGAAACATCCCAATATTTCAAAAACTGTAGGAGGAGAAGAGGCACCAAATTCCAGCTATAAAAAGAAGAAGAAAAAGAAAACTCAAGAACAACAGTAGTGTGATTGCTGACACAGTATACACCAGCCGATGTAGCTTTGATGTGTGTCAGGTGGTTCAATAGTTGTGTAAAATGTAAAGATTTGTTTGTGTGTGTGTTTCTTGGTTGTGTGTTGTGCTGTTGGGACACAGCCCGAGTTTAGTGTGCACAATGTCTTGTCTTGTCTCGTTTAGTTCTTGTGTTCTGTCTTGTTTGCACTTGTGTTTTTGTTCTGTGCTGTTCTGTTCTGCTCTGGTGTTGCACCATGGTCCTGGAGGAACGCTGTTTTGTTTTTTACTATGTACTGTGTGTACATGGTAGAAATAACAATAAAAACCTATTTGACTTGACTTACTGATGGACTGTCAGATGTATAAAAGTATAAATAGAAAACTCTGAGTGTAAAGACAACAGCGTAACGACTGTAATCCTGAAACTCCATTAACCTGCAGTGTTGAGCAGCAGTTAGAAGTGTTAGAATGTTCAGTGTTCAACGTTCCAGATCACACCGGTGGAAATGGAAAGAAATCAGGTGTTGCAACCATGTGATGGTGCGTGCTGAAGGATTTTAATGCCTGAACTGATACACACTCACGTCATTGCCCTCCATGTCGAAGCTGTCGAACAACAGGGTGATCCGGTGGTGTGCGGGGGCCACCAGCTGCCACACACAGTTTTTATTGGGAGGGTACTCACGAGGCCAGCCAGGGCTGCTGAAGGAGCCGTTCAGCTTGGTGATGAAACCGCCACACGCAGCTGCTGAGATCAAACAGAGTGGATGACAGCAGAGCAGTGTGTCCACTCAGTCCACACACTGAGTGGGCATTAAAGCTACAGCACCCCTCATTTCTTTATTATTTGCTTTGAAGCACCTTGTTGGTGAAAATCACTATTTTCTCTCTGTCAAACTGTCTTATCTTTGGCATATTGAGTAGATCTTCACCTGTTTCTTCACTGGTTCTGGACCTAGATGTGCTTTGTTCTGCTTGAATGAGTCATATGTAGGTCGCTCTTTGTCTTAACAAAAACTGGTCAGGTTCAGGGACTGAACGGAAACTGAAAGTCTTTGAAAGTCCTTCAGGAAGCCTGGAGAACTGTTCTGCATTAAAATGACAAGAAAGTCTGGATTTTTGGAAGCAAAATATGAAGGGCTGGATCAAGCTGCAATCAAATCCTCTTAGCAATGTTCCGACATCAGTACCTGACCTCGCTACTGCTCTCAGGGCAGCAATCAAATCCTGTTATTAAATCTTGGACACCCGAGTTTATTTATGAAAGTGTGATGTGTGTGTTTGGATTTGTGATATGTGTGAAGTGCATGAGTGGTAGGTGTGTGTGTGTGTTTACATTCAGACTCACCCTCGCAGCTGCGGCGGTCGGACGCCAGTTCAAAGCCTGGCTCACATGCACAGCGATAACTGCCCAGAGTGTTTATACACTTCTGCACACACTCACCCTTATCAGGCCTGGAACACTCATCAATCTCTACAGAGAGAGAGGGGGGGGGAGAGAGAGAATGAGGGAGAGAGAGAAACAGAGAGGGCGAGAGGGAGAGAGAGAGAGAAAGAGAGACAGAGAAAGAGAACAGAGCAAGGGAGGGAAAGAGAAAGAGAGAGAGAAATCAGCTTGACCCTTTACTTAAAAACAGACTGTTTATGTAAATGAGCAGGTATTCAGTCATGGGATACTTATTTTACAATTGAGTCTCTGATGTGTTCAATAAACCCACCCATCACAAATGTTCCTGATCAGCAAAGACATGTTTGTATCTAAAACTTGCTCTTTAGCTTTAGAACTGGAGTCCGGGACATCGTCACTGAGACATGGCGATCATACCCCTCCAACAAATGGAAACTACAGCCCCATTAACCAACCAAACCCCACCCAATCCCCGCTGAAAAACCAACCCTCATCAACGAACTGAATCTACAGTCCCATTGTCAAACCATGCCAACCCCTGGAAACCAACCCACCCCACTGACCAACCACCCCATCAACAAACCAACTCCCACGCCCTAAACTACCCCAACCCCGTCGACAAAGCAGCCCCACCTCCCCATCGACAAACTGATACTATAGTACTACTGATAAACCAACCAAAGGGTGGTTTAAGATTTTAAGATTGTAGACCCTCTGACCAGACTGTGGGTTTGACTCCTCTTACCTTTGAAAAAATTGGCTGAAAATCCCCCCTTGTTCACGGAGCCGTCGGAGACAAACTTCATCCACAGCCGGTTGGAGCTGCTTTTGATATCGCTGGGTTTCTCATATCCGCAGAAGCGGCCGATCAGGTGACTGCTTTCCGAATCTCCGTCCCGCACCTCCAGATAGTCGTACGCACAGCTGTCATGTCGCTCAATCTGAGGGGGCAAAAAGTCACTTTTATGCATTTGGTCCAGATATTTCTCGAAACCCATTCTGCAGTTTGACTTTAAATAAGAAGCAGCTTCCTATAATGCTCAGGTTTTTATTAAATCACAAACTGCGGCCATGCAATATATGTCTATTAACTTATATCACAATACCAATCACTACAATACTGATATCGTGGAAGGCTGCAATATGCAAATGAGCACCTTCCTTTCATTTAATCTACTCAAAATGACAAAGCTTAGACAGCATTTTCTGTACCAAGGTGATTCAAAGCGAAATGTAAGGAAATGAAATCACGATTTTTGCACAGTACTGTATATCGGGCTACTGTATAAAGGCACAGTAATAGACACAGCCTGTTTAATTCTAAGGGAAAAAGGCTGTGCTAAAGGCAGTGAATGTGTTGGTATTCTATTCTATTACTTTTTTTGCACACTGTATATTTCCTCTTTGTAACATTTGTTTATTTGTTTATTATCTTTAATTTAATATACATTATTTGATAACTTTATTGCACAGTCTTACGGGTCATCTCAGGGGCCACATTACATTACATGTTGTGCAACTATCCATGTATCTCACAAATGAAGAACTGTGAATCAAAGCATTGTGTCCTTTACCTCAAACGACTGGAAGCGAAGCCCCACGTTAAAGCCCTGAGCCACCGCCATCTTCCACACACACACTTTGTTGGGACGGTAGTCGTCAGGGTAGTTTGGCGACTGAATCTGACCGTTTTCCTTCCGCACGTTTCCTCCACAAATCGCTGAGGACAGATCAGCAGCGTCAGACTGCACCGAGAGTATCATTTTATCACACATTTTCACATTGTTCTCAATGGCAAGCCAATTAAATGATAACATTACAGAGGACACTGTTAATTGGTCAACACTGTCTGCCCATGGCTGCTGCAATTAAAGGTCACTGATACTGGTCTGCACCCAGATATCATTCAGGCTTATGTTCCAACACAGTCAACAGTTTTGGCATACACTGAGGTTTTCTACATTTGCATGTTACTCACTTCACATCTACTAAAAAACACTCCATATTCTTAGCTAACAAATATATGTACAGTATGTTCACCATGTATTAGCTAGAAAATGTAATTTTTTACATTCATCACAGCTAACCTACAAAAAGCCACCTAATATAATTATAATGTGGATCACCAGACAAGTGTTAGACATGAATGAGCTATTAAGTGATACGAGTTAACAAGTACATTCAAAGTTGAAAAGACTGTCTAGAATTTGACTCTGCATCACCACACAACCAGTTAATAGGATGTCAGACATGCACAGTTACAGATTCCTTCATCTTATAAAGGTATTATTTGACAAATCTGCAGTTTATGAAATAAATGGACAAGTGGTTAAAACTTGTTGTGTGCAAAAACTTTTGACTTGTGGGGTATTTGTTCTCCAAGGAACATCGTCTGGCTCTGCCATCAAGGAGAACCCAGTCCAGACTGGTCTCATTTGTGGTTCCCCGCTGGTGGAATGAGCTGCCAAAGGTGAACAGTGCAGCAGAATCTATCTTTAAAACCCTCCTGAAGAATCATCTGTTCAGAGAGCATCTCCTCTCCTGATGATATGTCCTAAATCACACCGCACTTTGAACTGACTCACTTCTGCTTACACGACACCCCATTGAAAGGTTTTAGCACTTAGAACTCTCTTCTGGTTGTCCCACAGTTCTGAAGCTTGTCATTTACTGAACATTTTTGACAAACCAAACCCAACCCTACCCCCGTCGCCAAACAAGCCCTCCAATGACAAACTGACCCACAGTTTATGGCCGCTCTTTGTCCCAAAACCATGTGCGAAGATATTCACTTTCTGAACTTCTACGGCTCAAGTATGGATCGGGTACAGGTCAGTACAGCTAGGGTTTGGCTTGGGTTGGTACAGCTCGGGTACGGGTTAGATTTGGTTCGGGTATGGCTTGGGTATGGGCCAGTACGGCACGGGTACGTGTTGGTACTGTTCATGTACAGCTTGGGTTTGGCTTGTGTACAGATTGGGGACAGCTATGGTACAGCTAGGGTATGGCTTGGGTACAGCATGGATATGGCACAGGTACGGCTCAGGTACGATTCGGTTAGTCAGGGTACGGATTGGGTACAGGTTGGGTCTGACTCAGGTATGGTTTGGGTCTTGTTTGGGTAAAGATTAGGTACGGATTGGGCATAGGTCACGTTTTTAGTAATGGAAAAACATTTGTTCGTGGCACAGCGCAGTTCCTTGTGCCAGTAGAAAAGTACCAGTAGATGTGAACCCTTGTGGCAGGAAGATCCGAGTGTGAACAGGGATTGTGTGTTCATACCTTCATACACAGCGGAGAACCCTTTCCCCACCCAGTTGCTGCTGCTGCGGAACTCCACCCACAGCCGGCTGTCCGTGGAGACAATGGGCTCTGGGAGCTGGTCGCCACAGAAACGGCCTGCACACAAAACACGAACATAACGACCTCAGACTGATGATTGGACACGAGAAACGTGTAATTTAGATGCACTTAAAGCGACAGAAAACATTACATATACACCACAATTTGTGGTGCAATTAGCTCCTTTCGTGATTTTACTGTTGTGATTTTATTGAACGACCCAGAGGAGGATTTTGCCGCTCACAAATAAATCAGAATCAAACCATCCTCTTATTTGGAGATTATTGAAGTCTGACTTGTTTCTCCTAAACCCCCCATTAGGAGAAATAAGGAGCAAAAGAAAAAAAATCAGCTTAACACAGAAGTTCCTCTGCTGTTCTCAGCTTCTCAGTTTTCTTCTCTTTAACAACCTTATGGTTGGTAGTTGAATTTGATCACAGAGACAAATTTCAGATGTTGTTCAGACTCATTTATGGGGAAAAAACTTTGATTTTTCTTTTTCATCTTGTGGTTTATCCATAGACCTGATTATCTAAGACAAATAAACATCAGAGCAGTAACAGAAAAGAAAGAGCATTTTAAGATCCTAAATTGGGATCAGGCTGAGATTAGAGGAGCTGAATTTAAGCTCTTTCTCATGAGCTGTATTTCAGAAGTGGGAGAAAACGGTCAGAATCTCATATTGATGTAAAATTGAGTTCAGTTCTGTGTAGGTGAAACAGACTGGATAGAACAGAGTCTTATTCTGAATGTTCTTTTCTTCTGGGTGGAGCTTTCGCGGTGAGAGAAGAGACTGTGGGGGTGAATACAGAAACCTTTTAAAGGAGCTTTCCTCCAGAACCCGTCTCGGACCTCCACATGGTCATACCAGCACAGGTGGCTCCGGTACAGGTCCATAGAGGTGAAGTTCAGGACAATCTAACACACAGAAATCAGAACACGAATATTAGAATTAATCCATTAATACCATTAATACATAGTGTTTTTATAAAAACAAATATTAGGATAAATCCATTTATATTATTAATACTGTGAAGAGTGATGCTCTGTGTTGTGTGTTTTTTGAGCAGTGAGTGTTTTTATTAACACTACTATTACAATAATGTATACCATTAATAAATCCACTAATATCATTCATACAGTAAAGAGTGTTTAACACTAATATTAGAATAAATACATCAATATCATTAATACAGTTTTTAACACTAAGATAAAAAAAAACCATTCATATCATTATTACAGTTTTTATTAACACTAAGATTAGCATAAATCCATTAATGTCATTAATACAGTAAAGAATGTTTTATTAACAATAATTTTAGACTAAATCCTCATCATGAATACATCAAGAAGTTTCTGCATCATTACATTGTTTTAATATCATCTGGCACTAGACCCTTGATCTAAACTCCACACACTGGTGGATAAAGTTAAGCCTGCTCTCCACAGTGTATGGCTGTATGTGTGTGTGTGTGTGTGTGTGTGTGTGTGTTTTTACCTTCTCCCCCGGGGTGACGGAGATGCTCCAGATGCAGTGTGAATAGGCTCCGTAGCCGTTGGGGAATCCAGGAGAAGAGAAGTTTCCAGAACTTTCCTGCAGACTCTCACCGCATCCTGAACACAGAACACAACAACAACGACAAAATCACACACACCTCCGCACCTGAGCAGCAACCCTGAGACCTCCTCACACACAGGCGGGACATCTACTGCACTTCAGACCAGTTTTAAACATCACTTTACCAAACACAATAAACAACATGTTTAAAGTGGTTTATTCACCTGAAACCCTAATGCAGCACTTCAAAATGTCTCATTACTGAATTATCGCTGGGTCTTCTTATTAGAGGTAAGAGAAAAAAATCAACACAGTGTATCACAATATTTTGGGGCACAATATTAAATCGATATAGCAGTGTCCAGTATCTATGTTTATGTATTTAATATTACTGAATATTTTCTTAATGCATTTACTACTTTATAGTTCATACCGGTGGTGCTGAATGCTTAGTGGTTGGAACACCTTTATCTAGGCTCCTTGTCTCTTTAGGCGCTTTACAACCTGTTACAGTAAAACATTTGTTCCCATTTCTTTTCTTTTATTTAATCTACTCAGTATGTCAAAGAAAGAAAACAGTAGTTCTGCACCAACAAGGAGATTCAAAGCAAAATATGAAGAATTGAGTTGGGGGGCTCAAGAGTTTTGCACAGTACTATGCCATTTGGTTCCTGAGAGTGTGTGGAGCAGTGGGAGCAGAAGAGCAGAGACACTTACGGGGACACTTGTAGAGTATCTTTGCCTGAGCAATGTCTCCTTTACTCAGCCTCGTCCGCTGACCAATCGGAGGCCGCGCTCCGTTCACTTCATAACGGGGCAGAATGGTGTCCAGGAAAATCCCTCTAAAATAGAAAACAGCTCTTATCCAGAGGGGCAACACACACACACCATCACAACACACACACACACCATCACAACACACACACATACACACACCATCACAACACACACACACATCATCACAACACACACACACCATCACAACACACACACATACACACACCATCACAACACACACACACATCATCACAACACACACAC
>JBBPCX010000035.1:602969-621970 GCA_037974365.1 Hydrocynus forskahlii | reverse complement strand
TGTATATGTATATATTTGTATATTTGTATATATATAAAATGTATTAGAATAACAGGCCATAAAAATTTGCTGTTGTATTATTTGCTTAATGTATTTTTCTGTAGTTTAATAAAAACCTCAAGACCCAGTGTTTGCTTTCTCTGAAAGTAAACTAAAGGTAGTCATGCATTACTGTGATTTACCAGGTTTTAGTCACCGTTAGTCATTTAGTCACACTTTTTGTATTATTTGATATACATACACACATAGATAAATAGATAGATAGATAGATACATCTGTATACACACATCTGTATACATCTCTATCCATCTACACATCTATATAAACATGCACATACACATGTTTATGTACATATAAAAACATACGCATTTATATTCATGTATGTATATGTGTGCATGTGTTTATATATATTATATGGCCATTATAGCTCTTTATGCTACAGCAGGGGTGGGCAACTCCAGTCCTGGAGAGCCGTGGTCCAGCACGTTTTGGTGATTTCCCTGCTCAGAAACACCTGGTTTACCTCACCAGTTAATTGTCAGGTTTAATGTGTTTGAGGAGGAGAGCCATCAAACTGTGCTGGACACTGACCCTCCAGGACTGGAGTTTCCCACCCCTGTGCTACAGCATTAATTACCTGCTTTAGGATCAGTCTGATGGTATTTTTATTTCTCTAGACCAGCTGTGAGTGTCTAGGTCTGTTGTTGTTTTATGTAGAATGTTTAACAGAGTGAGTGTATTTTGAGCAAAGTAACCAGAGCCACCCAATATATTTACCACTGTGACACCATAATAATGTCCAGCCATTTTAATTGATTTGTTTTAGAGACGATCAGCGTGGACCAGACTGTTGCTCAGGCCTTCAAGCTGAGAGCCTATCAGGACATCATTATTAACATTGTGGATACCAAGGTGCCCAAAATCTGTTTCCTTGAAATGTCACCACCAAAACAATGCATGACATTGTAAACAAAGATATTATATAAACTTATTTACACCATATTTCTAAAGCTTCAGTGGTATAAAACCAGCTTTGGTAAAGATACAGGCAGATTCTATTATTATAATTATAATTATGATACAACTTATTAGTGGGAGGCTGTAAAGGATATTAAATATGAAAGACAAGCAGAATGATGAATTGAACTGAGATTGGTCCAACAGTTTAAGGCCCAACTTAAGACTTACCTTTTTAGACAAGCCTGTGGTTAGCTTTTATTAGTATATCTTTTTATTTTGCTTTATATTATGCATTTATTTATTATATTATAATGTTATATTGTTTTATTAATGTATTCATTTTTAAATATATTAATTTTATTAATTTATTAATTTTAACATTTACTGAACCAGTGAAGAAACAGGTGCAGATGATTCCAGATGATCAGGCGGTGATCAGTATACTGGTGGTGCTGAATGCTGAGTGGAACTCCTTTATCTAGGCTACTTGTATCTTTAGGCTCTTTGCAGCCTGTTATAGTAAAACATGTAGTCTCATTTCTTACATTTAATCTTCTCAATATGCCAAAGATAAGACAGTTTGAGAGGCAGAAAATAGTATTTTTGCACCAACAAGGTGATTCATAACAAAACATAAAGAAATAAAAGGTGGCTCAAGACAGGTGGCTCAAGATGTCAAAGAAGTGAGCTCCTTCTCTAGTGAATATTATTACAGCTGATTAGAACAACAACAACATTCCCAGAATCACCTCCAGATCAGTGAATCATGCTTGCTTTTGGCTTCTCAGATAGAAGCTCTTTATAAGTTTGCAATGAGTGTGTATTGGCTTCTGCTTTCTTTGGACTGGAAAAATCTTTATTTTTGTTTTTCAGGACGTGACTCTGGATCTGGTGGAACTGACCTTCAAAGACCAGTACATCGGCCGAGGGGACATGTGGAGGCTGAAGAAGAGTCTGGTTGGTCACTTTAGCTATCTGAGTGCTGGCTGGATTACTGTGCTTGTGGCATTTGAAATTATTATTGTAATAGTCATTATTATTTTTACATTACTTATCAGAATCAGAAAACTGATCTGACCCTGGAGGAAATTGTTTACGGTACAATGGCGCAGAGACACAGAAACGAAAACGATATAAAATATAATAGAAGTGAAAATAAAACTTTTCAGAATTACTTTTAAAATGTCATATTACATTTCTGTTTACAGCTAGACTCTTCAAATTGCATTTAAAAATCGGTACATCTGTCTTTTGTAAAGTAAATAAATTAAAGATTTTTGTAATGTATACTCTGTATTTTTATTAGTAAACGTAAGCTTTATGGTATGTTAGAAAAAACAGTATAAACAAAGCATTCTACATTTCACTGAAGTTTTGAAGTGAATTTTGTAACTTAACTGCAAATTTTTTCTGTACTGTTCTGCATCACTTTTCCCCTCCAGGTGAACACGTGTGCTTATGTGACTCAGAAAGTGGAGTTTGCAGGAATCAGGTAAAAATAAATAAATACATGAATAAATAAAATATGTCTCCTCCCCATGAGCATCGGTTCAGTGCACTTTGCAGCCTGTAAATCACAGCACAGGGGGTCCTCAGGTTACGACACAGTTCTGTTCCTACGACAGTGACGTAACCCAAATTTTGGTGGTAGACAAAACATCCTCTAGCCTCAATTACTTACCGATCCTAACAGTTGTAAAATCATAATCTAGACCATAAAAATACAACTAAGCCACAGAAAAAGGAAAAGGACGGCAACTTCCGGCGTAAGCTTAATGGTGTAAGCTGAAACACTCATGTCTCAATTTATATGGGAGTGAGTGTCATAAACTTGAAACGTTGTATGTCGAGACTGTCATAACAGTGAAACATTTGTTCCCATTTCTTTCATTTAATCTTCACAGTGTGCCAAATATAAGACAGTTTGAGAGGCAGAAAATAGTATTTTTGAACCAATAAGGTGATTCAAAGCAAAGTACCATTTTGCACAGTACTATATTTTTATTGTTGTCTCTCTTTACTGCAGGGCGCAGGCGAGTGAGCTGTGGGTGAAGGGCGAGAAGGTGACGTGTGGTTACATCAGTGAGGACACGCGGGTGAGAAACCTTTACACACACCGGTGTTAGACCAGTAGCTGAGAAGTATGGCTCTTTTCCACTGACACAAGGAATCGTGCCGTACTGCAAACAAATGTTTTTCCATTACAAATACAACTACCCGAACCCGAGCAACCCGGCTTGGTGCACAGTCTCTGTGGAATGATAGTGTTGAATGCTGAGCTGAAGTTGATGAACGGCGAACTGTGCAGGACTCTACATTTTGAATTGATCTACACTACCCTTGGAATCACTTCCATATTAGCATTTTTTGTTATTGTATAAACAATAATATATACCAAATCCAGTCCTGGAGGGGTCAGTGTCTAGCACAGTTTGATGATTTACCTTCTTAAATGCACCCGGGTCAGTTCACTTGTTTATTACCAAGTTTATTGAGTGTGTTTGAGGAGAGGGGTCACCAAACTTTGATGACCTTCCAGGACCACATTTAGGCACATCTGCTTATATAATATTTCTGTCTTGAAATCTTGGATCTTGAATAATATACAACATTTTACAAAGCATTTGTTAAAAGATGTTTTTAATTTGTTATTAAGATTTCAAGTGAATAAAATGATAAATAATGTACCATTATTATATATTTGCGTTAATTTTTTGTTATGTAATTGAATTCAGTAGTAATTCTGGAGTTTTTATTTATTATTATTTTTGTTTAACAGCTGTGAATAAGGGACGAAGGAATGAATTAACCTTAAGAAATGACTTTGAACAGGCTTGAGACTATACTGATAATACTGATCTATTAAAATAGGCAACGGATTTTTTTTTTTTTTTTTTACTGTCTCACGTTTTTTCGTGCAGCTATCACGACATAAAAATCTATTCAAACCTGCTGTGATCATGTTTTAGGCCTTTTTTACGTGCTAGGACAACGTTTCCTACCCTATGTGTTTTAATGGGCAATACATAACACCGCCACTATGAGTGCTAACTGGTGACTGAGGGACGGGGAAGGAATACAATTCCCAGGATGCTATGGTGTTTTTCGTGATCTGATAACGTTTTCGATAATGTGCAAAACAGAGCCTGGTTTTTAATTCTGCTGCATGAATGAGTGAATGTATTCAATAGTGGGAAAATATACTACACATTTCCCACTAAAAGTATGATAATAATGAGTTGATTCCTGATCGTTTTTGTTTGCAAAGCAGTTGAAATGTTGGACAGCGACTGAGCTTAACAACCTCTTTTCATTTAATTTACTGTAGTAAAACACAGGGCTTTAAGAAGAACAAAATGAAAAACAAGAGAAACACTTAAGAAGAGTCAGGGGTGGACTGGCAATCTGTGCGTTCTGGAAAATAACGGCTGTCCGGTACACGGCGGCCTCAGCCTGTCTTTCTTAGCCGAGATGCAGACAAATGCAGACAAATTTCCCACTTGTGGGACAAATAATTGTTTATCTTATCTTATCTTCCCCCAGCTGGTGAAGAAACTCCAGGCTATTTTTAGTCCCAGGCCACCCCTGCCTGAGTACAGCCTTAATTAACCCTTCCAAATGCGCTTTCTTTGTGTTCTCCCAACAGTACAAAAACATTTATACAGTTATATTTAATATGGAACTGTAGCTTAATTTACATTAATATTTCTGTTGAAAAATGAGTAAATTAGGCCTATATTTTTGTTAAATAATTTAGCACTAAAATGCATGAAGAATTATATATTGCCACGGAAAAAGCATGGAAATGTGGAGGATATCTGCGGTTTCCACCAATTTGCTTGAGTTTTCGCCAACAATTATTAGTTCGGTTCTAAGAAAAAAAATGCCTGAATCCGAAACACTTCAATTTCATTTTTAAACTCATCTTAATAAATTACCCTTAACGAAAATATAAAGGTAAACCAGTATATGCGCTGCACAGTGTACACTGAACTGCCGTCTCCCACAATTAATTAATGCAAGCAAGTTTTCTTTTGTATGCACTTTTGTTTTCTTTGGTATAAGCAGGTAAACAAAGTAATAATGTAATGTCATTTTTTAGTAATGAAAATACAGTAAAATGTATGGGTAATCACCAATATTATTTTCAATAATTTAATGCTCATCAGCGACGCGTCTTATTCAGGGGGCTTCAGGAGGAGTATATTGTAGTGACCAGTTGGTTAAAGCAGACACTGAACAGAGATTGAGCTCAACGGCCTCTTTTAATTTAATTTAGAGTAATAAAAATACAGATGCTATCAGCAGCAAGGAGAAATAAATATCGGCCACCCTTAAACCTCCTGCCTCTGAGTACAGCGTTTTTTCACCAAGACACGCTTCTTTTGTGTTTCTTTGGACAGTACACAAATACTTTATATTTATATGGAAATATAGCTGAATTTGCTTTAATATTTATGTTACAAAATTAGTAAATTATATTTTTCTTAACAATGTAAGACTAAAATGCGTTAAAAGAAAAAAAAATATTGCCACGAAAAAAGCAATGCGACTCCTGATCTGCATAAAACTGGGGGATTACTGTATAATCAATGTTTAGGGGGTTCAAAATGATTTTTTGTCTCAGGGCCCAAGATTTGTAGCGGCGTCCTTGCTCTCTCTCTCTCTCTCTCTTTCTTTCTCTTTCTCTACATACATATGCACACATGCCACACATGATCTGTAAGTGTGAAACACCTAGACTGGCATAAGTAATTTGCTTCCTCTGTCCACATACTCCACAATCATCTCTGTTGAATGTCATCCCCGCCTCTCACTGATTGAACTCCTCCTGTGGATTGCGACCAACTGTTGCTCCACTCATTGTGGAGTTTACTGGACATGCGAAGTGTGTAGTATATTTTCACAATATCGCATACATTCACTCATTCATGCAACAGAAGTAAAAATGAGGCCCAGTTTTGCAAGGTCGCGACACACTGTCGACAGCGTTATCAGATCACGAAAAACACCATAGTGTCCTGGGAATTGTATTCCTTCCCCCTCTGCCTTCCAACCTGTTTCAACTGCTTTGCAAACAAAAACGATCAGGAATCAACTCATTATTATTATACTTTTAGTGGGAAATGTGTAGTATATTTTCCCACTATTGAATACATTCACTCATTCATGCAGCAGAATTAAAAACCAGGCTCTGTTTTGCACGGTCGCACCGCACATTATCGAAAGTGTTATCAGATCACGAAAAACACCATAGCATCCTGGGAATTGTATTCCTTCCCCGTCCCTCAGTCACCAGTTAACGCTCATAGTGGTGGTGTTATGCACTGCCCATTAAAACACACAGGGTAGGCAACGTTGTCCTAGCACGTAAAAAAGGCCTAAAACATGATCACAGCACATTTGAATAGATTTTTATGTCATGATGGCTGCACGAAAAAACGTGAAACCGGGCTGATTGTAAGTACAATACTGTGCAAAAGACTTGAGCCAGTCCAAAAGTCTGCACATTCCTATAATAAACTTTTTAAGGGATGGATTTTGGTGAGGAATGATCTGATGAGGTTGTGTTTGGTTTTGTTTCCACCCTCTAGGTGGTTTTCCGCTCCACCTCGGCCATGGTGTATATATTCATCCAGATGAGCTGCGAGATGTGGGACTTTGACATTTACGGTAAATCTATAGCCTCTGTTACCTCAGCCAACAGAGCCTTTTGGGCTTGGTTAGCTTGTGTTCTCTATACGGATTTCCACTGGTTTATAATGATATATTCCATTAAATTACCATGTACCATTTTATATACTGTTATGTTTCCATATACCATATTATATACCCTTATATTTCAATATACTATGTTATTTACCCTTATATTTCTATATACCCCTTTATATGCCACTATATTTCTATATATTATGTTATATACCATTATATTACTATATGCCATATTATATACCATTATTATTCTATATACCATAATATATACTGTTAGCACAGAGGAGGATGGTATCATAATACAATTTTCATGTATTTAGTAAGAATCCTAATTTAAAGAGATACTATCTGAATAAAATGTTTCATCATTCTTATTAGTAGTACAGAACTTCAGGTCCCAGAGAAAATTGGATTTTTAGCTTGGCAGTGAGTGTTTTTTCCTCAAATAAATCTACAAATATTAGAATAAATGCAAATAACATTGTCATATTCAAGCTAGCCCAGGTTAACAACGCACTTGCAGGAGGTACTTATTGCAGGACTCACAGTGTGACATTAATACAGTAAACAGTGATGTTCTGTGTTAGTGAGTTGGCCTAACCACTCCCAGAGCTGTCCTCATCAAAGCTTATTGTTGTTCCATCAGACACCTAGTTCTGCTTCATTAAATTAAATTAGGAGGTGCCGATGGCCCTTCACACATACAAGCACCGGCTGGAATCCAGTCTAGACACAAACATGTAATATTCTGACCACATAAAACTGAGCTTTTTTACTGCATTCTGCTGTGTTTTAACTGTACATGCCTCTTTGCACTGGACTTTTCTTTAAATTGATTTGCACTGGACTGTCAATTTACACCACACAAGCATTACTGGACTGTAAATCTAACATGTACAAGCATTACCTTTTAAGTTTCAACATGTTTGTCTATAAGGTGTGTACTGTGTCTGCTTTGTCTATACATGTACTATGTCTGCTTTTAAGGTTTTTTTATACTCTTAGTTAATCTTACTTAATTATATGCCTTTTAATCTAAGCTTGCTTTTGTGCATACTGCTGGAAACTGTTTCCCTTTGGGATGAATAAAGTATCTATCTATCCACCTATCTACCTATCTATCTACCCACCTTCCTACCTACCTACCCACCTACCCACCTACCCACCTACCTACCTACCTACCTACCTACCTAGGTCTTCTGAAGGCAATAATTAGAATGATCAGAAAGGGTTTGCAGAAAGTTTGTTTTCCAGGATCAGGGTTGGTCACCACTGCTTTGCATTATTCACACAGGTGCCTCAGACTTTTGCACAGTCCTGTATGTAGAGCGTGTAGAACTAAATCAGTCTGTTCATGCAGCTTCTTGTCCTTTTTTAAAGGGGATCTTTATTTTGAAAAGGCCGTCAATGGTTTCCTTTCTGACCTGTTTGCCAAGTGGAAGGTGAGTTTCTGTTTTTGTTCATTTGAGCACTATTTGAGATTTTTATATGTGCTTTAACGTTATAACTTATCTTTATTAAAAATGAGAACTGTTTATGTTTTCTTGCAACAAAAACAGGAGAAGAACTGCAGTCACGAGGTCACAGTGGTTCTGTTCTCACGCACTTTCTATGCTGCTAAATCTCTCGGTGAGCTTCGTCATCAGTGATGGATTAGTGTGATTGCAGAAGTATAAGATCTATTATCATCATTACATCATCATTATTATTATTATTAATAATATTATTATTATCATTATTATCATTATTATAGCTGGACTTTGGCATCTCTTGTTCTCCTACAGTTTTATAAATACTGGCATGAATCCAGTGCCAGTATGTCAGGTTAATATCAGGTGTACTCAGATTTTTGTTCGGTTAATTATTATTGATCACGTAAGAATTCGATTTTAGTGGTCAGGTTGCCTCTTTAATGTGTGGAGGTTCAAGTCACATTTGAAGTGTAGCAGAGAGAGTATCTCTGAGCAAGCGTAACTCTTGCAGAGTTAAAGACACAGCAGACTCATAAACAGACTTCAAGACACTAAAACTCAGGTCCGTTATAAAAAAGGATGTGTGGATGTGTCACTGCTGTGGTTTAATTAAAAACAATAAGCCCATGAACCCCGGCTATGTGCGCTTTTCCCATCTGTTTTTGGCTGAGAGTGTTTCGCTCTGTGTCAGCCATCCTGAACCATAAATGGCTTGTTAATAGACAGTAATACATGGCAAGTTAACACCCCTTCTGTGGTTCAGTGGTAAAACGTGCCTCTGAATGAAGGGAGTCAGAAGAGGCGCCAGTTCGATACCCCACTGTGAGCAGGATTTTTTTTTTTGCCCATAATACCAGTGTTTGTGTGCCTCCAAACTGGATTCATAGCAATTACACTTCACATTGTTTTGCGGAAATGCAATCTAGTTTAATTAAATGTTTTCATGAATGTTGTCTTTTTCATTTTCATGTTGTCTCTTTTGTTCATTTGTTTAAGCTCATCCTTTTCTGTCTTGTGTTTGTAAACTTGTCCCATCAGACGAGTTCCCTGAGAGTCAAAGAGGTGCGATCAGGCAGGATCATGAAGGACGTTTCTATGAGGACTTTTACAGGTGTGAGAAAATACTGCGCCTCTCCTGCAGTGCACTCACCATTGTGGTGGTGGTGTTAATGTTGTTGTTGTTGTTGTTGTTGTTGTTTGGTCTGTTGTTGTGATGGCCTGTGCTATGTTTTAGGGTTGTGGCCCAGAATGAAAGGAGGGACGAGTGGACGTCTCTGCTGATCACTATTAAAAAACTTTTTATTCAGTACCCTGTACTGGTCCGCCTTAAAGGAGCAGGTAAACTTTAGGGGCAGAAACACGCTTACACACTTCTTAAGGTCACTTTAGAAGTCACTCTCCTAAAAGCAAGTGGTACACACTCATGTACTCGTCCCGGTCAAGTTTAGGAGCAAGAATACACTTAGAAGGTTGTCTGGGTGACTTACACATTTTTTAAGGTGTCATTTAAAAGCAGAGACACAGGCATACACTTCTAAAGGTCTCTTTTAAAAGCAAGTATACACTTACACACTTGTCCAGGTCAAGGTTTGGAGCAGGAACACATTTAGACACTTTTAAAAGCAAGTACACACTTATGCACTTCTAAAGAACCAGAAGTAGAAAACTTCACTGATCCAGAAGGAAACTGCTTATGCTATGACTGCGCAGACACACAGACACAAGAACAGTATAAAATATAGTATAAAGTCAAATTAAAAACTCCTCCGAAAATACTCTGTACTAACTACACTGTATTATATCCACAAAATGCTGTGGTGAGTAAGAGAATTGAACATAAATACTGTAGATAAATAATTAACATTACTGCTGAAGTTTGCTAGTAACATAGTGGTTTGGAGTTGCCTTCATCTCATAGCTCCAGTGCTAAAAAAAAAAGGAACTTCAGAAACCAGTTGTGTCTTGGTTCAGAAAAACTGTAAAACTGGACACAAACCTTTACCAAACCTAAACATTTAACTTTTCGTTGAAAGGTTTTATGTGTAAACACGCCTCATGAGATGTTGTCCATTCTGGAATAATTTCTGTGATCCTACTGATTGACTTTTCTTTCTTCTGTTTCACAGATGGATTCCCATGTGGTCAAAATTCCACTGCAGCTCAGGGGAATTATCTAGAGGCCATAAACCTGTCCTTTAACGGTTTGTGCAGACTGGAGCCTCTCTAACAAATGGATGTTGTCGTCATCATGTTTTTGTGGTTTTATTTTTTAGCACTATTTGAAAGCACAAGGAGCACTTTTAACTCTAGTTAAATTATAAAGTAACTTAAATTATAAAGTAACTAGACAGATTGTAATAATATTATAATTTATAATACGACATTTCATAAGAAATGGACCAGTGGAAATTTGGACAAGTAACCCAGCAGGTGTTTTGTGTGTGTGTGTGTGTGTGTGTGTGTGTGTGTGTGTGTGTTACCTGTTCAGATGTTGTAATACTGTCCTTGTTTCTGTTACAGTCTTTGATAAACATTATATAAACCGGAATTTTGACCGTACGGGTCAGATGTCAGTGGTAATCACTCCGGGAGTCGGCGTGTTTGAGGTCGACCGGCTCTTGATGATACTCACCAAACAGCGCATGATAGACAACGGTGGGTTCCAACCAGGAGTTTGTCTGGGGGGCTTAAACTAACATTAATTAAACAGATTAATTAAACTGTAATGTTGGAATCAATTAGAATCTGTTACTGTGATATTTAATAAAGTATATTTGTATATTTGATTGGACAAAATAAAAAATTCCAAAATCTAAAGATCTTTTTAAATCCAAAATCCAAATATTTTATTTTCTGTATTCTACTACAGTATGCATGCTGATGTGTGCAAAAGTTTGCTCACCCCCGGTCAAATTATGTTTTGCTGAGTTTAAACAATATGATTACAAAATGATAAGTCTGCTTCAAGTGTGTACCTGTGTCCATGAGCTGCACGTTTAACCTTTGATGTGGATTTTGTCAGTCATTTCAACACACCAGAAATGCACCACGAACAGGCCTGATGTAAAAACCTCTCCTAGAAGCGGGAAACTTACTTTGAACACATGACAATGGGGAAAGCACTGATATGAAACCAGCAAAACCGCTTTGGGCCCTACTGTGCTTTCCGGTGATGCAAATTAGAACGATCAGCTGCAATAGCAATAGCTTAGATCTGTGATTCTGTGATGTGTGCAGGTGTGGTTATGTATCTGTTGTGTATATGTGTGTGTGTGTGTGTAAATGGCAGGTATTGGTGTGGATCTGGTGTGCATGGGAGAGCAGCCCCTCCACGCTGTTCCACTGTTTAAGGTGTGTATCTAAAATGTTAACATCCAGTACACACCCAGTCTGTGACGATTCTCCCCAGTGGTGACGCATGACACAGTTACATAATAGGAAATTGTACATGAAAACATCACACATAATAATGAAGATATTGTCTTTTGCCTGTCCCAGCATAAGATTGTAATGATGATCATTTAGAAATTGCAGTAGCAGGTTATTGTACAGATTATTGTGTGGATATGTGACAGGGGGAAGAGTTATAGAGTCATTACTATGTGCATTATCAGGTGCAATTATCACTACTTGTTTCAATATGTGCAGTAACAGACTCCGTGTGGAGAACAACTCCAAACTATTGCTTGTGTTAATTTGTACTACTTCATCAGTATTTTTTAGTAGTGTTTATATCCCCCTCTCTTGCTGATAGCAGCATTTTGTGTGTCTGTACTGTTTCCTCCAGGATCAATAAAGTTTTTGGATTCAGATTCTGGTCAGAAGTGATGTTGCTAAGAGATGTTTAGCTAAGTATTGTTGCTAAAATTCAACAATTTCACATCTCCACAGTTACACAATCGTACGGTCCCTGGTGACTCCAGACTGGATGACTACAACCTGCCCCACTGGATCAATCACAGGTTAGATGGCCCGGGGATGCAGAAAAGATACAGTACTGTGCTTGAGCCGTCCCTCATTTCTTCATATTTTGCTTCCAAATAGCCAGGCTTTCTTGTATTTTTACTGCAGTCTTGAGGAACAGATTTTCAAAGACTCTCATTTTCAGTCCAGTCCCTGAACCTGACCAGTTTCAGAGGGATGTTTTTTTTTTTTTTGTTAAGCCACACAGTGACCTACTTATAAATGATTTAAGCAGAACAAAGACCTGCTCTAACTGAAGTCCTGAATCAGTGAAGAAACAGGTGCAGATGATTCCAGATGATCAGGCAGTGATCAGTTTATTGGTGGTGCTGAATGCTGAGTGGTTGGAACTCCTTTATCTAGTCTCATTGTATCTTTAGGCTCTTTGCAGCCTGTCACGGTAAAACATTTGTTCCCATTTGTTTTTTTTTTCCATTTTATCTACTCAATATGCCAAAGATAAGACAGTTTGACAGGCAGAAAATAGAATGTAAATATACAAAGTTTTGCATGTGTTTATTAGTAGGCTCTGATCTGTGCTCCTCATTGCTATAGACCTCAGTGTCCTGTTTTGTGAACTAAATTTGAATTTTACAGCTTCTACACATCCAAGAGTCAGAACTCCTGCAGCTGCTTCACTCCCAGGATTAAACTCGCTGGCCGGAAGGTGAGAGATTGCATGCCTGTGTCCTTATTTATCCATTGATGGAGCCCAGGGATGAGGCACCCCAAACACACACACACACACACACACACACACACACTGTGTGTACAATAAGTACATTTACATTTGAAGCATTTTGCAGATTCTCTTGTCCAGAATAAACCCAAACTTAAAATTAAGAGCAGCTAGTAGTCTATGATTCTACCAGAGTTAGTCCACCACAACCCTCAAGTCACACACAAAAGTAATGTTATATATGTATATATATAAAATATATACAACTAACCTAAGTATGTATCTATACATATTTTTCTGCAGCCCCATGCTGAGAAATCCAAGAGCAGCAAAGACCACTGTGAGTTATTTTGTTAATGTTTTTTGATTAATATACTGATTCTAATGCATTCATATTTGATGAAGTATATAATTCCTAGTTTAACACTGTTTAACGTCTTGGTTTGTTTCTTTCAGCTCTTGGAGCTTCGAAGGATTCTGAGAACAGTCTGCCCATCCAGGTGGATTATGATGCATATGACGCTCAGGTCTTCAGGCTTCCTGGACCTTCCAGAGCCCAGAGGAGCACCAACTTCAGGTTTATCAAACACGCTACATTCAGCATTATTTACATAGACTGAATGAGAAGTAATTACTTTTTACACCAAATCTTTTTACAGTCAGTTCACTTAGAGGAAGATTTTGCTCACAACGGTCTTTTATTTGTTTATTCAGAAATAATAACTTGAAACTTGAATTTGATCATCAAGACACATTTCAGATGTTGTGCAGACTCATATAAGTCAACCAAGTTTTCTTTGGATCGTGTGGTTGATGATCTGAGACAAATAAAGAGCAGAGCAGTGAGAGAAAAGAAAAGAGTAGTTATAAGATCTTAAACTGAGATCGGGCTGAGATTAGAGGGAGACTCTTTCTCAGGAGCTGAATTTAAGAAGTGGGTGAAATCTCATATTGATTTTAGATTGAGTTCAGTAATGTTTAAGTGAAACCGGCTGGACAAAGAAGAGAATTTTCTTGTCCTCTTGGTACATATATGCTTCAAGTAAAGAAAATGTACAAAATAGGAAGAAAAAATGTGAAATAGATATTAAGCTAAATAATGTAAAAATACAAACAGGAATTAAAAATGCAAGGTGAAAAAATGGCTACATAAATAGTAACTCAAAAAAAATGAATAAAAAGATAATAAGCAAACTTTGTCTCCAATTTATAAAAAAAAAAAAAGAAAATCTAGAAAACATAAAGGACAATATAAAAGTGAAATAAAATGATTTAGGGCTAAGTAATCTAAAATACAATTTAAAATGCAAAGTGAAAAAATAGTTAAATAAACCATAATTGAAAAGCAAACTTTGACCTAAATGTACTTTAAATTACTAGACAAAATAAAAGTGAAATAAAACCACCGTCAGATTTAGAGCTAAATACTGGGGCAGCTGGTAGTCTGGTGGTTAGAGAGTTGCCCCTGTGATCAGAAGGCTGTGGGTTTGAGTCCCAGGACTGCTAGATGCACACACTGCTCCCCGGGTGCCCCTCATTGGTCGCTGCCTACAGCTTCGCTTGGTGAATTGGTGAAATGCAGTAAAAGAATATCACATTGTGTGCTCTTCTGTCGTGTGTTCACGCGTGACTGCAAAGGGCCTTTTTACTTTAAATGTTAAAATACAAATGTCAAGTCAAATGGACCTGTGCAATGTGGAAAAATAAGACAATTAGTGGACTCTGTCTTATCTTTAAAGGCTTCATGCAGTTTTGTATACTGAGTGTCCTGCTGTGCTGTTTCAGGTCTGGCCGGGACCGAGAGGCCAGTCGGAAGAGTTGGGGTCCGGCAGAGTTGAGCAGTGGCGCTGGCTGTTCTCCTCCTGTCCGTCCAGCAGGGGGTCCCGATGAGCAGCGCAGCCTGGCATCTGACGACAGCCTGGGACACATCTCCAACATCCTGCTGATCCCACGGCAGATCCAGGGCCAGTATGAGGTCAGCAGCTCGCTCGGGTACACCAGCTGCACCAGAGGTACGCTCCAGTTCCAGAACCAGAACCAGAACCAGTCAGTCAAAACTGAGACCTGTACATCAGAGCCAGAAAACTTCATTGATCCCAGAGGAAACTGTTTATGCTACGGCTGAACAGACACACAGAGACAAGAACAATACAAAATATAATTTAAAGTCAAAATAAAACTCTCCAGAAAACACTCTGCACTATGTACACTATGCTATATACACAAAATGCTGTGGTCGGTAAGAGAGGTGGATGTAAATGCTATAGATGAATAAATATGTTACTGCTGAAGTAGTTTAATAATAAACACAAATAGTGGTTTGGAGTTGTTCTCTATACCGAGTCCATTATTGCATGTAATAGTGATATATGTAGTGGTACGATAAAACTATTGCAATTAATGATAATGCTTTAGCATGCTATAAGACATGCACATCAAGAAGGGGTGCCAATAATTCATGCTTATATGGACACAATTCTTTGATGTGAAGGAACCATCCAATTTGTAAAAATCCCATTAAAATTGGGAACCATTAAGCTTGTGATGGCTAAGATCTGCAACATATTCTGATAAATTCTTGTTTATTTACTGCTATCTGTTCAGTTTAAAGACGTCTCGAAATATTATTTATCTAAATGGATGTTTTTTTCTGTGATCTAGTCTGTTATAACCATACCAAGTCCAAAATTATCTACCATGGGAATGAATCAGTTTAACAATTTAAAAAATGTAAAATTAGCAAAAACATCTGGAAATATGTTGAAAATGATAGTTTTACATGGGTGATCAGGAATATTTAATATATTTTTACTTTTAAGATGAAATAATGTGCTCAGATGATTCCTGTGCTGTGGTTTGTCTCTGTCAGAGTTGTTGGAGAAGATGGTGGAGTCTCAGAGAGACTCGAGTGCTCCGGGCCGCTTCACTGTGGGCAGTGCTGAGTCCACCCTGCACATCCGGCCCGGCGGATACACACCGCAGAGAGCGCTGATCAACCCCTTCGCCCCATCACGCATGCCCATGAAGCTTACATCCAACCGCAGGCGCTGGATGCATACGTTTCCTGTGGGTGAGTGAAACACATGTGCACATATGTGCAAAGTTAACATTAAAATAAATGCAAACAAACAAGAAAGTTGTTAAAAGTATCAGGATTTGTTTTGTTTCTAAAAAAAAGTAGTTGATATTTTGAGAGCTGGTAAGGAGAATACAGGTTCGGTTCTAGGTTTCTCCTCAGTTCCTCCAGCCGTTGTTTGGATTTTATTTAATTTCATGCAGGACTGATTGAGTCAAACCAGGTTTCTGATGGAAACTACGAGTAATACTGGACTTCCACAAGGGACACACTGATATACTGAACATAAAATCACCATTTACTGCGTAAAGTTTGTGTCTATTCCTTTTTGTTTAGTTTAATGTATTTTGTAATTCAGCAGATTTGCAGATTTGGTCCTCCAGTGTTGACTTCATGCTTACAGCCTGGTGCTAAGCCACAGTGTTTTGGTGTGTGTTGTTTTTTGTCAGGTCCCTCTGGTGAGGCGATTCAGATCCATCATCAGACCAGGCAGAACATGGCTGAGCTACAGGGCAGCGAACAGAGAGACCCCGTCCACACCTCTGCTGAACTGCTGGAACTGGCCTATTCTGAGGCCACAGGCAGGTTAGACACGTACACTGCATGTCTAGAAGTGCCCGGTATTCATTAGAGAGAATTTGCGTGACCAGTAGAACGGACTCTTTAGAACAGCCATACAGGACATAATTCCCAAAGCCAAGAATCAGCTGAAGGGGTCAAAAGTTCCACAGCAGTGGAGATACCAGTGATGGAGCTCCATCCTTCTGTGTGTGTTGTAGGCGAGCAGCCTCACGTCAGACTGGAGAAAATGGGCTGTACATCACTGGAGGAATCGACGATTTCTCTGGTAGTCCAGCCAGCAGCAATAGCACAGGTACACTAATCACACAGATAAAGTACACCTGTATCACAATGGTACATTAATCACACAGAGACACTACACCTGTATCATACATGTTCACTACACCTGTATCACATAGGTACATGGTTGAACATGTTTGAACAGTAATAAGTAAGGCTGCACAATGTATTGTCTGCTGTTATTGCAGTATCAATCTCTGCCATACTGATATCACAGAAGTCTGCAATACGCAAATGAGCCTCTAACCAATCAGTGTTTCTGACAGGTCATCCAGGTGAGTTTTTGAGTGTTCTGATGAGTTGAGGTCTTTATGTAATCCAACAAAAGTCTAACCATTAAAAGTGTTGGCAAATTCGCTGCATGAATGGGCAGGACTAAACTGCTGTAGCCAGTATGAGGATATATATATTTAAATGTGTGTTCGTTTTGAGACATTACAAAACTATTATTTGAAATGGAGGAGTAAACATCCCATTTTAAATAATATTTACAGACTTTACACCTTTTTAATTCCAGAAAAGTAGTGATATAGGCCCTTTAATATCTTGAAAGGCATCACAGTTAGAGTTCAGTTGAACAAACTGATACCAGTAATGCAGAGACTGATACTTCAATAACGATTAACAGACGATATATCGTGCAGCAGTACTTTGAAATGTTTCATGTCAATAGATCTTACTGTGATGTTTTTACAGGGACACCAGTCAACCGTGGCTCTTTTGAGGAGTATTCCAACAGCCCGGATCCAAGTGAGTGTGTATTAAAATGGTTTATATAGATATACTCACAGATACACAACACACACACACACACACACACACACACACACACACACACTATAGGCCCACAACTAGATTTTTTTAAAAATAAACAACACTGGTTTTTCAAAATTTTGTTACAATAAAACATTAGAAATACTTAAAACAGAAATACTTTCTGGTTTTCAATATTTTATAGTCTGTTGTAACACAATATTTAGCCACAAAGGCTCAAACTACTGGATTTGAAGACGAAATATCAGGTCTGTAGCAGCAAAAATTAAGACAACAATAGAATAAAATACTATATCAACAGTACAGTATAAAATGTACACTTTACAATCTAGAAATATAAATATGGACATCTGTATTGTCAAAAATATACATATATGTATATGTAAACTATATGTAAACAAAATGTGGTCATAGGCAAAAATGAGAAGTATCACTCATATCTCCAGCATCACACAATTCCATCTGGTTGATGGATCATTGGACGAAATTTAATTCTTCAACATGATAATGATCCTAAGCATATTCAAAATTGTGCAAAAATTAAATCCACTCCAAGGAAAAGAAGGAAGTTTAGAGAATGGCCTCCCCAGTCTCCAGATCTTTCCCCCATTGTGCTGCAGGGATGAGCTGGAGACCCACAACTTCCAAATGTGTGTCCATTAAGTAAGACAGAACTACTTGCTGCTTGAAAAGGGGCTGGGAGGGTTTGGGCACAAGTGATTTCCAAAAATCTGACTCTGAATCCGTGCTACTGTAATTAATGCAAGGTGGTTGTTTTTTTTTTGGATGAAATTCGTGCAGAAGTTACACATCCATTAAACTGCAATTACAGTGTATACTGTTACACTCCAGGACCAGTCACTAAGTATTTCTAATGTTCTCTTGTAGTGAAATTTTGATTTTTTTTGGGTTGGGCCAAAATTCTAACCTGTAGTGTAAGTGCATAGTTTCCTGTACACTTGTTCACATCTTCACAAAACGCACATTTACCTGTCACATGCCATTACATATGACTGCTGGTAGTATTTATGTAGACATACCAGGAGATGTACTCTGGGGGAGCTCTGTGTGTGTGTGTGTGTGTGTGTGTGTGTGTGTGTGTGTGTGTGTGTCCTTTCAGGCCTGATTAAAGAATAGCATGGATGTTTTAGTCGGAGCTACTTTTTTTTCCTTCCAGAAGGTTCTTGGCGGTTATTGTAGGATTCTTCATGAACCTTTGGCGAGTTGCCCTGGCATTCTTGACGGAGTCTGGGGTGAAAGGTTGATGAGTAAAAGTACTTCACCCCCCAAAAATATAAATAAATAAATAAATAGATCTGTGGCTGTTGGTTCTTTCTGCCCCTCTGTTCCCCTTTTTTCACCTGTCTTTGGCCACTTTTTCTCAGCAGAAAATCCACCTCAGATCACTTTAGAGAGTATTTTTGACTGACCATCTTAGATTTACTGAATATTATCAAGGAATAAAGTCAAAGATCTTCGTTAGTTTCAACAGAGTGTGTGTACA
>JBBPCX010000035.1:573985-586497 GCA_037974365.1 Hydrocynus forskahlii | reverse complement strand
GAGAGAGAGAGAGAAAGAGAGAGAGAGAGAGAGAAAGAGAGAGAAAGAGAGAGAATAAAGGAATGCATTCTAAACTGCAGGTAGTTTTCTGTGCTGTTCTCTGCATTAAGTTCTGAGGGAGACAGGGGTGTAATGGCTCTGCAGCAGAACCTGACAGTGGCAATGAGAGCGAAGAGCAACACAAAGAACAGAATCTGGTCCATTATTTAACAATCCCGCCCGAACACGCGTCGCCATGGCTATAAATTACCCAACAGCGTGGAATCATTCGGTGGCACTTCTCGTCCTGTAAAGCCCGCGGAGACAGACCCATCCGGTGGTCGAGCCGGAGAGCCTGAAAATTTGTTCTTAAACACTCAGGGCTACTGGTTCAGCGGAAACACTTCGATCTCGCCGCCTTAGTCGTCTGAATTTGGGCTGCAGGATCCGTTCAAAAACTTCATTTCACAATCCAAATAGATAAAAATTGATGCAAAAACACTGATCCACATAAATGTGCAGGATAGGAACTACGTTTCCCTCTGGTTCTCACACTGCCAGTGTCCTCATGAACTGTTTTTTTAGTGTAAAAATCAAAGAATGATGAAATATACGATCTTGAGGGAATGTCATTTAAATAGTTTACAGGTTTTCCCCAAATAAGTCAAGCTCCAGTAAAGCCAAGTCTCCAGTAAAGCCATCACTAAGAGAGTTCGTGTTTCCCCAGAACAGGTTTCCTAATGTGAAAAAGCACCACTGAATCTACTCAACACAACGTCACTGGACTCAACATGCTTGGAGAACACTAACTGCCAACTGTGTCACTTTTCCACTGGCCCACGAAGCGCTTTGTACCGTAAACAAATGTTTTTCCATTATAAACAGAGTGACCCGAGCCCGAGCTGCTCGACAGCAGAGCTAAAAGCGGGCCGCAGCCGAGCTGACATCACCACTGCTTTCTGATTGGTCAAAATGTTACGACAACAGACTTTTTTTCTTACCGTCTGTGCGCAAAATGTTGATGGAAATCGATGAAGTTCAAGCACGACTGTCTGTTTGGGCTGAAGATATATTTCAGTGGGAGTTTTCTACGACTCTAACCAATTTATCTTTAACTCTGTGAGAAACGTGAAGGTAATCCAGGACGTCACTAACAAGTTCTCTGGGTTCAGTTTTCATCACATGGATAAAAAATGAGGAGAAAAAAAATTAATCTCAAACAAGACTATAAATAATAATAGACCCCAATAACAAAAGCGGCTCTGAAAGAAAAACTCTCCACCGGTTCGACTCCATGGACGCGGTTTTGGGACAACGGGCCATAAACTGTGGGGAAAATTGAGTCAGAAACTCTGTTACCGGACTGAGATACACTGGAACATCAAAACCTGATACAACTTCAGTACCATCACAGTACAGTTTAGATACAGCACAGTTCCTGTAGACCTGTGGAAAAGTGTGTTTGGACTTCCAGTCTTGAATGTCTGTGGTATCACCAGGACAGAACTCTTGATCTATAGATGACAGAGCCAACGCCACTCTGGAGCCCTGATTTAGCATTTTAATATCACTTATTTAGGGCTCAACCAAAACCCTATCACACAAGGCCAAATTAAAATACCAAAAGAATCAGTCTTAGCATCCAATCCAATCAGCATGCTTGTTCCAAAATGCCTACTGCTGATTGGCTGTCTCAACCCCATTCCGAATAAACACTATAGCGCTTGTTCAGTCTAGTGAATTAAGACAGTGATGTTTGAGGAACATGACATCAAATTATTTGGTCCTACCCCAGCCCTCCAACTGCATTTTTAAGGCTCACTGTTATTTTTAAATAATCTAAAATGTTCTTGCTTATGCAGGTTCTATTAAAAAAACACATATATTAGACACAACTATGACTAAAAACAGTATCAGCATTGAATGCTGTCCATCATTTTATTAATTTTAATGAATAATAAGCTAATTTCAGACCCCCGCAATGACTGAATACATTAGGGTAAAGGGTGTGACTTCCTAAAGATCCTAAAGAGCCCTTAGAGGAAACTGGTGAAGGCAGTTATTTATAAAAAAATTAAAAAGTATGGATTATATCCATAAAAAAGGAAAATTGTTGGTTGGGTTTTTTATTTCAAAGATGATATAAATATGGATAAAACAACAGATTTTATCAGTAAAAGAAAAATTGTGGGTTGGGCTTTTTATTCCATAGATGATATAAAAATGGATAATACAGCAGACTTTATCTGTAAAAGGAAAATTGTGGGTTGGGTTTTTTATTCTACAGATGATATAAAAATGGATAAAACAATGGATTTTAGCTGTGAAAGGAGAACTGAGGGCTGGGTTTTTTTATTCCACAGATGATATTTGGGTTTTTCGGTCTTTGACAGGTGAGGTCAGCCTCGTTTTGACTGTGACTAATCCCTCATCTCATACGGACTCTGTGATAATTTCCCACATAGCATACATGCATCAGGCCTGTTCTCTGTAGAAACAGTCCATAAACTAACCCAGTATCTTGACAAGTATTTAGTGGTGTGCAGAGGTCCTTAACCCCCATTTCTGATGTCTGTACTGCTCTTACACACCTTAACAAGCATTTTCCTGTTAAGTGTGATGCTATTTAATAAAGTACACACCACAATGTGAAAAAAACAGAACTGGAAACCACTGATTTAGAGGCAGAAATGCAAGAACCTCACCCACTGTGTGGCTACAGCGGAGGGGGAAGAGTTACTGTGGGTTTTCAAGCCTGCAGTAAAAGCCTTGCTCCTGAAATGCCCATTCAGCCCTGTGGTTCATACGAGTTTATCAGAGGCTGCAGATTTACTGGATTACACGCAAGCTAGTGGGCAGTGTGAGACTGAGTAAAGATCTTTAGATTGTGTAAAACCCTGGAGGTAGATTTATTTTACTTGGGGAACTACAAGTGATTAGTGGTGCAGTGTGAAAACTTTACAGTTTGACAGTAATTGTTTACTAATTTAGTCCAGTATGAATCTTGTTTTTTACACTCCAACAGTAATGACTGTATAGTGATTTTAATTCAGTATGAATCTGCAGTGTGTGTAGCTCTCAGTCTGACAGTAATAGTTGTGGACTGATTTTAATCCAGTATGAATCTGAAGTGTACTTTTAACAGTCTTTCTGTAATAACTGTGGAGTGATTTTAATCCAGTAGGAATCTCCAATGTGTAGATTTACAGTGTGATAGTAATGGCTGTGGAGTGATTTAATCCAATATGAATCTGCAGTATGTAGTTTTTACACTCTGACAGTAATGGTTCTACAGTAGGGGCATCATATTCCGGTCCTGGAGGGCCGGTGTCCAGCACAGTTTGATGGTTCTCCTCCTCAAACACATTCACTAAACCTGACGATGAACTGGTGAGGTGAACCAGGCGTTTCTGAGCAGGGAAATCACCAAAATGTGCTGGACCATGGCCCTCCAGGACTGGAGTTTGACACCCCTGGCCTAAAGATACAAAGAGCTTAGATAAAGGTGTTCCAACCACACAGCATTCAGCACCACCAGTATACTGATCACCACCTGATCATCTGGTTCAGGCCAGTCCTGTATTGAGAAAATACAAGAAAGTCTGGCTCGTAGGAATCAAAATAGGAAGAAATAAAGGGTGGTGCAAGACTTTTGTACAGTACTGTATATTGTGTGTCCGCAAGGCTACAGAGATTTAGGTTCAAGGGCTTCCTGCCATCTCTAATCTTGATGATGTACTTTCTGATGCTGTTTGACAAGATTCAGACAGAGGTCCTGCTCGTAACTCTTCTCATCTCCCTCAGGTCCTGCCACCCAGCTGCCTCCGGGTGGGGCTGGTGTGTGGTCGCAGGCGGCAGTGGAGGATTTTGCACTGTTCCAGAGGAAGTGGTTCGAGGTGGCGTTCGTGCTGGAGGAGCGGCGGCCGTGTGATCTGCCCGCGTTCCTGCTGCCCTGGCTGCCCAGTCGGCCCGCATCGTATGCAAGTAGGCACAGCTCCTTCAGCCGCAGCTTCGGAGGACGCAGCCAGGCCGCCGCCCTGCTAGGTACAAGCCTGCCCCGCCCCAACTGGCCAGCATGACACGCCCCTTTAGGCCATGAACATACCTCACGCAAACAAAAGCAGAACATTTGAGCAACATTTTTGTTCGAGTTTTGTTTGTAAAGTATTTAAAAAGTTCAAAACGATATTTATTGTTTGTTATTACAACTAGCGAAGCAGTTATTGGCTTTTTTCTGTTGCAGACCTCCACTTACGTACTCATGCAGGTCGTAATGAGTAAAGCTTAAAACACAGCGGATTAACCCATTAGTTAATTTGGATTTTAGCGAACAATAACATTAATAAACCCCTGTTATATTTTTTAATTTCAAGCATGGGGGTCCTATATTAAAGATTAACTCTCAAATATTATTGTTCATAATTAGAACTAATAGTGTAATTATTGGTTATTTTGTATATTATAGACCTGCAGTTATGTACTAATGCAGGTCACAGTGAATGCACAGTGGTTTATCCTATTAATTAATTTTGGATTTGATCAAAAATTAAAACCTTAATAAACCCCTGTCATGTGTTCCTTAACACTGGCGATTGCTTGAAATGATCATTGTCAGCACTGTTTTGACATAATTAATAGCCCTAGTCAATGTGTTGTAGCACAGCAAAGGGGTCTTATATTAAACATTAACTTATTGCAACTTATAAAACAGTTATGGGTCATTTTATGGGTCACCTCCAGTAATGTACTAATGCGGATCATAATGAGTGAAGCTTAGAGCACAGTGGATTAACCCATTAGTTAATTTGGATTTACACAAAAAAGACCTTAAGAAACCCCTATTATGTGTTTCTTGATTTCGAGCAATCGCTAGTAATTTCATCAGAAATATTTCGGTATAATGATACTAGTCAGTGTGTTGTAACATTTACATTAACGGCAGGTCATAATGTGTTAAGCTTAAAGAGCTGTGAGTGGATTAACCAGTTAGAAGTGTCTCATTTGGATTAGAACAAATAATAAGACCATAATACCCGTGTTCTGCTTTTCTTAATTTCAAGCAATTGCTAGTGATTTCATTATCAATAAAATCATTATGTAATATTTTCAACACCCAGTCCTAATCAGTGTGTTGTAATACAGCATAGGTGTCCTTTATTAAACATTAACTCTCATAAAATTATTGTGCAGATCTTAATGAGGAAAGCTTAAAGCACAGTGGACAGTTAGAAGTGTTGCATTTGGAGCTGAACAAATATTAAGACCTTAATAAACCCATTATGTGTTTAAATTTCAAGCAATTGCTAGTGATTTCATTATCAGCAATATTTTCTATACCCAGTCCTAATCACTGTGTTATAACACAGCATGGGGGTCCTTATTTAATCATTAACTCTCAAATAGGCTGGACAAGAAGCAGATTAGGGTTTTATAGACGCTGGGATTGTACCGTATCTCTCTGTGGAGAAGTGAGTGCTATAACCACCGGAGTGCGTTGGCCAGATGTCATGATTTATGGTTTGCATGCTTGCGTGAGGTATGTTTCTGACCTTACAGTCATGGAGGACTGAGACGGGAGGAAGATGGTCACACAGAGTCCAAAAAAAACATCCCATCACTAAATCATACTGACACCAAATCCATGTCTAACTTGGAGAAACTTGGCCTTCTGATCCACAGCAGTACAAACACAATAATTAAAGCCACAGGCAGGGATTAACAAATCCTTTTTATTGTCCATTAGGTTTTAAGTACATTTACAAAAAGTCTTTAATTGTTTCTGTTATAAAAGTAAGTCTAGGGTTTTTCAGGCACATAATTTAAACAATGCAAAGAGGTGAAAAAGAGGGTGTAAAATTCACCCTCTTGATGAACCGTCTTTGTACTTAGCACCAAACAAAGAATCTGCAGTTTGTAATTAAGCTGTTAAGGCATGCCAGTGAATTTACTGTCAAATTCAAGAAAATGCCACTTGAATGTCTGTTACAAGCTGCAAATGCTCAAAATTTCTCTGTTGAAGCATGCTGATCTAAAGAGCATAAAACTTGGTGAGGGACATGAGGCCTGCAGTTAGTTTGTCACTAGCAAATCAGTGAACGTCTATTAGAAGCACTACAGGAAATGAGCTTTGTTATAGCCAGGGTATGTGGGATATTTGAAAGTGGCAATTTCTGCATTAATTGGCCCATTTTATATGCCTCCAGGTATATAGCCCCTCCCATTTACAAAGTTTTATGCAAGGGTTGACATAAGTGGTACGCATGGACAAATTGGTGTAAATTGGTGTATGTGGTACGCACATGTGCGGCAGTTTTCAGTATGTACACACAAAGTTATTCAGATATATATAATCTGAATAACTTTTTTTTTTTTTTTTTCACATTTTTGGAAATGAGAAATGATCAGTAACACCTTTATAAGACAAATGCAGTGTGTTTTCCAAAATTGTAAAAAATGCCTATACAGTAGTGTGCAAAGGTCTTCGGGACTTATTCAGATTGTTCTCAGTGTGTGTCTTTCTACCAGTAAAGTTAACGTTAGAATAAATGCAAGATGTGTTCTGTTTGTAAAAAGTAGTTGATATAAGTTGGTGAGGAGAACAAGGGTTCAGTTCCAGATTTCTCCTCGGTTCCTCCAGCCGTTGTTTAGATTTTTGAAATTCCATCAGCAGCTCCTGATTTAATTTAATGAAGGACTGATTAAACCAAACCAAGGTTCTGATGAAAACTACTAGTAATACTGGACTTCCGCAAGGAACACACTGATCATAAAACCACTATTTATTGTGTAATGTTATTTGTATTTTTTCTTTTTAGTTATGTATTCTTTATTTAGTATATTTAGTAATATAAATGTGAAAGAAACTCACTGATCTAAACATTTTTAAATACTATTTTTACCAAAGACTTTTGCACAGTACTGTACATAATGTGCACAGCTGGATTTGTGTTGGAGACATCCGGTTCCATTCACCACCATTGTACAGAGTCTCTACTTTGATCTATTTCACACCAAACAAACTCTGAGTGCCTTCAGAGGAATTTTTTTCTGAAGAATAAAATATGACAAACATGAAAAGCAATAGAATTCCCCTTTAAGAGATGACTCAGTGCTGCATTGAAGGCTAAAGCTAACCCGTGCATCCCCTCCCCTGGGCTCTGTGTGACTGTTTGCTCCTCCAGTCCTGCAGGGCTGCATGCTGTGAGTATATGTTTAGTCTCTAGATCAGCCTGTCACTCACGCATCCTCCAGGCCACGTTCAGACCATCGCAGGCTGATGGTCAGGGAGTCTTTGTTGTGTAATTCGGCGTGCAGCACATGTGAATATAACTGATCTTATGTAATCTGCCACTGAAATTAGGCATGAACGATTTTATTGGCATCATTTTGTTCGGTGTGGTACGCCATAAACTTATAATACCGCAAAGCTCGCCGCAGGGCAGTAGTGTAAATTCCTCAGGCTTTTTTCATTTAGTCATAGTTTTAGTCATGACGAGTCTTTAAGATTGCCAAATGTTTTAAATGAGTCTTGATTAAATGATTTTTAGCTAAATTATATTGATGAATCAGTTTCGCTGTGATAAAATGTCTATACACACACAGACACACACACACACATAAAACTATTGTTTCCTTTAAAAACAACAAACAAAACAAAAGTCTTAATTCTCCTTTTAAAAATGAAACACCAACACTTTCTTCTAAATCATAGTAAAAAAAAAAAAAAGGGCTTCACTTATTTGATGTGACATATGTGACATATGTGCTGCTCTCCAGATTCAGAAATAATAAACATAGAACATAGAAACCTAAAAACTCCTAGGCGGCCAAATGTTGCTATAAAGGTAAGAGTCTAAAAGAATTTTGCGTTTCTATCGAAGGACAAAAAGCGGTGTTAAATCATAAAAAAATTGTAATGCCATTAAGCTCAACTCAACAAGACAGTAGAAACAGTGGTTATTTCATAATTTCAAATTTTATTTTCGATTTGCCATTTTGTGTCTATAAATTAAAATTAAATATTTTACAGAAAACACAAACGTGTGCAAACTGCTTACAGTACATTATTGCAATTTTAGCATAATATTCACATTTAACGATCCAGATGTCTATTCCTCCGATAATAATAATTGTAATGATAATAATAATTGTAATAATAATAATAATAATGTATATGATTAGTTCCTTTTTTCCAATACAAGTATTGAAGCCTGATACTGAATTGAGGCTTTTTATAATCTTGAACATTTTTTTATCTAAAAGCTTGTGCTTAAAGGCTTCAACACTTCATAAAAGGCATATAAATGGAGAAACTGATGAGACAAAAAGCATTCAAATATCTTCGCTACTGAGTGGTGTTCAGGTAGCCAACAAGTTCTGAGCGTAAGTCGTAGTTCAGCATGAGGAGCATCTTCAGGCCTGTTTCCAGGCGACTCCTCACGAAGCTGCTTGAGAAAATGCCAAATGGACTTAAGGCACTGGAGAGCTCTCCAAAATAAAGATCCCAAAAGGGCTTATTTTCGCATTGTCATAGAATAACCAGCTTTGGTTTCTTCAAAGGTTATGTAGAAACTTGTGTAGGCACAAGGAACCGATGAACAATTATTTGCACATCAGAAATAAACCGACCCGAAGCCAAGCCGAACCCAAGCTGCCCGACGGCAGTGCCGAAAGCAGGGCACAGACGAACTGAGTGCCTTACTGCTTTCTGATTGATCGAAATTTCATTATAACATGGAAAGAGGCCACTGATTTTTTTTTACTGTCCTCACAAAAAACAACAATGGACATACAAACTAACAACTGGGAAGTCGATGATGTACAAGCACGATTGTCTGTTTGGGCTGAAGATCAGATCTGAGTTTTCTGTGATTGTAACAAATTTGTCTTGTAATGCTGTGAGACACGCAAAGGTGTACCAGGTCATCACTAACAAGTTTTCTTGGTTAGGTTTTCATTACACCAGAGAAAATATAAAAAAAACTCAAACCAGTCTATAAAGAATAAAAGACCCCAATAACAAAAGCAGCTCTGACAGAAAATCTTTGACCCCATGGATGCGGTTTTGGGACGACCGGCCATAAACTGTGGAGAGAACTGAGTCAGAAACTCCATTATCGGACTGAGATACACTGGAAAATCAAAACGTGTTGCAAGTTCTGTTCAGTCACAGTACAGTTTAGATACAGCACAGTTCCTGTGTACTACGGAAAGGGCTTTTATTGTTTCAGTGAATTTTGTAGATATGAGGGTGAAGAATCTTTAACCTTTTAAAGGCTCTTTGCATGTCCTCAAGACAATTTTCAAAAGATCAAGAATTAGAAGTGGTTCTTCCGTGTCGTTCCATCAAAATAGATGTAAATTTTGTAGTTGAGATGAACTGAACATTCTTCACTCGCAATTTTTGTCCAGTCTTTTGAAGGGGAGTGAACTATGGACCAATATAATAATAAAATAATAAAGTGCCTTTTTACCATGTTTACAAAGCAGGGAGATTAAAAGAAAATATGAAGAATTATAGATAAAAGATTCGCTGCCCTGGAGGACGAACCATACGGGTCAGTTCAAACCCACAGCTTTTTATTCTTTATTCACTTAAATTATTTCACTGAAAACAGAGATGTGACACTGTCTACAATAATTGTATCTTTAGCCAGCTGCTGATGTCCAAGAACATCCTATATTACAACCACTGATATTATTATTGTTATTATTATTATTATTATTATTATTATTATTATGTGGGGATATAATTAGTTGTTTTGATACCAGTTTTGAAACCTTTAGGATCAGCTGATACTATACTAATATTTTTTATGTACTATATTAGTTTACTATAAATTTACTAAGCTTTTAAGCAATTTCCTCGGGGATCAATAAAGTTTTCTGATTAAACTAAGCTAATTTTTCCCCCTTTTTAATTAAAGCAACTCTGGATACATTTGTTACAGGATTGTTGAAAACTGTACCTCTAATATCTTATCCACTTTTACTAATATTTGCCAAATACTGATGCCCTTATCTCTGTATCTCTAATTATAATAATATATTTTATTTATAAATTACTTTTCAATGAAGAATCATATAGTAGAATTTATTTGAAAAGAAAAAATAACATAACAAAGCATTAAAATAAAGCAACAAATCACAAAACAGCTTAAAAAGGGACACAACAAAGCTTCAGAAAAGATGTGCAAAAAATGTAAAACTGATGAAAAAATGATGGCCCTAAAAAATGATGGCCCTAAAAGAAAGTGGTCACTGTCCTGTGAGAAACTTTATCCCATCTGGCACATGCCGCATGTGAACACCATTATCAGAGTTTTTCTATCAGAAGGTTTATTGGCATCACCTCATACAGTGTGGAACACAATAAACCCATAACTCTGCTCTTATCTGCCCTGGGCTTTAATTTCTCTATACTTTATACCCCTTCACCAGAACCGACCTGTAATCACACATTCATTACATAATAAATCACAGCGTCCACTGGTGTAACAGTACCTGTTAAAGCAATTAGGCAGTAGGAGGCTTTAGTGATTGACAGGACTTGAGGGGAGTGATTGACAGGCCTTGAGGGGCCTAAAACTTTAATAAGCCATTACTTATTACTACACATCCATATTAAATATATTCTAATTAAAACGAAGTTAGAAAAACGTCATGAAGAAGTAAAAATAAAAACAATACAGTACGGTGGAAAACCCCTTACTTCTCTGAGGCTGTTCGGGAAGACAGACCCTATTGTCTGAAGTGGCTACACAGTAAAGTTTAGGTCAGTTTTATAGCTCAAAATAAGTCCTACTGTGTCCTAAACCACAGTGTGTTCCACCAGGATGCAGGTTGAGAGACATTTTGGAGATGAACAGTCCTGTGCAAAATCTTGAGCCGCCCCTTATTTCTTCATATTTTGCTTTCTTGTATTTTTAATGTAGTCTTGAGGAACAGTTCTCCTGGCTTCCTGAAGGACTTTCACAGACTCTCATTTTCAGTCCAGTCCCTGAACCTGACCAATTTCAGAGGAATGTTTTTTGTTTGGTAGGCTACAGTGACCTACGTATTAATCATCCAAGCAGAACAAAGCACATCTAACTTAAGTTCTGAACCAGTGAAGAACCAGGTACCGATGATTCCAGATGATCAGGCGGTGATCAGTATACTGCTGGTGCTGAATGCTGAGTGGTTGGAACTCCTTTATCTAGGCACTTTATCTCTTTAGGCACTTTGCAGCCAGTCGCAATAAAACATTTGTTCCCATTTCTTTCATTTAATTTACTCAATATGCCAAAGATAAGACAGTTTGACAGCCATCATATAGTATCTATGCACCATCAAGTTAAACATAAAGAAATGAGGGGTAGCTCAGGACTTTTGCACAATACAGTAATTATACATCAGTGCAAGTGTGGCTCAGCCAATCAGATGTATCTGTTTTATAGTGCTGTGGTCGTGCCCTGAATGCCCTGTTGACCCTGTTGAGACCGTTCTGTAGCCCCAGTGATTGTGTGTGTATGTAAAGTGGCATTTTGCAGACGCCCTTATCCAGAGTGTGTGGGGGGGGGGGGGCTGTGGCGTGCGGTACTAGGCTAGCTGTGGTCCGGTAGCTCCGACTGCGGCCTCGTCTCGCTCTCCTCCAGCTTACTGCTCCTGCAGCTGGATGCCCTAACCTTCCAAAACTGACCAACATAAAACTTCGCTTGACCCTGAACTTGACCTTTACCGCTTGCGCTCGCTTTGCCTGTAGCGATTCCCTGCCTACCTGAAATCATTTCTGTTTTTGTGTATTTTTAGTATGTCTTATTATTTTTAGCTCACCGCATTTCAGAAATGATAATGTGATCCGGGTGAGCAAACAGTCATGGCCAGTTATGCGAACTGGTCGCTTTCATCCGTTGTTAAATGTGTCATCAGGATTTGAGGTGAAGACTCAGATTACAGATAAACTGGTGATAACTAAAGATTAACCAGTTTTGTAGAACATGTAAGAAAAGTCATCAGTAAAAAACATTTTTTATTTTTCTGTTTGATATCAAAGGATTTGAGCCTTTGTAAAAGGTCAATTTGTTGATTAGAAATGTTAATGAGGGACAAATATATTAACAGTATAATAATTTGCATCTATAATGTGCTTTTATACACAGTGTGTTAATGGCCTACATTTATTATTTATTGTTATTACTAATAATCTTTTATTATTGTTATTAAATGTGTTTAATTTTGTTGCTCCTTTGAGTAACATGAGCTTTCAGCTGATATTGTTCTTCACTGGAAAAGTTTCAAGTTTTACAAACTAACTACGAACTGACCCATTTTTATCCATTTATCACATTTTCTTCATTCTTTTATTTCTCTCTAATCCACTTAAATTCTCATTCTCAAATCCTGATTTTTTTATTTTACTATTACCCATCCATCCATCCATCTGTCCATCTCTCCCTCTTTCCCTCTCTCTCTGGGTCTCTCTCTGGGTCTCTCTCTCTCTCTCTCTCTCTCTCTCTCTCTCTCTCTCTCTCTCTCTCTCTCTCTCTCTCTCT
>JBBPCX010000035.1:563380-573885 GCA_037974365.1 Hydrocynus forskahlii | reverse complement strand
AACACTTTAAATAAACTATAAATATATAAAACACTTTAATTTAATTTTAAACTCAGTTTAATATATTACCCTTAACGAAAATGTAAAGGTAAACCCGTATCTGTACTGTACAGTTTACACTGAACTCCTGCAGTGCTAGATGTTACCCCTGTATAGACTATACTGTAATTCATGCTTGGGCTTTTTCTTTGGTATAAGCAGGGTAAATACAGTAATAATTTAATGTAATTTTTTAGTAATAAAAATACAGTTAAATGTACAGGTACTCACCAATAATTTTTACAGTTCAATAATTTACTGGGGCAGTGCACCTTATTCAGGGTTCTTCAGGAGGAGTACTGTATTGTAGAGACCCGCTGGTTAAAACAAACATTGGACGGAGACTGAGCTCAACCGCCTCTTTTAATTTAATTTATAATAATAAAAATATAGGGCTTTAAGAAGAACAAAACGAAATACAAGAGAAACACTCGAGATGCTCCACTGGGGAAATTCTGGACTGCAGCTTCCACAGGTGCTTCCACAGCAGCAAGGAGAGATAAATAATGTTCAAGATGCGCCTTCTTTGTGTTCTCTGGACAGTACAAAAAACATTTATACAGTTATGTTTTATATTGAAATGTAGCTGAATTTACTTTAATATTTATGTTACAAAATTAGTAAATTATATTTTCATAATAATTTAGCACGAAAATGCATGAAGAATTATATGTTGCCACGAAAAAAGCCAAAAAAATGTGGAGGATATCTGCAGTTTCCACGAATTTGCTGGAGTTTCTGCCAACAATTATTCGCTTGGTTCTAAGAAAAAATGACTGAACCCGAAACTCAGCTTAATACATTATATACATTACTCTTAAAATGTAAAGGTAAACCCGTATAGGCGCTGGACATTGTACACTGAACCGCCGTCTCCCACAATTAATTAATGCAAGCATATTTTCTTTGGTATTTGCTGTCGTTTTCTTTGGTATAAGCAGCGTAAAGACAGTAATAATTTGATTAAATTTTTTAGTAATAAAAATACAGTCAAATGAACGGGTAATCCAATAATTTAAAAGTTCAATAATTTACTGTTCACAATGGCGTACTACAGCACATCCTGTAGTTCAACCTTCTCCTGGAGTGTCTTTCTCTTGCGCTTAGGGCTTTTAGAAGAACGAAATGAAAACAAGAGAACAGGGGATCAGCGAATAACTGGAAATTTAGCTGAATTTATATTTGGATTACTATTTATGATACAAAATTAGTAAATGTTATTTTTCTTAATAATTTAGAACTAAAATGCATTAAAAAAACATGTATTTTAAACACTGAAAGAAATAAAAGAATACATAGAAAATCAATAAAAGAAAATGGAAAGTGTAAAGACAGAGGAGAATAGTGCAGTTTGCAGCAGCTTTTTAAAGCTAGTCCATATCTTGGTTCCAACACACTGAGCTCGTGAAGGGTCTGGGAGTGGGCTGATGTGCTGTATCAGGATTTTTTTTAAAGAAAAAAACCCACAGAATTTGGTTCTAAAATCAGTGCTTCAGTCCCAGCCTTCACTGTGAAGAGAGATGCATGCTTGATGCCACACATGCGCGGTCGGGCCGCTGCAACAGAGAATGCAGCAAGGCGCAGTGCGCCTGCGTGCGGGCTATTTTTAGAAAGTGACGTCACCATTAAATACAACCAGCCCCCCTAAGCCCCCACGCCCCCCCTCCCCACTCTACACCCGCCCTCTTTCAGCCTCCCGTCCTCCTTTCTTCCAGCCAGGACGCTCTCAGCTTCAGCAGAAAGAGGAAAAAGCGTATTTATTTATTTATTTATTTACTTGCCCCCACCATCCCACCATCATCACCCCCCACTTACACTCACACCCTTTCACGTGAGCGGCTTCCTCCTCCTCCTCCCTCCACCACCATCATCACCACCACCATCACCTTCATCTCCTTCATCCCTGAGCTCCATCGAGAAGAAGGCAAGAGGGAGAGAAGAAAGGAGGAAACAAGGGGGCCAGAAAGGTCGCTGGTGGTCGCCTCCTCTGTTCTGCACGAGAGAGAAGCGAAGGAGGGAAGAGGGAAAGGAAAGAAAGAGAGAAGGAGAGAGTGAGTGAAGGAGAGAGAGAGTGAGAGAGAGAGAGAGAGAGAGGATGGCAGACAGGGAGCAGCTCATCCAGAGAGCCAGACTGGCAGAGCAAGCAGAGCGCTACGATGACATGGCCTCTGCTATGAAGCTGGTGAGTGATGATGATGATGATGATGATGATGGATCTTTGATCTTTGTTTTTTATTTATTTTCTCATTTCTATTTATTTATTTATTTATTTATTCATTTATTTCATGATGCATGGGTGTGCACACGCCTTGGGGATCTGGCTAGCTCATCCTTAGACCTAAAAATAATGACCAAAATATACAAATAAGGTGTAAAAGTGTTTAAATAAATAATAATAATAATAATAATAATAATAATAGAATTAGAAGAATTGGTGCAGTTAAGTCGTTGGCCGCTAGGGGCGCAGCAGACACAATTGCAGACCACTGCTCATTGCTGTCCAACCTATTGTGCGTCAAAAATGATGATCTAAAAGATTAAATATTGGTGTTTGAGGTGTTAATCTTAATTAAATGTGTCCCACAGCCGTTTTGGTGGGACTTTGTAATGGTGGGATGGTGTGCAAAGCAGCAAATGTGCAATGCAGCATCACAACGTCCAGATGGCCATCAGTGCACAAAGAGATGTCGGTGACTCGGTGGAGTCAGTACCTGGACTCAGAGTTGAGGCTGACCTTTGGGTGCGATGGCCCGTTTTTAATCGTCCTGTTCTGCTTCATGAATAACCTGTGCTGGATTAGACTGACGAGATGTGCTGTCATTTGCCTGACTGGAACTGATCTCGGATGCGATGGAGGTGCTGTTCCTGCACTGACATTACATGCAAGGTCAGGAGAAAAGGATCAGAGGACGAGGCAGCAGATCTGAGCATCTCAGTTCCCTGCCTCATTGAGGAGCTTCTTAGTAGATTCTGCATTAGGGCTGCACAATATATCGTCTGTTAATCATCACAGTATCCATCTTTGCGATACTGGTCACATTGGTTAGAGGCTGCAATATGCAAAAGAGCCTCTAACCAGTCTGACCAAGCACAGCTCCAGGTGAGTTACTGGTGTTCTGATGAATCAAGGTCTTCATCTAATTAAACAAAAGTCTAATTATTTTAATCTTTAAACATTAAAGACACTCTTTGGCCAAGGTGTTTTGAAGCACCTGTGTTTTGCGTTTTCCTCCCATTTAAATTTTTTCCTGAGATTTGATGAGCCAAAAAGATTTCATGATTCATTCCTTCATCATTGTCCAACCATAAAATTGAATAGGCCGTTTTTGTTACTGTGCCTTTAAGACTGATAAATGTAAATGATTTCTTTCTGGATGTTCTGTACTGCAGCTCATGCAAAAGACAGTAAGAAGCTGAAACACTCCTTACAACTTCAGCATGAATGGGTGGGGCTAAACTGCTGTAGGCTGAATAAGGAGACATATGGAATTATGTTGGTTTTGTGACATCACAAAAACTGATTTGAAACTGTTTTTTCATCTTAGTTTCCATATATGGACTGTATGGACGGAGTGGTGAATATTTACAGACTTCAAGCCAGATAATTACTTTTTAATTCCAGAAAAGTGATGATATGGGCCCCTTAATATATTGAAAGGCATCACATTCGCAATATGCAGCTGTAAAACTGCAATACTAATATTCCATCCATATATACTTCACATATTTATAGACTTTTTTGTAGACGTAGCCGACTGTTGTTGTCAATAAAAATGGATTACTGGCTTCAGTATTGCTGCCATTGCTGGTTTAAAGTATGTCATGCAATGTCAGGAACCACAAATACACATTGCAGTACATTAGAGATTACAGCTCAACACAGTTTGAGGTGTATGTTGATTGTAGGCCTGTAATTATTGATGGGATACAAGGTTCCATTACTTGTTATTTGCATTAGTGTTGTAACTTCTGTGCAAAATTAAAGCACCTATCGTAATGACAGCAGTTTGACAAAAAATCATATTAACACAATTGTCAACTATACCCAGACGAGATGTGTTTGGAGAGCAGATAGTCAATCACACCAATTATTTCCATATATGTAGTACCGTGCAGAAGTCTTGAGTCAACTCTCATTGCTTTATATTTTGCTTTGAATCACCTTGTTGGTGCAAAAATACTCATATTCATGCATGTTAAACTGTCTTATCTTTGGCATACTGTGTAGATTAAATGAAAGAAATGGGAACAGATGTTGCAAAGTGCCTAAAGATACAAGGCGCCTGGATAAACGTGTTCCAACCCTCAGCTTTCACCGCCGCCACCAGTATACTACCAGTATACTCTGCTTGAATGATTAATACGTAGCTCACTGTGTGTCTTAAGAAACAAAAAACAGCTAACAAATCAGGACTCGACGGAAAAAGAGACACTTTGAAAGTCTTTCAGGAAGCCTGGAGAACTGTTCCTCAGACTACATTCAATATACAACGGGGTCTGGCGATTTGGAAGAAAAACATACAAAGAAATGAAAGGCAGCTCAGGACTTTTGCACAGATCTCCAAAACATTGATCAACCTACATTTAGGACCAAGTATGGCTTACTGTGAGCTGTAAAATTCAACGAAACCTGACAGTTTTCACAACAGGGTGTTTTCTCAAACCGCCTCAGGAGCAGAAGCACTGATCTAGAACCGATTTTTGTCACAGCTACTGTCATAAATACAGAGAATTCCGGTGTGTCTGAAACAGTTGCCAGTATTTTAGTTCATTGTTACAGCTCACAGTAAGTCATACAGTGTCCTAAACCACATCCACAAGTCTGATCTACCTCAGTGAATGTAAATGTTCTGGTGGTTAGGGAGTTACCCCTGTGATCAGAAGATAATGGGTTCGAATCCTTGGACTGCCAGTAGTACCACTGAGGTACCCTTGGGCAAGGTACCCTCTCCCCCCGGCACCACTGGCAACTGAATGGGTTAAATGCACAGGCCTCAAGCAGTTTACTCTGGGATCAGTACAGTGAGTAAAAAAAAAAAAAAATTAATTAAAAAAAAAGGGCAAAACATGTCTTGGCTGATCTGGGGTAGATCTGGGGTCAGTGGGAAACTGCAATTCAGCTTTCCCGCAAGGACAACTGGGACTTTTGAGGGAAATAATCATTGTGACTTTGTGCTGGTAATGTATTTTTTTGTTAATTCAGCACCAACATGTCTTCTTCTCAGGTGACGGAGCTGAACGAGCCCCTGTCCAATGAGGACCGTAACCTTCTGTCCGTGGCCTACAAGAACGTAGTGGGAGCCCGGCGCTCATCTTGGCGCGTGACCTCCAGCATCGAGCAGAAGACGGCAGCAGATGGCAGCGAGAAGAAGCTGGAGCTGGTGCGGGCCTACCGTGAGACCATCGAGAAGGAGCTGGAGTCGGTGTGCCAGGACGTGCTGACCTTGCTGGACCAGTATCTGATCAAGAACTGCGACGAGAGCCAGCTGGAGAGCAAGGTCTTCTACTTGAAGATGAAGGGAGACTACTACCGCTACCTGGCTGAAGTGGCGACCGGAGAAAAGCGAGCGTCTGCCGTGGAGGCTTCCGAAGCCGCCTACAAGGAGGCGTTCGACATCAGCAAGAGCATGGCGGCCACACACCCCATCCGCCTGGGCCTGGCGCTTAACTTCTCCGTCTTCTACTACGAGATCCAGAACGCGCCGGAGCAGGCCTGCCAGCTGGCCAAGGAGGCCTTCGACGAGGCCATCGGTCACCTGGACAATCTGAACGAGGATTCCTACAAGGACTCGACGCTCATCATGCAGCTGCTGAGGGACAACCTGACCCTCTGGACCAGCGACCAGCAGGACAGTGAAGGAGGAGACCCCAATAACTGAACCTCAATTAATTCCTGTCCTGCAATCTAGCTAGCTGTAGTAGCCCCCCCCATAGCCCTCCTGATAAGTATACTCACCTTCTTCTCCTTCTCTTCTCTTAATCTAATCTCTTCTCCTCTTTCTGGTTCTCTTCTCTTCTTTCTCATTCTTTTCTCTCGTTACCTCTTCTTCTTTACTTTCTCACTCTCTTCTTATTCTTTTTTCCCATCCTCATTCTCCTCTCTTCTCTTCTCTTCTTCTCTTCTCCTGTTCCCTCCTCATTCTCTTCTCTTCTCTTCTCCTCCCTTCTCTTATTCTCCTCTCTTGTTCCCTGTTCTTTTCTTTCTGTTCTTCTATTCTTTTTCATTCTCCTCTTGTATCTTCTCTTCTGTTCTCTCCTCTTCTCTTCTCATCTGATTCCACCAGGTTGTTGAGGTTGTTGTTGCCTTATGGACCCTGGCAGCCTTTCTTTGTGTTTGATTTCTAAAAACTCTGTAAGCATATGTCTCTCTCTCTCTCCCCCTCTCTCTCTCTCTCTGTTCTTATTTCTGTATACCGTTCCCCTTCTCCTTCCCCTTGATGAGCGCTGATAATTAGCCTACTGGTCTCCAAGTGACATTTACTTAGTGTGTTTTCTCTTAAGGACTTGATCTCCATGGCGACTCTTTAATTAACACTAAATTATGGGGTTGGGGTGTTTGAGTTTGTGTCTGTGGCGCCGTACAGTGAAGTTGTTCCACTTTCTTGCCGAGTCGTGTGGTCGTAGCCTCTTCCTCACCTGTCTCCTCCTCTGTGCCCCTTTATCACTGCTTAGCTGTGTTTGTGTGTCCGTCGTGGTCCTCATGCTGCTCTCCCGTTGTGAGCACTGCTTGCCCTGTGAATTGTGTAAAGCCTGCTGATCTCCGGTCAGTTTCAGGTCATCGGCCGGACGCCCGGCGGCCCCAGAGCCTTTTGGTTAAGGTCACGCGCGACGTGTGAAAGAATGGCATTAAAAACTAAAGCCCACCATCAGACCTCTGGGACTGCAGTGTACGTGTAGTGTTTTATTACAGACCTCACTGAGTTCACCTAATCTCTCTATCTCTCTTTCTACCTCTCTCTCTCTTCTCTGTCTCTCTCTCTCTCTTTCTACCTCTCTCTTTCTCTTTTGTCTTTCTCTCTGTCTCTCTTCTGTCTCTCTCTCTCTTTCTCTCTCTCTCTCTCTCTGTCTCTCTTCTGTCTCTCTCTCTCTCTTCTGTCACTCTTCTATTTTTCTTTCTCCTCCTGTCTTTCTTTTTCTCTCCTGCCTTTCTACCTCTCTATCTCTCTTCTGTCTCGCTCTCTCTTTCTCTCTCTCTTCTGTCACTCTTCTATTTTTCTCTCTCCTCCTGTCTTTCTTTTTCTCTCCTGCCTTTGTTTTTCTCTTTCTCTCTTGTTGTCTTTCTCTCCTTTTTCTCTCTCTCTCTTTCTTCTCTCTTTCTTTCTCTCTCAAGTTTCTTTCCTCTCTCTCACTTCATTCTCTCTCTATCTCTCACTCTTTCTTGTCTCTCTCCTTTTCTCTCTTCCCCTCATCTGCTTTCTTCTTCATCTGCCTCTCTTCCTCACTTTCTTTCTTTCTTTCTATTTTGTTCTTCTCTTTCTTTGTTCTTAAATCTCTTCACTTTCTTTCTTTTTATCATTCTTTTCTGTTCTTACTTTTTCTCTCTCATCTCTTGTGCTTTCTCTCCCTCACTCTGCTCATTTCTTTCTTACTCTCTATTCATTTCTTTCTTTCTTTCTTTCTTTCTACTTTTTTACTTTTTCTTCTTAGTTTTTTCTCTCTTCTTTTTTCTCACTCTCCTCTTCCTTTCTTCTATTTTTCTGTCAGTCTCTTCACCTGTCTACCTTACTATCTTATCGCTATTTTTTCTTTCTCTTTTCTTGAATTGTGTCTCACTTTTTCACCTCTTTCTTTCTTTCTCTTTCTTTGTTTCTTTCTTTTTTTCTTTCTTTCTTTCTTTCTTTCTTTCTTTCTTTCTCTCACACAGTTTTTTTAACACCACACACAAACATGCCCTCTAGCTTCCAGGTGACCTTTACCTGCTGTAAATTCAAGATATTAAAATTAATAATAATAACAAAAATTATCATTCTTAGGCATATTTAAAATAATGCTAAGCCAGTGCTATAATCTTTGCCTTCTTTGATAAAACCATAAAGTTTAGTAGCCGTTGAGAGCATCAGTAAAACACATTTTTATGTTTTAATAAACATAAACAGATGTATATCATATTTAAACTTGCATAACATATTTTAACTTGGTCTTTGATCAGCCTGTTCTGCGGCAGAGCTTCAGCCGAGGGTTGGGTTTTTATAGGCCTGCATTGTTGAGTGGTTGAGGTAAAGTTCAGGGTCATGGTGTGATTAAGGGGTCAGTTCAGAGTTGTGTGCGGAGTGTTGGGTAACACGCGGCCAACGGACAAGTCTCCAGCTGAACTATCAGACTGAACCATCAGACTGAGGAACACAGGTCAGTCTCCTCAGACCAGCTGGAGGGCTTGGTAAGACAAGTAAACCAACTCTTCACTTCCTCCTGAGTGGAGGAAGGAAAAGATCCAGAGATCTCAGCCCTCTTCCCAGAAACAACGTGTCCAAAACAAAAACACATTTTAATCTTTAACTGCTTTAACTGCTTTAAACTAATACAACCTTAAATCACCTTGTAAGATTTAAGTTACTTACAGCAACATGGATGTTTACAAATAATTTCAAAACAACAAATCATTCTTTACAGTTTAGAAAATGATTTATTTAATGATATTATTATTATTATTATTATTATTATTATTATTATTACTAATAGTAGTAGTACTGGTAGTTGTAGTATTAGTATTAGTAATATTATTATAATAATCATAATCTAACTACTTTACTACTACTACTACTACTACTACCATGATATATTACTATTTCTGCTTTTATAATTATTTTCATAATTAAGATTATTACTACTATAACTGTTACTATTATGATTTATTGCTACTACTACTATTAGTACAATTACTAATATAATTACTATTGTTGATGATTTAATAGTATTATTACTACTAGTAGTACTTCTATTATTATTGTTATTATTACTATAATATATTACTACCACTAAAACTATAATAATGATGATGATGATGATTATGATGATGATGATGATTATTATGTAATATTTATGTTATGTTAATTATGTTAATTTTGATAATATACAGAGTGCGGTGCTCTACTCTGCTGAGAAATTCTTCTCACATAAAGTGTCCTGTTGGAGGAAGTGGCTCCAAGTCAGCATGCTTTTATTTCTGCTAAGTTCAAATATTAACTGAATGCTTATAAGGAGCCATTCACCAAAAGAGTCCCACAAAACAGCCCAGCAAACCACAAAGCCTACTCACACGGAACTCTGGAGTTAAACCAGCTAGTTAATATTAAAGTGCAGCATTATTAATGCTTTTGTGTTATTCGTGTTATATTTTATAGGTCAGACAGGTGAGTGGAGCTCATTACTTTATTTACCTACCACCCTGGAGAAACACACAGGACCAGGAATCAGACCATAAACAGGAGAACTGTAGTCAGACATGAAACTGTGCAAAAAGAAATGTGGTGAAAAAGGTGTAGAACATTATTCAAGGGCTCACAGACCTTCAGGGATGTTTGTGGGTCCACAAACCTTATAGCTACAGAACAAATACATTTCTCTCACTGGCCATTTCATTAGAAACACCCACCTGGTGCTTCCACTCATTGGACACTTTATTAGAAACACTATCCCTTATGTCACTCACTGGCCAATTTATTAGTGACACCATGTGCTTCCACTCTTTGGCCACTTTACTGGAAACACCACCTTGTGCTTCCACAAACTGGCCACTTTATCTGAAACACTTTGTGCCTAAACTCATGGCCATTTTTTTAAGAAAGGGGTTTCTGATAAAGTGGCCGGGGGGTGGTTTAATAGTATTTACAGTAATATAGGTACTGCTGACTAGGTAACAGATCTGTTCTGTGAGGGTTTAAAGTAAAGTACAGTAGTAAGTAGTGCAATAACTCGACCACAAGTAATCAGTGACCCTTGACTCCTGTTGTCTTGGATTTTTCCTGGATCTCAGCCAGAGTGTAGAGACTTTAGGTTGTCCAGTTTCTGGCTGGTCACTTGCAGACCCCATTCTGAAGGGCTCAGGGTGTCAGGAGAGTGAGGACCGATACACACATTTGCAGGAGTATGAGGACTTCCTGCAGGATCTGAATGGAATCAGTGTGCGATCTCATTTACTGGAATTTTTTTCTTCCTGCTAAGTTGATCATTAATGACTCTCAGTGCAAAAGTAATGATTTCTGATAGCTCTGATAGGAACATATTGTCCTTTATAATTAACCCTGAGAGGGAAACACCCACCGTATCCTTCTCTATGTCTCTCGCACACACACACACACACATACACACACACACCACACACACACACACAGACTGGTTTTGTATTTCATATACAAATTACATATCACAGGATATATTCTTAACACGTATATACATATATATATATATATATATAGATAGATATAGATATAAATATATATAGATATATATACAGGACATTGTCCAGC
>JBBPCX010000035.1:540581-550198 GCA_037974365.1 Hydrocynus forskahlii | reverse complement strand
TGGGGTCTTTCAGGATGCTGTTAGTTTTCTTCAGACCCCAACCAACCTGTACTGCCACTTTTTACTTTCCTGCCATCCGGCAAGAGACTCAGAACAAATCCCAGTGCCATCAGACTATTCAACACACAGTAACTGTGGTTCCCTCTCTGTGTGCAATAAATCTGTTCTTCACACTATGTGTAATACTGGAGCATAAAAAAACATATACTGCACTGTCACTTTACACTTTACATTATGCAACTTACTTCACATTATGCACCGGCACTTCACATTATACATATTCACATTATGCAACTGTAAAGGTCCATTATCTATTTATCTATATCTAGTTATGTTTATGCTGTAAATGTCCGTTATCTGTTCATCTATAACTAGTTATGTTTGTATATATGTAATATTCTATTTATTACAGAACAACAACCAAGCAACAACCACAAAATTAATGATGATAATGATGAGAATAGTAATAATAATGTCACATTACATTAAATTAAATTAAACTTTACTGTTTCACAAATTATTGCCATTATGTAATGTCATGTTTATCTATGCATACATTACATTACATTAAACATTAATATCTGCATTATTATTAAGATCATGTTATGCATTTTATTTATGTTATGCAGTTTTGTAATAATTACAATTGTAATATCAAGAATGAAACAGTGAAAATGATAAAAACTACAAATCCTGGCATGCCTTTCTCCTCCCGCCTTCTTAGCCAATCAGGACGGCTCTTGTTTTGGCGCTGAGCGCAGGAGGTGGGGGGGGCTTTTGTTGGAGCCGTAGAGACCCACAGCAAAGGCTGGAATTAAATATATGGCAGACAAATTTGCCCCGGTCTGCGTCCTGCATCCAGCAACAAAACGAAAGAAAGAGAAAGAGAAAAGAGCTAATAGAAACGGGGGCTCTCTTGATTTTTACAGACAACAGTTCTGAGGTTTTTTTTCTTTTTCCAGCATGGGCTTCGAGACTGGACTGAGCTAACTCCGTTCTCCCACAGCGGAATATAGAAACGTGGAGCCAAACGCTGCTTTATTCAAGCCCTTTGTCTGTGTTTGTACATATATATACATAAATGTACATTTAAACATAGAGAGAGAGTCATATTTATGTTCCCTGTACCCGGAGTCACATTATTTGCCGTATTTGTTTAGGATGGAACACGCTGAAGGTACCGAGATTTTTTATTCAAAACCATTTCCCCCCAATCGTTTCAGTGTTTCGTTTCTGGGCTCTAAACGAATCTGCATGCGTTTGTGTGTGTTATTTGGTCCCATAAAAAAATAACTGTTTTGCGGGGTGTTTTTAATCGCCACATTTCGGAAGCGTTACAAATCTGGCCAGTTTGATTTAAAGGGGCACCGGCAGCCATGTTAGCTCACACGGCTCTCCTCGCCCCCCCTCAAGATAAAATGCGTTTTATCTCAACAAAGAACGCGAGTAGTCGGTGTTAAAAGCGTTTACATTTCACAAACACTTTTATTGCACATCTACTTCGACCACTGGCCGAGTAGAAGCCCCACAAAGCCCCTCTTTTCGCTCCCGTTAGCATGCGTGCTAAAGCCCCCCCTCCATCTTTGGTTCTACAGAGCCTCGACGGGCTGCATTTGAGTCATTTTCAGACACACATTCTTCGTGTGAGGTGCCATTGCTTTGGCCAAAGCCTTCAAAATGTTCGTTTATAACATCTAACGTGTTGAAATGGTAGCTGAATTGTTTGAGAGGTTCTCCGCTTTGCTTTTATTTCCGTCTCCAGCTAATGCTAAAGCTAATGCGGATTTGTTTTTCTTGGACGCGGATTTCGGTTCCATTAACAAAACGCCGTTTTCTCCCCCTGCCGTGTGTTTATGTGCGAGGAATGCTGAAATGGGGGGCAGCACTGCATCTTTTAAGCCTTCGTGCAGGAACCTTAATATTTGAACTATCTTATTTTTCCACCCCCCTCCTTAATCAAGCAGTGGGAGTTTTTGATTCTTGCTCATTCGCATTTGCAACCGGGGGGGGAGTTTTGATCAACTTGGCAACAAACGCGCCCACTGTTTATAATAGGACAGATGGGACACATGTTTATAAACATCAAAACCTATTTTTTCTTCCTCAGAGGACAAATAATCTAGACTGTTTTCCCACTGCATGGAGCATGTTAGTGGGGAAAAGCCCTGTGTAGTGTTTACCTTGCTCCAATGCACTTGATTCGCTCATCAGCTAATTATCAGCGCAGCTCCAAGATCAAAACCAGAGCTGGGGTGGGGGGACGGGACGGGACGGGACTCGACTCGACTCGGAGGGGGGTGTGTTTGGGATTTCACAAAGATTTTTCTCTGTTTAGCCTGATAACTTCAGCCCAGGTCCATTAGGAAAAGAGCACATTCCTATTGGACAATCCTCATCTTTAGGTTTAAGTTATCCAGTAAACTGAGAAATCCCGTTTTTTAAATCCCCAACTGATAGAGCTGAACTATCAGTAAAATATCAGGATTGCACTTTTACAGCTACACGTTGCAAGGACCAAAATCACTTTTAAAAAGGCTTAAAGTCTGTAAATATTGTTTGACGGTACACTTTCTACCCCCATCAATGCTGTCAATTTATAAATAGATACAAAAACGGCCCATTTTCAGAGTAGTTTTTGTAAGGTCACAAAACATACATTTAAATATATCTCCCTCTGGCTACAGCAGTTTAGCTCATCCATCGATTCACTAACACCTTTAACGGTTAAAATCAGAACACACAGTAACTCACCCGGAGTTGTGACTGGTCACCCTGTCACAAACACTGGTTGGTTAGAGGCTCGTTTGTATATTGCAGCCTTTTATGACATAGAGAATATAAATTGCGATGCATAATTACTCATTATTTGCGATATGAAACATATTGAGCGGAAATATAAAACTTTAAATGTCGCCTGTGCTGAAAGTATGACATTTTATGTATTTTTTTATTATATTGCAGTCATGATTAACAGGAGGTATATTGTGCAGCTCTAAACCTCTGAGTTTCCAAAACACCTCATTTACATAAAAGCTCCACTAACCCCCTTTTTTCCCCTGCCTAAAAGTTTATATTTTTTACTTAGCATCTGCGTCACAATTCTGCACGTTTACTGTTGTAGACTCCTGATAATTAGCTGCTGAGTTGGACCGGTTGCAGAACAGAAGCACCTCAAACAGCAGTAAATGGCCCTTAATATTGACAATTCTATAGATGCGTGTTTGTACAGCTTGTGTTATTTGTCGAGGCTGATTGACTCCTTTGATGTTTTACAGTATTGGTAGACCAACTTTAAAGGGACAGTCCAGCCTAAAATGTCAAAGAAAATGTTTTAAACCTGTATTAAGTCTGTCTGCTCTCTCGCCTCTTTGATTAAGTGGTACATATAGAAAGATTTACTGGTTTAAAACCCAAAAAACCCTTTTGTTGATGCATTTTGAAGGTTAGGGCTGGGGTTTGTGTAGGTCCAAGTGCTGTAGAGTTGATTCTGTGTGGGAGGAGAGGGGTGAAATGGAGACAAATAACATTTTAGCTGGAACTGGAATATTTCATCTGTTATTTATTGGATTTCTTAGCACAAAGACAATGTAAAGTTGTGAATTCTGTGAAGCTCATCAGGCTGAGGGATGCAGTGCTGCTCTACAGAATCACTAAACATTAAATGCTAGTTTTAGTTATGAACGCCTTTTTAAGATGTAAATAAAGTGTATAGTTAGTTATTAAGGGTATAACTTAATTAGTGCAGTATCAGAAAATTAGTGTTTGCATGGACCAGACATCTAAATGCTCTTACACTACTAGTCAAATGTACCACTTATCCAATTATTTAATAAACTGCACTTATAAACTGTTTTTCATTCTTATTGCACATTGGAAAGTTGTTGAGTGAACAACTATAAATAAAAATGTCAAACTAGTTTCCTTCATAAGATGAAAGAATCTGTAACAGTGCATGTCTGACATTCTATGAACAAATTATAGACTGTCATTTAACTTCAAATGCACTCGTTAACTGTCATCACTCAATAGCTTGTTAAATATCTAACACTCATCTGGTGATCCACATTATAATTATATTAGGTGGCTTTTTGTAGGTCTGTAGTGATGAATAAAGTAATGAAGGAACTCAGTAATAAAGGAACTCAAATGGTGATCATACTGTATTTGTTAGCAAAGAATACTGTTCATATTTTTAGTAAATACTGAGTAACTTGCAAATGTAGAAAATCTCTGGGTGTCAACTTTTGACTGGTTGTGTAGCTCAGCTGTGTGTTTTGCAGTCTTTTGTGGGCCAATGTTGATATTCAGTGTATTATGCACACATCTGCTGTTTATGCATACATTTTCATAAGATGTAGAAATTCAGAGTAGATATACTTAGAGACAAATATATAATTTATTTTTGAGGGTTTACAAATTCAGCAACTTAAAAGAAATGCAGTTATTTTAATCACCTAAACATTCTTCTTGCCTGAAATATTGACCAGTTTTTTTTTTAATGAATGAAATGTTGACACCGATACCGATGTGACTATAGAAAGTTTGTCAGAGCTGGTAGAATCAACTTTTTAATACTTAACAAATATTGCCCTCAGACAGGAAAATGAGGTGTATCGTTACACCCGTAATCATTACAATTCCATATTCTGTATTTTTTTACATTCGTACACCAACATCTTTAACAGTTAAAATGAGACTTTTGTTGGATAACGTGAACACCCAGCAACTCACCTGGAGCTGTGATTGGTCACCCTGTAAGAAACACTGTGATTGGTTGGAGGCTCATTACATATTGCAGCCTGTTGTGATATCAGCATGATAGAGAACGATATTGCGATAACAATTGTACAGCCCCTTAAAGACCTGTCGTCTCCTCCTCCTGTTGACCCACATGTGGTTTGTTCTTTTCTCTGCAGGCCCTGTAAGAAAAAGGGAAACTTAAAGGATGCTGGAGCAGAACAATGGATTTCTCCTTCTCTTTCATGCAAGGGATCATGGGAAACACAATTCAGCAACCCCCTCAGCTCATTGACTCGGCTAACATCAGACAGGAGGACGTGTACGATGCCATCAGTGACCCAGGGGACGAGGGCGGACCCGCGACTTATGAGTCTCCACTGGAGTCCGGGTTCTCCTACCCTCCTGAAGACCTCCCTGTGGTTGCCAACGGTTATCCTTCGGGGATCGGCACTTACGAGCACCAGGCCAAGTTCGCTCTGTACTCACAGTACCCCAACGGTTCCGCCAACGGCTATGGCGCCATCCGTAACTACAGCGACCATGGCCTGCTGCTGGGGGAGGGCACTGTGTTGAGGACACCGGTGGTCCAGGAAAAGCCGCCGTCTCTCATCTCTTCTCCTCCCCCTCCTCCTCCCCACTCTCACCTCCATCACCAGCCTCACCATCCCTCACACCCCCACCATCAGCACCAGCAGCAGCACCACCACCACCACCATCCTCCGAACCCTCAGCTGATTCCTCAGCACCACCACCATCCTCACCCCGTTCCATCTTCCCACCTTCTTTCTTCTGTGTACCCTCCACCTCCCCCTCCCCTCCTCCTGCCCACCTCTCCGCCGCCTCCCCAGCCCATCCATGATGCCGCCGCCGCCGCCACCTCCTCCAACCCCCTGGCGCCGAAGAAGGCGGAGAAGAGCTCGCCAGAGATCAAAATCAAGATCATAAAGACGTACCAGAACGGCCGGGAGCTCTTCGAATCATCGCTTTGTGGGGACTTGCTGCAGGAGTTCCAGGCCAGCCAAGTGTCCCACAGGAGGCACGAGCAGAAGAAGGAGAAGAGAAAAAAGAGAACCGGACGCCACACACCAACTGCCACCGTCTTTTCCAGTCAGGTCGGTCAGGAAAAGATAGACCAAACCGGTCCTGTCCAGCCTGCTGAGGTCCAGCCAGCACAGGAGCATCAGATCATTCCCTGCCTGAAAATTCCCAAAACGGAACCCAAGGAACACAAGGTGATTAAATCTTATTATTACTGAAGGGCTCAGTGGATCATTGCTTATTTTAGATATATAGCACTGTGCAAAGTCACCCCCTCTTTTCTTCATATTTTACTTCCAGAGATCCAGACTTTCTTGTATTTTAAGGAACTTGAGGAACAGTTCTCCAGGCTTCCGGAAGGACTTTCAAAGAGACTTATTTTCAGTCCAGTCCCTGAACCTGACCAGTTTCAGAGGAATGTTTTTTGTTAAGACACACAATGACCTACATATGAATCATTCATGCAGAACAGAACATCTAACTTAAGGCCTGAACCAGAAAAGAAAAAGGTGTAGATGATTGTAGATGATCAGGCAGTGGTCAGTATACTGGTGGTGCTGAATGCTGAGTGATTGGAACAACTTTATCCAGGGACTTTGCAGCCTGTAAAATGTTTGTTCCCATTTCTTTCATTTAATCTACTCAATATGCCAAAGATAAGACAGCTTGACAGACAGACAGCAGGATTTTTACAGCAATGAGGGACTTTTGCACAGTATTGTTTGAAACAGTTAAATGACTGTATTGTAAGAACAAGCATTTGCTTCTCTTGCTCTGTTCAGTGTTTCTGTCCCCTCTCACACACTCGGCACCCATCCAGATCCCCTCTCCTGGGCAAGTAAGTGTATGTGTGTAGGTGAGCTGTGTGTTTTTATGTCTGGAGGGAACAGCTTTAGTATAAAACTGTTCTAATAGGAACCACTAATCAATCAGTAATTGTGTTTCAATTTCCATATACACATGCCGATATTAGGAAAAAATATATAAGTAGAAGTAAATATATATATGTATATCAGTATGAACATCAATATCAATGTAATGGATACATTTTAATAGATCAGTATATCAGTACAGGGGGTCCTCGAGTTACGACACAGATCCGTTCCTTTGACAGTGATGTAACCCGACTTTTGGTGTAAGTTGAAACACACCCTAGCCTAAGTCACTTAGTTGTAAAATCATAAAAACAACTAAGCTATAGAAAAAGAAAAAGAAAGCTCCCTCACTCAGACGCCACGTTACAGTGTATTCTTCCACCACTCGCATCTAAACTTGTACGCCCATGTAGTCTGTAAGTACGAGGCTAACAGTGTAAGCCGAGTGGGAGTGAGCTTTGTTAACTCGAAACGACGTATGTCGAGACCGTTGTACCTCAAGGACCCCCTGTATTAGTATAAAGGTCAGCTTCAGTTTATCATAGCAATATCGGTTTCAGAATTACTCCCTGATTACACCTGAAATACATACTTATTGCACCCTCATTACAGCTTAATTGCTGTCTAATTACAGCAAATTACAGCCTGATAGCACCCTAAATAGGCCCACCCTAATTACTTTGTACTTACACCCTAATTACACCCCTATTACAACACAATTGCAGTCCAATTAACAGCCTGATTACAACCTAATTAGTGTCATCACAACCTAATTGTACCCTGATTACTTCCTGATTATGCAATAATTACACCCTGATTAAACTCGAGTGTTATACTACATAACATACATGAGGTGCATGTCACTGTTTTGGATTGTTTTGGGTATTGTTTGGGGACTTCACACTGTTTTTGGGGGGTAACATCTCTCTGTTTCAACAAAAAAGCAATATTCAATTCATCACAGGTAACATAACGAAATAAAAAAACCTGAAATCTGCGGCACTAACAAAAATCAGCTGCGCTCGCCAGCAGGCTAACAACCCTGACTCTGTTTACAAAAACAAGCCGAACTAAAAAATAGCTGCTTTTAGTTTGTAATAGCAATTTTAGTTAAAGATGAGTCCAGAGTGTGATGCTTCACCCCCATTCAAATGATAGAAAAAGGCACCTCTTTCCACACCCAGTGTAACCCCTGATATCTATGATATCAGAGACTGAAACTTTTACAGTGCTGTTAACATACTTTGAAAATGTAAATGTCATTATTGCAATACAAGGTTTGATTAAACATGTCCAACTACTTTATTAAAGTAAAATGATTGATTAAATAAACACCACTGGCTAGCATCTGCCTGGGACACTATAGCTACCACTACAGTTACCCTTGCAACCAGCTAGCTACACCTTAGCAACCACCTGAGATGCCATAGTAATCAACTAGCAACAACCACAATTAACCACCGCATTACAATTTGCATCTTTTCACTCGTTAGGTGTTTAAAATTGATCAGCTGTATAAATAGGAACCAGTATTGCTGCTGTCATGATTATCACAATTATACTAACTAAAAATGATAAAATACAAAATGTTGTTAAAATAATCTGATTATTATATTGGTTCAGTTTAGTGATATATTTATTTGCAGGCACTAAAGAGCTGGAAAATATGACAATATTTCTCATTAATTTGATCAGTTATGTCACAGTGTGTCTAATTATCTTGAAATCTTCATTACAGACTGACAGCATGTTTCATTACAGATGGAGCTTAATGTAATTAGCCTCATTAACCAAGTTTAGTGCAGCACAGTGTAAATAAAAAACAGTGCTTTTTTGCGTTTTTGAGAGTAAATGTGGCATAAGTGAATCTTTTCTGTCTGCTCTGTCTTATCAAGTGTCAGAAAATATACATAAAATGCCTCATGAAATTATATTGAATACTATTTTCTGCCTATCAAACTGTCTTGAAATGGGAACATATGTTTTATTGCAACAGGCTGCAAAGTGCATAAAGATACAAGGAGAATAGATAAAGTTCATTTGGAATCATCTGCTCCTGTTTCTTTACTGGTTCAGGTCTTAAGTTGGACGTGCTTTGTTCTGCTTGAATGATTCATACGTAGGTCACTGTGTGTCTTAAACAAAAAAACATTCCTCTGAAATTGGTCAGTTTCAGGGACTGGACTGAAAATGAGTGTCTTTGAAAGTCCTTCAGGAAGCCTGGAGAACTGTTCCTCAAGACCACATAAAAAATACAAGACAGTCTGGATTAGGGCTGAAACGATTATTCGAGTAACTTGAATAATTCAATTACAAAAAGAATTTGCCTCGAGGCTTTATTTAATATATGTCACCAAAGTCCATCTATTTAAAATGTCTCTGCTATCGTATCACTCCTGCTTTGTAGACACTGCGCAGCTCCGTTTCACAGGGACTGTTGTAGCTGACGCGCATTTCAAAGATTTAAGACGACGCGTTTATTTTGCTCTCTGTGGACATGGCGGAAAAAGAGAATCCTGGTGTGCATAAAAGGCAGAAAATGTCTGAATTTTACACCGTGTAAGGCAGACAACGTTGTGCAGTGTATACGTGGTAAAATAGACCTGGCCTAACCCAACAGTACCTTATGTATGGGGAAAGCGTGTTTTGAGTGTGTGTGCGCACGCGCGCGGGAGGAAAGGAGAGATGAGAAGTGAGACCTTGGTGCATTTTGCTACTTCTCTAACTAATTATAGCTCGTCACTATCGATTCATAACACTGCCTACAAATAATTACAGATACTACGTTTTAACAAGCGCTAGTGTTCATATCAGTTAGCAGTCGTAAAAATGTTACCTTGTAGAGGCTCCAAGCTGCTTGGACAAGTTCAGTTCACGTTAGGATGCTTTCGGTTCAGGTGCTGCAGCTTTACTCTACCTACCGACCTCATCTGGATACAGCTGGAAACTAAACTGTACTGTTTA
>JBBPCX010000035.1:520581-535581 GCA_037974365.1 Hydrocynus forskahlii | reverse complement strand
AAGGAGCATTTCAGCCCCTTGGTATCTTTTGAATCAGGGTCTTTAATGATTAAAAATAGTGTAATTAGACTTTTGTTGGATTACATGAGGTCCTCGGTTCATCAGAACACCCAGTAACTCACCTGGAGCTGTGATTGGTCACTCTGTCAGAAACACTGTTTGGAAACACTGTGATTAGCCTTTTGTTATATCAGTATTGCCGAGACTGTTGTCGCAGTAATGATAAAGACGATATGTTGTGCAGCCCAGTATTAAATTAATTGTTATGCATAACACAGTCAGTCTGCCAGAATAATAATGGAGGATCTTGTTAGGTGATCCCGGCAGTCCTGCAGAAACCCAGCCGAGCCCCCGGAAACCCTCCCCCCCTCCAGTCCGGACGCCATGGAGGACCGCCGCCGCCCGGAAGCTGCTTCCTCTCTCCATCACCATGAAGAAGCTGAATGTGGAGATCATCAAATGTGACTGGCAGCTGCCCAAAGTGAAGGTGGAGCCTCTGCCCAAGCAGGTGGACAAAGAGGAGGGAGAGAGAGACCAGGCCCAGTCCCCTGAGGTCAGAGTCCTGTACTATATTAATGGAATTTAATATGTATTCTAGCACTTACTAAGTCAGCTTCTCATGTATTGTTGTAGAAGTTGCAGTTGTAGGCTCTCATTCAATCATTCATCAGCTAGGTAAACAATAAGGATATTCTTAATAAATCAGATTTATAACTCAAAAAACAGGGTTGAGTCCCTGAACTTACAGTTTTAGCCCTGCCCTCCCCAGAGACCCAGAGTACTAACTATTCTCATATATCAGAGATGCTTCATCAAACCCACTGTCTTCCCACCAGCCTGTTTTTATCTGACTTCTGACCTTCTGTGTCTAGGGCTCCAGTGATAAAGCGGAGGCTGAAACATGCTCTAGCGAGGAAGAGCGAGCAGCTTCACCCACAGCCTGGAGCGACCCGGAGAGCGGAGAACACACGGAGAAAGGTGCATATGAACACACACACACACACACACACACTGTGAACCAGAACCTGAGGTCAGATTAGTTGAGAATGATTATTCTGATTCTGTTACGCAGATCTGTTAAGCTAAAATAAAGGTTCTCCAACGTAACGTAGTCGCTGTTGAGCGCAGTAAAACTCCAAAACTCACCTGAATGTGAGTGTGTCCACCTCAGGCCTCAGCTGTGCTAGTCTGGGTACCTGCATGTTTAATGTGTGTGTGTGTGTGTGTGTGTGTGTGTGTGTGGTAGAAACCATGGAGAGGAAGCAGCAGCGCAGGTGTGTGCGGAGCCGCTCAGAGTCAGAAAAGAGTGTTGAACCTGTTCCTAAGAAGAAATTGAAGAAAGAACAGGTAGAGTAAAACACACGCACAGGCCGACCACTGCATCACCACCAGCTCTAAGATACTGCTCTACATTATAAACCACATTTTTACATACACATACATATGTATGCACACCCATTCTTGTGTGTTTCATCTGACAGCTGTATGTGTGTCAGCATGTGTCTGAGTGTGTGTGTGTGTGTGTGATGAACAGAGATCCAGGTGTTTTTGATTGAGTTTCTTTCTTGTTATTTTACAGGCAGAAGCTGCTCCGCAGATGGACTTTAAAACTGGATCTCAGAAAGGTGAGTGTCTCCTCTGGTCTCACCTGTTCTGAGTGCTGCAGTTTCTGTGTGTTGATTTACCTGTACGTGTGTGGGGACAAGCTTTACGACACTGTTACACTCTACAGGGGCGAGTGAGATTTCAGACTCGTGTAAACCATTGAAGAAGCGTAGCCGAGCTTCGACAGACGTGGAGATGGCCAGTTCTCTTTACAGAGACACGTCCGACTCTGACTCCAGAGGACTCAGTGACCCACAGGTAAAAACACACTCACCTGTACCCACCTATACATACCCGCACTCACCTGTACACACCCACATACGCTCACCTGCACTCATCTACACTTCTTCCAGGATATTAATTTTATTAGAACTTCATTAATATCACCACAAATTTATTTTGAATGTTAACCATTTTAGATTAATTTCTGTAATCACAATATTGTTATTCTTAATTTTTATTAGTATTGTTTTACTTCCACACATTTTTTGACCAGAGCCTGTGTTGAATTTTGGCAAAAGTCCAACAATAAAAAGTTCTTTAATATCTGGTGTAGTGCGTGAGTATTCAAATTTTGTAGCAACTAAGAATTCACGCTTCACATTTTGTCATGGAAATGCATGTTATAGGTTAGTGCTGTAATGTTTTTGTGCCTGTCTATGTGTGTGTAGGGTGGGTTTGGGAAGCGCTCTGACAGTCCTGCCACAGTTGACGCTGATGGTTCTGATGCTCAGTCAATCGACTCCAACGTGTCCCGGCAGGGCAGCAGTTCCTCCAAAAAGGACATCGTGTGTCAGGTGAGTGGCTTTACTGTGTAAACCAACGCAAAACCCGAAATAAAGTGACTCACTGCCAGAGCAAGCATCAACCTTCTGAATCATCTGAAGTCATTCTTATTGCTGGCTGTCAAGAAAACTACAATTTTATATTAGGGCTGGCCAATATATCGTCTGCTGATCATTACAGTAATCCCCCAGTTTTACGCGGATCAGGAGTTGCGGAATCAGTCTTTTCTGAGAACCTAACCTAACTGTTCATTGTACGCGGAAATCCCCACAGTCACACGGAAACTGCAAATATTCTGGGTTCTTTTTTCGCGGCAATGTTTTTTTAACGTATTTAGTTCTAAATTATTCAAAAAAATATAATTTACTAATTTTGTAACATACATATTAACGTATATTCAGCTACATTTTCATATAAAATATAACTGTATTAATGTTTTTGTACTGTCCAGAGAACACAAAGAAAGCTTGACTTTCGTGTCATTAACAGGCTGCTTGCTGCCTACGACACAAACAATCTCAAGAGTTCTTTTTATTCTATTTACAAAGTGCCATCGATATGTTTGAATTAAAACACATTTAAAAACTACAAGATTCAAGGTTTCTAGTGGTGTTACTTAAATGTTTCTAGGACCAAAACTCGTAGAGCTTTAGATGATTGTTTTGGAACAGGGATTGCCAACCTCAGAGGCTCAGAGCAAGGGCGGACTGAATAAGATGCACCACCTGGCAAACATAAATTATAGAACTGTAAAAATGCCCGTGCATGAATTACAGTGTAAACTGTACAGAACAAACACAGACTTTCCTTTATATTTTTGTTAAGGGTAATGTATTAAACTGAAAATTAATTTATTCAATTAATTAATTAAAATGAAGTTAAAGTGTTTTGGGAGCCTTTTGGGGCATATTTAGAATTTACACTATAAAAATACACATTTTTGGGCATTTTGTTTACCACAACACAACAACGCAGTTTTTCACTAGATGCGGGCGCTCTTGGAATGTAACCCCCAGCGAAAGTGGGGGATTACTGTATTGCAATATCCGTCTCTGTAATACTGATATCACAAAAAGCTACAACATGATAATGAACCTCTAACCAATCACAGTGTTCGTGAACAGTCACAGTTCAGAGTTGTGATGCAATATATTCAAATGAGTGGAAGGGTGGGGCGGACACAGGGAGGACTTTCCACTGCTTCCGGTGAATTATCGCGAGACCCCCGCCCCTCCCCGAGTTGCGAGGTTGTCAAACATAAACAAATTCAGGTGGAGTAGTCTCATTGAGGGAAACAAAGTCATTAGGCTGTTACCACGTTTCAGACAGGCAGAGAAAGTCCAACTTATGGTCGGAGAGGAGATACTGGACGAGATGCCCCTTCCCAGTGAGAGAGCGGATGTTTAATAGGCCGAAGTTGATGCTGGAGTCGCCGTGCCTGACAGTAGGCTTAGGTGGGCCAGCGCACTGTGGTTAACAGGTTAACAGCCCGGTTAGCATTGCGGGGGGACGGCAGGTTCTGGACCAGATGGACTCCATGGAGTTAGTGTTTAAATGTGGAGATCTGTTTAAATGTGTTGTTTTTGTGACACCACAAAAACTAAGATTTGAAAATGGGCTGTTTTTGTCACCCTTTAATATGTTAAAGGTATCACAATCGCTATAATCACAATCGCTATAAAGAGCAGTAATTTCGCACTACTGATATTTCGTCTGTACAGCTCTAATATGATACTATTTTTCACTTGTAGCTTTGACATATCCTTTTTAAACTTTAAGTCAATCCCACATTTGTGTTTAACAATTGTGTTGTGTTTAAACAGGAAATACATTGTTTGTCTCTTGTCAAAGAGAGAGAAACCGTTTTTGCATTTCTGCTTTTTTTTCGTACATTTGACATTAACACAAACTGAAAGGCTACACCTCTTAATACAGAATATAAATGTAATATAAATCTGGCAACCAACTGGTACACCTAGCTACCTATTAAACAATCACCCAAGATAGCCACCAAACAAACATGCTCGCAATCAACTACATTGCTGTAGCAAATACCCAGCAACCCTATTGCAGCCACTTGAAATAACACAAAAAGCTTGGGAACAGCCGGTCTCCTAAGATGCCATAGAAACTGCCTTACAACACCCAAGCAACCTTCTTGGATACCCTAGCCACTCTATACCAACCATCTAAAATACAAGATCATTCTCTTGTCAATGCCTTAGCAATAGTATAGCCCTAACAACCACCTGGAAAACCATAGGAGCAGCATAGCAACTTGCTGGAACACCACAGAACCTATCTAGGAATTACACTATCCAGGTAATACAGTATTGCAACTGCCTGTCATTACCAAAGCAGCTAACAAGCATTCAGTATTTAAATCCAAACAATGAAATATAAGCCTTTAAACTTCAAATAATCCTTATACGTATTAAAAATGTTGTATACCTATATTTTGCTTTTTTTTTAACCTTTGTTTAACTTATTTATCTTAAGTATTACTTTTATTCTGTATTCATTTTATAGTTACTTTTATTTCTTATTCCTCTTTTTTATGCTTATTTTAACCCTGTTAAGGAGCATGAATGAGCTCTTTGTGATAATGTGCTGTGCAAATGAAACTTAACCAATAAAAGAAAAGTGAGGTAATTTAAATATAAATCAGAATGATTGTCAGAGCACATGAAGGTCTCAGGTTTAGTGCAGTACCTGAATCTCACATGTTTATGGAAAATTCAGGCTGGAGTTTTGGTTGTGATCTTGCGTCACTGTGCAGCAGGGAGATGTAAGATTTGGATCAGTGCTGAGGGGTGTGTGTGTGTTTTGTACTGACTGAACTGTTCTCTGTGTGTGTGTGCGTGTGCGTGCAGGTGTGTGAGACGTCCGGGGATTCCCTGCTGAGCTGTGAGGGAGACTGTAACAGACTGTTTCACCCCAAGTGTCTGGTCTCTGCCGGGGGGACGGAAGGAGAGACCATCTGCACTGAGTGCAGGACAGGTCAGAACAATAACTATTATCATTATTACTTACTTTATTTTTATAGCTTTATTTTTATACAAGTGTGTGCCAGAATTATGAATCAAGAAACAGATGTAAATTATGACTGCCCAAACCTCCCAAATAAACAATTAAAAGTAATCATATACACTGTGTGTGTGTGTGTGTGTGTGTGTGTGTGTGTGTGTGTGTGTGTGTGTGTGTAAGCACACATATACGCACAACCCACATATATATACATATGTAGACTGAATTTGACTGAACTTCTCCCTCACTTTCTTCATTTTCTCCCCCCTCTTTCTTATTTCTCTCTCTGTGTCTTATTTTTTCTGTCTGTCATTGCCACACCCTCAGGTTCCCACCCCTGTTTCTCCTGTAAGGTTGACGAGGGAGATATAAAGCGCTGTTCAGTGAACGGATGTGGTCGTTACTACCATGAGACGTGTGCCCGTAAATACCCAGGCAGTGCAGCTGAGCCCAGGGGCCTGCGCTGCCCTCAGCACAGCTGCGCCACCTGTTGTCTAGAGAGAGACCTGCACAAGGCTAACAAAGGTCTGTCACAATACACACCATAAGGAAACACCGTTACTGTACCTTTTAGGGTTATATAACCCTAATAACTCAAACTGAGCTGGGCTCTGTAGTAGTCTTCCCTCTCCCCCATCACTCAGTATAACTGTCCCCTTTCTCTCTGGGCGGGTAAGGTGGTCCTCCCTCTTTCCCATCACTCAGTATAACTGTCCTCTCTCTTTTTGAGTGGATAAGGTAGTCCTCCCCCTCCCCTCAGGCTTTGTGGAGGTGTTGATGGTTGAATGAATATAATATTATGGTAGCTACTGTATTCTAGCAGTAGAAACAGTAGGTGGGCAAAAATGCAAAATGGAGGTAGAACAACGGTAAATAACTGCAGCAGCAGCAACAATGCAAGTTGAGTGTTAAAGAGATGTGGTGTGTGTTTTCAGGCCGGATGATGCGTTGTATCCGCTGCCCTGTGGCGTATCACACTGGCGACGGCTGCATCGCGGCAGGCAGTGTGGTCCTCACGCCCCATGTCATCATCTGCAGCAACCATTCCAGCACCCGGCGGAACGGCCACCTCTGCTCGCCTGTAAACGTAGGCTGGTGTTTCATTTGCGCCCGAGGTGAGCCAGGTCCCTTCACCCTTCACACAGCGAGCATTGAGCTAAAAAAATACTCCCTCCATGTTCACGTGTGCTTCTTCCACAGCAAAACACGTGGAGAGCATGTTAACATAGCACACGCACATACACACACTCTCTGTTACCATTAATACTGTGCAGATAACTCAGCATTGTCTTTGTCCTTTTCTGACTGTAGGGACACTTGTTTGAATGCAGATTCTAACCCTTTCTTTCCTCTTTTCATCTAATCTCTCCTCCTTTTAGATGTTCTGTGTGTCCGTAAAGCACCGGACTGTGTCAGTTTCTCGATAACCTCTAAATAATTTACTCTGTCTGTGACCATTGGCACCTGAACGAGGTTAAAGTGGACCCAAACAGACATTTCCTCTCCCAGCGAAACTGTCCCTGTCCTCCCGTGTGTGTCTGTGCGGCTCTGAAGGTGTCATCAGTGACGGTGAGATCTTCGCCGACTCGGAGTCACGCAGGACTTGTTTATCCGACCCTTGTCCGCTAGTCATTTAGGAGCTTTACAGATGTATGGCAGATATAAGGAGATATATATAGCTGATAAATGAAGGTACATGGTAGGTATATGGAAATATAGGGAGGAATAAAGAGATTTGTGACAGATATATGGATATATAAGGAGATATTTGGCATATATATGGCAGATATATAGAAATAAATGGCAGATATATGGTTTATGTATGGCAAACTTACTGAGATATATGGCAGCTATATGGAGATAAATAGAGATGCATGGCAGATACATGGAGATATGTGGCAGATATGGCACAGGTATAACATCACAATGACATTTTCATGTTAGGTCAGTACAGTGATTTACTGCAACGTGTGCAAACACTTTAGGTTTGTTTAATTCACCAGCTTTTAAGGCAGTTAAATTCTCAGAATAAGACGCAGAAGACATTCGATGACATTTCTGCATTTTTTAAATATATAAACCACTTCTCTCAGTCTGTTTTAACTCCTGATGTTGTTCAGAAAAGCTGAATATGTATCGTGATGTTAAATTTGTGTGATATCGCCCACCTCTGCAGGACAGTGGGGCTAAACACACGCTAAAGTCACTGATCGCACCTTCGGCCTCTTGTATCCACACACAACAGTGCTCTCCTCTGATTGGTTAATTAGATTCGACGTAATGATGAGTAGGAGTGTTGACGGTTCTGTGTTGTCTGTGGTCCTGATGGTGGGGAGTGTTGGCACGGGAAAGGGTGCACATGAATTTTTTTATGCTATTTTGTGCTAAAAAAAAGCTTTAGAGTAAGTTTTACAGCTGTGATTCATCATGAAACTCCCAGACCAACACTCAACCCCCCCAATCATCACTGTTTTCTATTTCCAGGACTCGTAGCTCCTCTTTAACCGTGTGAGTCTGTGTGTATATGTGTGTGTGTGTGTGTTTTTTTCCCGGGGTCGAGGGTAGTGTGTGATTGCTCATGGATTCTCCTGTTTGTCTCGTGTAGGGCTCTTAGTGCACGACCACACTGACACCGTTTTAAGTTCTTATACCTTTAAGTCTCACTACCTTCTGACTGAGTCAAATCGTGCTGAGTTGATGAAATTACCTATGATTCCTTCTTCTTCGTCAGCTACCAAAAAGAATATCGGAAAAGGTAACATCACATTTTCTTGGTGTTTTTAGTGTTTTGTCATTTGTGTGCTTTTTTTGTTTTTGTTTTGGCACCCTCTTTTGTTTACTTTCAATTAGAATTTCCCATGATTTTGCAGCTACTAATGCAAACGGACTTGAAATAACTCATTGCGTCACATGACAGCAGCTTCTGTAAACTCTGAGTGCACAGTTTATTATGCCCACCGCCTTGTAGATACGCTCATCGGGCACTTTATCAGAAACAGCTGCCTCTTGTTCCATTCTGGTGTTTCTAATAAAGTGGGCAGTGACTGGAAGCACAAAATGGGTGTTTCTAATAAAGTGGCTAGTGACTGGAAACACAAGGTGGGTGGACATAACTGGCAGCTCAGTGTACATGTACACACACATTCCTGAGTTCCTCACCTGCCCCAGGTGAGAGCGTGAGGCCGTTTATTTTTACACGCAGGCAGTTATTTTGAGTCCTAGAACTGCTCGGCTGTGGGCTTGCTGCAGATCACCTCATGTTTGCTTGAGCACATCCTTCTGAACCCCAAAATCCCAGCGTATTTTGGATGGCAGCCTGCTGGTGACCTCTCGTTTATGTTCTCCTTCAAGACTGTATCCATGGAGACTACTCTGGGGAGGGCAACACCCACACCGCCACAAAAAAGGAAATGCCTTTTTAAAATATTTTTACATTTACAGGTAATACGAGTTCGGTCCCATTACTGTAAACTCCTAACATATGCACCAACACAAACTGTATTACTATATATGACAGTTAGTTGAAAGAATATAGCGAGAAATAAAAGTATTTAAAAACTTTACAAAAGCTTTGACAGACACAGTGATAGTCCGTGTAACTCGTAGTGCATTCACTTTAAACTTTAATACATTTATATAATGAATATAAAATAAATAAACTAAGAGATACAGTGCAGCGTTTACATTGATCAAACCCACAAATATTTCTGTTGGGGTTAAAACAAATACATTGTGTTCAGACAAACCACACACTGTTTAGACCACATACTGTTCAGACAAACCACACACTGTTTATGCTGCATACTGTTCAGACAAACCACACACTGTGTTAAGACAGACTGCACACTGTTCTCAGACACCACACACTGTGTTGGGTGCACTGTGATACTAGGGCTGTCAGTAATAATAACAGGAGTCTGTTTAGTTGTGATTATGATTACGTTTGTTAACTAGAATGGGTGATTGCTTCCTAATTACTATTCGGGACAGCAGTGTGTGGTTGCCTGTTGTGGCAAATTTGTTTTTTGTTTTAATATGTTCTATATTGGTAGATATTGGGGGGACATTGAGTGCATCTAAATATTTCTGAGGGACATGTCCCCCCAATACATATTGTAAACACGCCCTTGTCCTGAGAGCTGATTTTCTGCCATCCAAAATAATGCCTTTTTGTTGCCTTTGCTGTTAGTCTGGGTGTTTTTGTCAGTCTGTGTCTGATCTATTCGCTGTTGCTGCAAATCAAATGCCACTAAAGCTCTGAGGTTTTTAGAAGCACATTTTATATTCCTCAAACCTCACCTTAAAGCATGCATGTCGGAACCATCCAGAATATCCTCTGTCCTCCTCACGAGTGTGTGAATCACACCAGGAAATTCAGGGCAAGTTCCTCAGCTTCAGGGAGCAACAGGTCATTTCTGCAGAATCTAAGCTGAGGGCCTAAACACATTCTCCACAAATGACCTAAACTACACAGATCAGTTCATCTTTAGAGCATTGAAAGGAGAATTCCACCAATTTTAGTGTAAACAGAGTGTGTTCGGTGTGAACTGGTTCTTTGTAGAGACTCTGGTTTCTTTACAGTGGAAGTGAATAGAACCAGACATCTCCAATACTATGGACCCCCATTGAAGCTCCACATGTCTCCGAATGTTCATATGGTAAACAGTAGAATCTGAACTGAATCACGTTTCTTTGGGGACTAATTTGCCTCATGACACCCTGCATGTGTCCCTCCACCATGAATGGGTTTAGTTTTAGGATCAGGAGCTTCTCAAAACTGTTGTAGAACCACGTCTCAGCCGTCAGGTGGAGTATTTGTATCTTAATTCATATCCGTTTCCACCACCGCGTTTATTCTGTCACTGTTCCAGGCAGACATGCTGTTGGGTGAGATTTGGAGAATAGCGCCCTCTAGTGTTTGTTAGCTGACTGGCACACAGTAACAAGGAGTGCCCCTTTGTGTATGTGTTTCCTTTGTGTGTGTTTGTGTGTGTGTGTGTGTGTGTGTGTGTGTGTGTGTGTGTGTGTGTGTGTGTAGGAGGAAGGCTTCTGTGCTGTGAGGCGTGTCCTGCCTCGTTTCACCCCTCATGCCTGAATATTGAGATGCCGGAGGGAGTCTGGTTGTGCAGCGAGTGCAGAGCAGGAAAGAAACCTCATTACAAACAGATTGTGTGGGTCAAACTTGGCAACTACAGGTAAACACTCAGCTCAGCGTACTTGTAAATGCAATTACATCTGTAGCCACACACAGTTAAAGTGCTGTTAATAATAGTATTTTTTTTTAATTATTAATAGTAATTCACATAAATATTAATGCATATGATATTCTTAGTGTCCATGGTGCTAATAACAATAACTAATAAATTATTAGTTTTATTATTAGTACTAGTTATTATTACTAATGCAGACAAGTAAACATTCCAAAGAATATTCAATGTATTCATTAGGGGAGTCAAGCGATTAAAACAAAAATTATTGAATTAATTACAAGCTCTCTGATTAATTAATCTAAATTAATTGCACACATGGGTTTGCTGTAAAGGTGTTTACATGTAGCGTATTGTTATCCCAGTGGAGCGCGTGCTGCACACGATGTCTTGCGTGTTTCACTTATACAGATCGCTGGGTGGACAAGTGTGGGGACGAAATGATTTTTAAAAGTTGCCCTCTAATATAATGGTTCCAGTGCCCATGCATACAAGGCATCTCAAGCCTGGGATCAGGGGTGTGTCGGATTTGCTCCTAGAGGTTTTGCGTTGAGGTGATATTTTACATGTGATGTACTCCGATGATACAAACGTTCCTTTTTGCATGAATTGCAGATAACGATACTCCTATCAACCGTTCCACATGTCTGTTTTTTGAAATGTAAAACTTTCCACTCACTGGGCTATTTTATAGAGCACCTGTGGCCAGACTGGGGCTGGGTGCTCAAAGTCACATGGTGCAATAAATCAACATACATTTTTAAATTTTTTAATAGTTTTTTTCCTGTGATTAATTGGTCGAAATTAACGTGTTATTTATACAGTAAATTATTATTGTTTTTATTACTGTTATTGTTGTTGATCATAAACACTAAACTTGTTTTATTATTATTACAGCCATGACAAGTATATTAAATGTATTCATGTTTGTGTATTATTGTAATTTTTTTGTTGGGTTTTTTGTGAGCAACTATTATAAATATAATAAAATTTTATTTAAGGTTGATTTTGTGTGTGTTTGTGTGGGTGTGTTTCTGTGTGTAGGTGGTGGCCTGCTGAGATCTGTAATCCTCGCCTGGTTCCGTCCAACATCCAGAGTCTGAAACACGACATTGGTGATTTCCCTGTTTTCTTCTTCGGGTCTCACGACTATTACTGGATCCACCAGGGCCGCGTGTTCCCCTACGTGGAGAGCGACAAAAACTTTGCCGAGGGGCAGGTCGGCATCAACAAGACCTTCAAGAAAGGTACGGAGGAGAGCAGAAAGAGGAGCATCGCCTCAGGGTGTTGCAGCTAATTACTGTTTTCTATTATTCTGTTGTCAGTAATCTACAGTACTGTGCAGATGACCTGAGCCCTCATTGTTTCTTTCTAAAACACCTAGTTTTTACCAAAAACCTTCATGCCCATCTTTGGCATATTGAGAATATTGGATTAACGAGTTGGGATAGTGAAGCAAAACACATTTGGTATAAAATTACAGTCAAATGGGGTTTAAACATAATTGAAGGACCACAACAAGGTCTGTTTTCACAAACCACCGCTGATTCAGCACCCAAACACACTAAAGAAGCACAATTTATATTGGTTCATACACTGAATGTTTGATGAGCTTTGAGAAACTTTCTGTCCTGATCCTGTGTGTGTTTGTGTGTGTGTTTGTGTGTGTGTTTGTGTGTGTGTTTGTGTGTGTGTGTGTGTGTGTAGCTCTTGAGGAGGCGGCCAGGAGATTCCAGGAGCTGAAAGCTCAGCGTGAGACGAAAGAGGCGTTAGAACAGGAGCGAAACTCCCGCAGGCCCCCACCCTACAAACTTATTAAGGTACAACACACCCTTCCTGTATAACACACACTCTCCTGGTGGCCTGGTGGTTAGAGAATTGCCCCTGCAATCGGAAGGTTATGGGTTTGAATCCATGGACTGCCAGTCCCACTAGTGAGGTGCCCTTGCGCAAGGTACTGTTCCCATGCACTGCTCGCCACACACTGCTTCCCACATGCTGCTTATTGGGTGCTGCAGGCACTGTCCCCACACACTGCTCCCTGCGTGCTGCAGGTACTGCCCCTACACACTGCAGGTTTTGTCCCCACACACTGTTGCCTGGGTGCTGCACGTACTCTACCCACACACCGCACTGCAGGTTTTGTACCCACACACTGCCCAAACACTGAATGGATTAAAAAGGACAATTTCACACTATGTGCTGTGTGCACACACTCCCCCCATACAACACCTTGTAGCCTTCTATGTCTGCGACTAATTATTATTATTATTGTCGTCTGTCCACAGTCCAACAAGCCGGTGGGGAAGGTGCAGGTGCACGTGGCTGATCTTTCAGAAATTCCTCGCTGTAACTGCCGGGCAACAGAGGAGCGTCCATGCGGTCAGGACTCACAGTGCCTGAACCGTATGCTGCAGTATGAGTGCCACCCACAGGTCTGTCCCACTGGAGACCGCTGTCTCAACCAGAGCTTCTCCAAGCGCGTCTACGCCGACACTGAGGTCATCAAAACCAGTGCCCGAGGTTGGGGCCTCAAAACCAAACAGGACCTGAAGAAGGTCAGTTGGAGTCAGGAGTGGTTCTCCAGAATTACACTTCCTGTAGTGTATTACAGTTTGTCACAGCAGTCATATGGACATTACAGAGCACTTTTATTATTTTCTCTAATATTAACACTTGACATGGTCACCAAATCGCTGTGATTCTTATTAACCCTTAAACCCCCGAGGGTACATTTATTAACTGGGCTCTGGATGGCTATAAACTGTGATCGGTTGGCATGAATATTTCATTTAAATAAGGTTTACCAAATGTTTTTGAATAGATACCTTTTTTGTTTTAGTTACGGCCAAATAGGGCTGCACGATACATCATCTCTTAATCGTTATTGTAATCTCTGGAATACTGATGTCAGAGAAGGCTGCAGTATGCAAAAGAGCCTCTAACCAATCAAAGTGTTTCTGACAGGGTGACATGTCACAGCTCCAGGTTAGTGTTCTGATGAATCAAGGTTTTCATGTAGTCCAACAAAAGTCCAATTATTTTAGCCAGTCTTTAACCGTTAAATATTCACCAAAGTGTTTTTAAAAGGCCAATTTTTCTTCTATTTCACTAAATTTTCACAAATTTCTTCTATTTCTATTTTACTAAAAATATATTTAATGATTCATAGTTCATCTGTACATGACCATTTTCCAACAGGTTGTTTCTGTTTCCACACCTTTCAGACTGATATAAACAGGGCTGAAAGACTCATTAGAACCTCAACATGAATGGGTGGGGCTAAACTGCTGTAGGCTGAATAAGATGATTTATGAAAATGTGTGATTTGTTTTGTCCATATTGTGCAGCCCTACGGCCAAAGCATATTTTAACCAACTAACAGCATTTTGATGTCTGTTAATAATTGAACGGTGACTAATTTAAATGAATAACCGTTATGTGTGTCTGTGTGTGTATTTAAAGGGAGATTTTGTGATGGAGTATGTTGGAGAATTGATCGACCTCGAGGAGTGCCGTCAGCGAATAAGCCATGCCAACAAGAATCATGTGACCAACTTTTACATGCTGACCCTCACGAAGGTATTTCAGCAGATATTAAACTGATCAACTTTTTATAGATTAATAACAATAACTGTACTATATAATAATAATAAACTATACATGTGTATGGCACTCTCTGGTAACTGCTCAACAATCAGCTGTTTTAATACTATATTTAAATTCATATTTAATCCTTTCTTATTGATCTAGGCTTGGGCATCCCTGGTTTGTTTGTGTTCTAAAAAAGTGTAAATAGGTTCACAACCTCTTCAGAGACAAACCTCTTCATGTTTTAAGGCACAGTTACTGTTTATTTACTGAATTTAAACATAAATCATGACCTGAGACATTTATTTGTATAGATAAAGAAGGTGCATAGAGCCAGTTTATACAGTCTGTACACTGAGAAATGCTACCGTGAAGCAGGGTGTTCTGACGGTTTATGCTACCTTGTCGAAAATGCTACCATAGCGCAAACTGATCACAGAGTCTATTGATTCATGCTACCCTGTGGAAAATGCTCCCTTGAAGTTTATACAGCTGCCAGTGTCCCAAGGTAGTACAGATAAACCAGTGACCTGAACGCAAGATAGCACAGATAAACCAGCTTCTCTAACGCTAGGTAGTACAGATTTAAGAGCATGGACCTGCACATGTGCAGAAGGGCACGAGAGCACATCTGGGTACCATGTTGCGGGATGCGGGTTGTGGTCCGGTGTTCTGCTGAAGTCACGTGGTGCGATTAATCAGCGTTTTGTTTAGTTTTTAACGCGTTACTTTTCCTGTGATTAATTGATCGAAATTAATGCATTTAAAGGCCCCTGAAAACACA
>JBBPCX010000035.1:486285-520481 GCA_037974365.1 Hydrocynus forskahlii | reverse complement strand
CACACACACACACACACACACACACACACACACACACACACACAAAGTACTATTCTGCTACATATTGTTCTGCTTTTGGTGCGTAGAGTGCAGTGGTGATGGAGAAGGAGGAGAAGGTGAAGAACTCGAAGTTGAAGGCTAAGAAGCGGAAACTGAAGCCGGAGAGCCGCCAGACTCACGAGTATCAGTGTTACTGCTGCGGGGAGGGGGGGGAGCTCGTCATGTGCGACAGAAAAGACTGTCCTAAAGCCTATCACCTGCTCTGCCTGAACCTCAGCAAACCCCCGCACGGTACAGCACTACCACACACACCTCTACCACACACACCACTAACCAACAACAACCACATACACCTCTACCACACACACACACCACTAACCAACAACAACCACATACACACACCTACCATATACACACCTCTACTACAAACACCTCTATGACACAAAAGTCAAGTAGGTTTTTTCTATTGTCAGAACACACCACTGCTCAAATTCAGCAAACCACCACATGGTACAGCATTACCACACACACACACACACACACACACACACACACTCTTCTGCAACAAACACCTCTATGACACAGAACACTCCACAACTCTATCACCTCCTCTGCTTGAATGGTACAGCATTACCACACACACACCCCTCTACCAAAAACACCTTTACCACACACACCTCAGCCATATACACCTCTACCACACAAAACACCCACTCACACTTCTACCACACACCACTAACACACATCTCTACCACACAGAACACACCACTACTCTATCACATGCTCTATTTGATCCTCAGCAAACCACCACCACACGGTACAGCACTACCGCACACATACCACACACCTTGATGACATACACCTCTACCACACAAAACACACCCCTTCTCTATTACATGCTCTCCTCAGCAAACCACCACATGGTACATACACACACACTCTACACCTCTACCTCACAAACTACACAACTTCTCTATGTGCTCCTCCTGAACCTCAGCAAACCATAGCACGGTACGGCACTACTGCACACACCGCTCTACGGTCCACATACACCTCTACAACACAGAACACACCACTACTCATTCACTTGCTTTGCCTGAACCACAGCAAACCACTGTACTGTACACACATTTCTACGTCACACAAAGACACACACATATACACCATAGCAATACCACCCACACATTTACTATAAAATTCAATTTGTTCATGTTTTTTTTTCATTAAAAAAATAGTGGTTTAGTTTCTAAACCACCTTCCACCTTCACTTTCAAATTGTGTTGGTAAAAGTAATCAAAGATGATTAGTAAAATATGATTTTTAAATTAATCATTGAGCTAAATAACTTATTACCTATTGACATGTGTATATGTGTTTCCAGGCCGCTGGGAGTGCCCGTGGCACCAGTGCAGTGTATGCCAGCGCCCTTCCTCAACATTCTGCCACTTCTGCCCTACCTCTTTCTGCCGTGAGCATGAGGGTGGACAGCTGGCACTCTCAGCTCGGGATGGCCGGCCCTGCTGCCCCAAGCACGACCCCGCCCAGACCGGTCAGGCCCGAGTGAAGCAGGAGCCACCGGAGCCCGGAGAGGAGGAGGGGGAGGAGGAGGAAGAGATGGAGGAGGAGGCAGGGCCAGAAGAGGGAGGGGCAGGAGGAGGAAGAGGACAAAAAGAGGGAGGTGGAATGGCAGAGGGGGAGGACGTGGGCGAGTGACTGACAGTGGGATTGAAACTGAAGGGGGCGCTGCTGCGTCCCAAAGCATCCATACAAGTGTTACCTGTATCCATTCCAGGCCAATGGTGGCGGCGTGTTGATTTCTTAAGTCTCTTCACTCCTCCAGACATGAGGGACAAAATCACAAACAACCCTCACTTTACCCACAAATACACTCCAGAAACAAAAACAAACGGAAACACACAAGGACTTGATTTTCTGTACCTCATGTAAATAGAAAGGATTCCTATGAGGCGGAGGGAGTTCAGCACATATTCAAATATCAGCTATCGGTGGTACTTAAAAAAAGACAAAATAAGACAAAAAAACAAACAAAATAATAATAATATAAAAAACACAAAAGAGAAGCAGCAAGCGGATGGCTGGGGTTCGGGTCCGCGCTGCCACTTCATACCCACGTGTTTGTGATTTGTAAGATATATATATCATTATTAATATATTTATGACTATGTTTACATCCGCTCACAGTGTACAGTATTGTTCATCTGTATTAGTGAGTTTGATATCACTATTCTTAATGTTGTATACGTGCCCCGAAATGATGAGCCCACTCCACTGCTTGGCCTTTTTTTTTTTTTCCTCCATCAGGTTCACCCTTTTTGTGCGGGACGAAAATTAGGAGACGTGAGATCACAGCACTTCATCCTTTTTTTTTTTTTTTTTTGGGTGGGTGGGGGGCGGCCCTGAGACGAGGTTCCCTCAGTGTTCTACCAGCTTTCCGGTACTTTCTTCCGGTTCTCTGGGTCCTCGGCGCTCTGTCGTCCCAACACTGCCATCGTTAGGACTGTGCCAATATGGACATCGACTAGCTTGTTTTTATTTGAATTGCTATGGTTACGGCTGTTTCTTTCAATGTTTTTGTTGCTTCCACTGGGATATTTGTAAATACAGTGTCTTGTTCTTTTCAGTGATTTTGCCAAAACGTGGTCACTTTGTCCGTCCCGTGCAAAAAAAAAAAAGAACAAACTCACAGTTGTACAATAGTGGTGAATTCGAAAGGTAGAACATTCAAGGTGTACCTTAATTTTTCCAGAAATCATTTTTCAGTGTCTTAAAAAAGCGGATCGATGTTACAGACTTTTTTTTTTTTTGTATCACATTTTGTCTTAACAATTAAACAAAGATGCGGAGCTGGAAGATGAGCGACGAGCTGAGAGTGTAGCATAAACCTTTTGCGCGAATTTTCTACTTCCTAGACGTAAATAGACTAAAAAAAAAAAACTCATGGCTTTAGCGCGGTCCATGTGACAGTGTCGTGACCTCCTCGCTCTGTAGCTCCTGTGGTGTGAAGTTCTGTGCTCGAGAACTTTTTCATGTCCTCCTGGGCCGCATTCACCCAACAGCAGTAGATACACTCGCTGACCTTCACATTAGTGTGCGCGCTTACGTGCGCCGCCCAGCCTCATCTCAACGTTCTGATTTTTCTTAGTCCACAGTATTCAAAAAATACACTCTTAAAAATAAGCAACAAAAATGAATTTGCTAAACAAACTGATAAATCAGGATAGAATGAGCCAAATTGATATTTTCTATTTTACTGTGTTAGTTTGTTTAGTCTAGATCCAGTTTCCACCAGAGGGGGCGACAGATGGTGGGTTTTGCTGCTCGTTATTGATGATTATTTGAGGCTCTGACCTGATGCTGTTGTAAACGAGACAAATTAGTTTAAAGAAGCTTATTAAAGCTCAGAACTGTTCGGGATCCTTTATTTTTAAGAGTGTTACTGATCTGAGTTTAGTTGAACTTGTTTGTTTAGTTTTGTCAGCAGTCCACTGTTCGATGTCGTGCTTCCGGAGCGGAGAGTGACGAGTGTGAAGGAGTTTCACTGCCAAGCTGAGGCTCTGGGGTGCGCCATCGAGTGGCGAGGCCGCCGTTAAAGCACTTTTGCTTTGTTTCTGTCTCGCATCGGCCTTACATAGGTGATCCTCACAATAGTTTATTTTTTAACTTTATACCTTTTTCCCATTTCTATTGATATTATTTAGCACTTTTATCCTCGGACCTCATTCATGTTGGCATGTAAACGGTTTCAGCGCTCGTTACGTATCGTATTATGTATTTTAACACGTTTGGTAATAAAGTTTTCACAGAGTGTGTCGTCTTTAACCAAACACAGTTAGTGTTACTTCAAGAGGTTTTTTTTTTTGTTTACTTTTTCCGCCTCCTTGGCATGAAATACCCTGATGATAATTTTAAAAATGTTAGTTTTTACCTTTTTTTTTTTTTTTCTCCTCCCAATGCGCAAACGTCCCGATTTCAGTGTCGTACATTTGGACCGATCCATAAATGCCTTGTTTGACCCATCGTGTTTATCGTCTGCTTGAACTTTTCAGTGTCATTAATTACACTTTTTTACACTTTAATTATTTCTGGAGCCTTTACTTTTGCCATATCAGCTGTGGAAGGTTCTGTATTCCCTCCTCAAAGCTGTCCAGTGTTTGTGCGCTGCACTCCATGTCTGTTTTTGTTTATTTTTATATAAATATGTGATTTAAAGTGTCATGAACATCTTGTGCTTCTTCATGCATGGAGGTGCCTGTTCTTTAATTTACTTTTTAACGAATCATGGCCTCACCAGAGCTCGCCAGTGTTGATGTGTTGAGCTCACATTCCTTTAACAGATAGACTGTTTATTTTTATGATTTTTTTTTTTTCAATGCTACGGGACGTGACCAAGTTTGTTTCGTGTGAAGATTAAGTGTTACTGTAAAGTTCTCACCGTTGCGATTTCATTGGATCGAAGTATTCACTCCAAACTAAATAAAGTATAACTGATATTACCTGGGTAGATGGACGTCCTCCGCTTTTCTGAATGACGCACTCGCGAGCAGAGCTTTTCCCGGCCGCGTGGCGTCACGTCGTGTACATATTAGACACCGAGGAACTCCACTGTCGCTGTGCTGTAGTGTCTGAAGAATGCCTGTAAACTTACTCCTGAATGTTTGTGAACTATAGGCACATTTTTTGTACGTTTTCTTTTACTGTATTTTTATTTGGACTTTTGAGATGTTTTTTCTTCAGAATTCATAATTTATTGAGAGTATTTTAAGCGACATTCCACAGATTTACTCAGTTTCAGACTTGCCTGGTTTGACTTCAATAAAACTGTACTGAATGTTCAAAGCCAGTCCCCCGCCCCCCTCGTTTGTGGGGTCAGAACAGTCACTATAAGACCGTAAATCGAAGATGTTAAATCAATATTAATAAAAAGAAACTGCATCAACGAACTTGGAATAATAAGTGGGGAAACCCCACCAGTTTAAAAAAAAATTACAATTGATAAACAATCATTCAGTGTGTGTTGGGTGTGAAACGGTTCATTGTAGGAACTTTCCAACACAAATCCAGCTGTTTTATTCACTGTCGACACCCAGTGAAGCTCCACGTGTCTTGAGTGATCATATGGATGTGTATGAGGGTAAAATAGTGGTAAAAAACAAAATCACTTTTCTTTGGGGACTATTTTTATTCCATTAGATTATTCCGTTAGATGGAATAACTTTGTGAGGGAGATTTTGGAGGCAGGCGTCTGGTTCTATTCACTTCCACTGTGAACAGTTATGAATGTGAGTTTCTCCAGAACTACTAAACCCATTTTATTCATCTTACGCTCTTATGGGGGATTTTAGAAAATAGGTGGGCTTTCCCTTTAATACCAAGAGCTTGAGGCCTGTCTTTGAGTAGCTTCTCACCAAGAATGATCTTGCATGGAGATTTTTTAATTATTTGAGAACTCATTGCTGAGAGAACTGGGACTTAAAGTCGGGACAGAATGTCATGTTAGGCTTGAGCTAAACTAGTCCGGGTGCCACTGGGGTTTCACGTGGAGACCCACAAGCTCTCACTGACCACACACACAAACACACTCTGAAATGCTGGATTAGTGTGTTAACCCTCAGAAAGGTGTTTTTATCTCTTCGGGCCAAAAGGACAGTGAAGATACAGAGAATGTATGTAAATTTACTTTAAAAACACCAAGCCTGAATCCCAGATTCACCTTATTCCTTAAAAGGAGCACTTAAACATCAGGCCTTAAAATGCTATCCCCTAAAGCCTAAAAAGTGCCATTTGGAATAATAACTTGCTATGTAGGGAGGGAGGTGCCGTTTGTGATGCAGGTCATATTTTGTCCATAAATTATAGTTTTGTGCTGTCTTGAGCCCCGCCTCACACAGACATGACAGGAATAAAACAGTATTTTACACCAACCAGGTGATTCAAAGCAAAACAGAAAGAAATGATGGGGGCTCAAGACTTTTGCACAGTACTGTGCATAGCGTAAAAATCTGCCCTGTCATTTGGTGGAAGGGGTGTTGTGATGGTCATTATAGGGTCACTTTCTCCCCATTCATGCTAGTTCGTTTGGTTTAATAAGTTATTTTTCTGGACCTATGATATAGGTTACATTTTTTTCCCTGCCCACTAGTGTGCAGAGACATCATCAAAAACAAATCAGAGGTTTTGGGGAGGGGACGAAAGTCATGTTTTCAGTGAGGATTACAGGACAAAAACGTAATTTAATTAGATTTAATATGGTTAAGGTAGGCAAACATACTTATCCTTAACCAGGTTTGGGAGTGGTAAGGGCCGGAGCTTATGGAGACACCCTGGACAGGTCACCAGTCCATCCACACATGCACCCCTACGGGGCAGTGTATCATCTCCAGTCCACCTGACCTGCAGGTCTTTGGACTGTGGGAAGAAAAACAGAGCTCCCAGTAGAAACACACACGGAGACTGAGCAGACCCTGAATATCCCAGCCGGGAATCGAACCCAGGACCTTAAGTCAGTGATGCAACAGCACCACCTACTGCACCGCTGCCTATATGACGACCCAGCAAAACAAAAAGTATTTATCAAATTACTCCCGTCCCCGCCCTATCCTAGGTTTAACCCCACATATCCCAGCTGCTGACGTCTCACTCAGGACAGTGACCCATGAGATCATGACCCCTACACATCTCCCTCAGGTTTCAGAGCATACCAGAGCTTCACTAATAATATTTTAATGAGAGCAGCTGAAAGGGAAGGGAAGCTAAAGGGATGCTCTTTTTTTTTTTTTTTTTTTTTTTAACCAAAGCTTACCAGTCGACAGCGAGCTGGACGGACCTGAAAACAATCTATAAAAATCCCTAAAACTCCTCACAGTCCGAAGATGAGGCTAAACACGCAGAGGGGCCGAATGAACTGCAAGAGTTTCCAGTGGAAAACCTGCTGTAATGCTCAAGTCAAGTCAAACTGTTTTTTTTTCATTTTAGCAATTTACAATTTACACAGTGAAATAAAACATTCCTCCAGGATCGCAATGTTTCTCCAGAACCACAACGTTCCTCTTGGTCCATGGTACAACACAAGAACAAAAGCAGAACCACCACAAAACTACACAAGTGCAGACAGGACTGAATACACAGAATGAAAAGAGAGAAAAACACAAGAGCAACAAAACATTAATCGCTGACAATTAAATTAATACTGTATTACAGTTAAAAAGCCTTTACACATGTGCTTGTTTACTAAAATTCTTCTTCTACAGCACTGTTTAAAGAACATTTTGTGTGGAAGTGCACAAGTGTGAAGGGACACAAGTGTCCAAGTGCACAAGTGTGTGCGGATTGGGACGCCCCCTTCCTGTGAGTGCAGGCTCCTCTCTATCGTGACGTGTCCGCGGGGCCTGTCTCTCCGGTTTTTTCGTGCTGGTTGTTCAGGATCAGGGCTGAATATCACGATGTCCTGGTTCTAAAGAGTCCTAGGAGATGCTGGAACGGACACAGCGGGTTCTAAGTTCATGACAGAACCCAGTGTGGCCGTGCGCCGCAGGGTGAGACGAGAACGGAACGGAAGCGCAGGTCTGTACGAGAGCGCGAGACACGGAGAGAAGACAGAGAGGAGGAGGAGGATGATGATGGTGATGATGATGATGATGAAAGACGCAGTGCCGTGTTTGGTGCTCGTAAGATTGGAACACGTGGCTCTTTCCACGTTTATTAGCTCCGTTCCTCCGTTCCACCTTAAATAGTGCTGCTGTTCCATTTGGGCGCCTGAGGAACTGCAGCACTATTCAAGGTGGAACGAAGCTTAAAAAAACTCATTTTAAACCTAATTTTTGGCCTCTAACATCTAGTACAGCCCACCTTACAACTTAATCTCTCTGGGTCATTTTTGCAGATTCTTAATTTTCACTTTTTTCTCTTTCTCAAACATCATCTATCACTTCCTCACCTTCCTTTCCGTCACTAAACTCCCTTTTTTGGGGTCCCAAGATCACTTTCCTCCTTCGCTCAGTGCCCTTTGTCCTGGTTTGGTGTTTACATTTGTTTTTTTTTTCTTTTATAATACACTTATTCTAAGGCCTCTAAAGGCTTTTAATTACAAAAAGCACTTCATCAATTCTTTCCTGTTAAACTGGACGTTTAGGGATGTATTTTCTCTTTAGAAAGGAAAGGCAACATTTTTTAAAGAGGAAACTTCACCCATAATGTTAGTGGAGGAGTTTGAAGTAGGATTGCTTTACAGTGGAGGTGAATGCAACCAGCCGTCTTTGAAGCAAATAGAGCTCTTTTGTTAACTATGGACCTACCAGTGAAGCGTCATGTGTCTCTGAGTGTTTATATGAATGTTGATTATGGGGGAAAGTAGGGAATCTGAACTAGATCACTTTTCTTTTGGGGCTATTTGGCCTCACAGTGCCCTCTAGGGCCAAAAACGTCTCAAACCTGTCTTAAGTGTCAGGTGGTGCAGCTGTAATCATTTAATGGTGTAACTTTCTGTGAGGAGATTTTAGGGGCAGACGTCTGGTTCCATTCACTTCCGCTGTGAAGCGAGTTTCTCCAGAAGAACACCTAAAACACTTAATTATGCAGGAATTTTTGGTGGAATGCTCACAGTGAGGGTAGGGATGAGTTGGGAAAACACTCAAATGTATTTAAAAGGTCCATATCCTATTTTTTGCATTACTTAAACAGGCATTTTTTTGTTACTGTTCCTTTAAGACAGACCTATGTGAATGAGTTGAGTTGTGATTGGCTTGTACTTCATTCAAGCATCATGTTTTGAAATTGACATAAATCAGACTTCTTTAGAATAAGAAACAAGAGGTAGGTTTTTTTTTTTTAATGAGATGGGCCCTTTAAAGCTGGTGCAGGACAATGGAAAAGTTTTTTTTTTTTTTTTTTTTTTTAATGGAAGTTTTCGGGAATGCTCCTCGGTTCACCTGGGTGACCTCAGAATAACCATGCTGACCTCCTGACCCTCAGGGTGCAGGTGCAGTTGACACAACTGTCCTGAAGATGAGGAAGATTATGGATACCAGGTTCATCGCTGAAGTTGTCGTCCGTCTGCTGCTCCTCGCTGTGTTCCTGTGAGTCTTCACACAGTTGCTGTTAATGCACCCAAAAACAAGCAAATTGTATGTACATAATAAAATAACTTTATTAATAAAGGGAGATGAGAAGGAGTGACAAACATAAAACAGAAAAAAATACATACATACACACACACACAAACACACATGGACACACACACCCACACACTCTGCGGGCCAGATGTTTGGGCCTACCCTCGGATGCACTGCTCTCTCAAAATTTTATGATAAGAAAACAGGATAAATATTTAAAACAAATCTAACTGTGTTTTTTTTTTATTTTATAGCTTGTAGTAACACATTTAACTACAAATGTTTCAACTGTTGTTTTTGAAGAAACAAATCAGCAAATCAGTCTTTATTGACAGACAAGCACTTTGTGTTGATCATTAAAAAAGAAATGTATCACTCAGTTCTTTGACATCAAACAATTCCTTCTGGTTTACATATCATTGGATAAAATTTAATTCTTCAACAGGAGATTGATCACAAGCTTCTTCAAAAGTGTGTCCAAAGAAAAGCAGAAAGGTTAGAGAATGATGTTCTAACCAGCTTTAAAGTCAGTATTTGTTCTGAACTCCGTTTTGACCACCGTTCACAGCCTGAACTCTCTTAGACAAGTCTTCCGGAATAGTTCTGCAGGACATGCCTTTTGTTCCATTCTCTATTCTCTATCAACCCCAATGAAGCTCCACGTGTCTCTGGGTGTTTATATGGATGTTCAGCTGGTGGCCTAGCTGGTGGCCTAGCTGGTGGCCTAATGTTTAGGGCGTTCGCACTGCAATCAGGAAGTTGTGTGTTTGATTCCCAAGACTGCTAGGCTCCTCTGAGATACCTTTGAGCAAGGTACTGTTCCCACGCACTGTTCCCTGGACGTTGTGTTCCTGGCTGCCCGCTGCTTCACTTGATGAATGGGTTTGTGCTGTGTATGTTAATCTATGATAGAATGGTCAATTTCATGATTGTAAATAAACAATGTTCTGCAGTGTTAGAGATGGATCTGCTGTGATTCCAGGGTGACGGAGCAGCTGACGCCGTTCAGCCGGGAGATCCAGCCGGAGGAACTGTGGCTCTATAAGTTCCGACATGTGAAGAACGACCGTGTTCCCACCTCCCTCATGTTCGTAAGTGGGTCTGTTTCTCTGTGTTCGAGGAATGAACCACAGTTTAATTTGGCTTCTGGAATGTTCTCTCTGTGTTGTAGAGCATCGCTCTCTTCACGCCGCTCGTCACCATCCTCCTGTTCGCCTTCCTGAAGCAAACCGAGAAGGGGGACGTTAAAGAGGCGTCTCTGGGTGAGTCTGAAACAAACACACACACACACACACACACAGACACTGGTGTTCCTTTAAGGTTCTACCTGAAGATTGTCTAACGATCTTTGATGTTTCATATGTGCTTTGAAATATTATAGCTTATATTTGATGTTATATAAGACATCAGACTTAATATCAGGTGTGTATAGGTGTTAAGTGTGTGTGTGTGTGTGTGTGTGTGTGTGTGTGTGTGTGTGTGTTTCCGTGTTTCCTCAGCTGTGACGTTGACCCTGGTGCTGAATGGAGTTTTCACGAACGCGGTGAAGCTCGCTGTGGGCAGGTAAGAGCAGAAACAGTCTAAACCCACTGACCCGTCAGTCTGACCTCTGACATGTATCATAAAAGAACATTTTTTGAAGTGTGTTTGTTTTCTCACTTTTTGTATTAAGTGTACTAAGAATGCAGTGTATTTACTCTACTCTTGATTTGAGTTTGTCGGGGTTGTGATATCAAAACTCTCCCAAATATTTGCCTCACTTCTGTGGTGATGGGGACGGTCAGAGGAGAGATTATTTACTTTTACTTGATCACACCTGACTCAGCTTCATAAGTAATGCTGATTTGAATAATTTTGGGAAATTTGAAAGGAATTGTTGAGTGCAGATGTTTTAGTGCATTAACTGAGTGGGGAATCTATCTGACCAGTTTTAGGGACTGGACTGAAAATGAGAGACTTTGAAAGTCCTTCAGGAAGCCTGGAGAAATGTTCCTCAAGACCACATTAAAAATACAAGAAAGTCTGAATCTTTGGAAGCAGAATATGAAGAAATGAGGGGCTCAAGACTTTTGCAAAAAACGTGTGCGCGCGCGTGTGACTAGGAATATAGCCTAACCATCAGTCCTGGACGTCCTGATATGTAATGAGAGCTGGCTGAAGATAAGCCCTGAAGCTCCTCAGGGTTTTCTACTCTGTACAGTGATCTGTTTGTTCTCTCTCTCTCCACTTTCTGCAGACCACGTCCTGACTTTTTCTACCGCTGTTTTCCGGATGGTCAGATGAACCCGGAGCTGCGCTGCAGTGGAGATCCAGAAGTGGTTATGGAGGGCAGGAAGAGTTTTCCCAGCGGACACTCATCCTGTAATTACACTTTCACTGCTAGTTTAACATTAGTACACAGTCACTGGCCACTTTACTGGAAACCGGGTTCTCTCCACAGAGCCACTGGTGGGCAGATATTATTGGGGTGGTTCTCAGAAAATGACCCCTGATGAAGGTCTGGAGAAGCACACACTCGCTAGCAGGGCAGAGCTGCAGGGGAGTGGTTTCTGATAAACTGCCCTGTAAATGTAACAGTGATGAATAGGATTCTGTGCCTGGGTTTCACTGTGCTGAGTTGTGAATCAGAAAACAATTTCCCAGAGGAAATTGCTTGTATTTCAGGTGCACAGAGAGAGGAACAATATAAACTATAAAGTATAAATAAATCCAATATGAAATACCCTATTATATTCACAAATGCTGAGTATAAATACTGTAGATAAATGACCGTGAAGTGAATTACTAGCGACACAAATGGAGATCAGTAGTAGATAAGTGATATTGATGTAAGTACTGATATTTCACATGGTAAGACTATCGCACATAAGATGTTGCACATAAGAATAATAAGTGATGTCTTACTGTGTTGTTCTCTGCTCAGTTGCATTTGCGGGTCTGGGCTTCACTGCGCTGTACATCGCGGGGAAGCTGCGCTGTTTCAGTCCGGCTGGTCAGGGGAGGGCCTGGAGGCTCTGCGCCTTCCTCACGCCGCTCCTCTTCGCCATCATGATCGCCCTGTCCAGAACCTGCGATTACAAACACCACTGGCAAGGTGAAGAACCCCTCAGCATTCACACCCACAGCTCATTTAAAGACAAAGTGGCAAAAACGTCAAATGGCCAGTTTTTCCCCAGCCTGGATAAAATGGGGGGGGGAACTGGACATTTGACTTTTTGCCAAACTGTCTTCAGTGCTGGAGCTACAAGCGCAAGCTAAATCTAACAAGGCAAGGCAAATCACATTTATCACACAGAGGCCATTCAGTGCGCCTTACAGAAATAAGCACAAAAGCTGACCCTCACTCACTTACTCACTTTCTGTAACCACTTATTCCTCACTAGGGGCCAGCTGGTGGCCTAGTGGTTAGGGAGTTGCCCCTGCAATCGGAAGGTGATTAGTTTGAGTCCCAGGACTGCTAGGGGCACCACTGAGGTACCCTTGAGCGAGGTACCATCCCAACATACTTCTTCCTGTGCACTTTGTTCCTGGCTGCCTTCTGCTTCACTTGGTGAATGGGTTAAATACAGAGAAAGAATTCCACACTGTTTATACTGTGAGCTGTGGTGTGTTCGCGTATGACAAATGGGCACTTTACTAGAGTCGCATGTACCTGGAGCCTATCCTGGGACCAGTGGGTGTGAGGCAGGGACTCCGAAGGGTGCACTCACCATTCAGTAAAACTAACTATAAAATTAATACAGAATAAAAGTAAGATTTAAGATTAAGTTAATGATATTTTATCCCAGCCTAGACATGTTTCAGCGCAGAAGCAACCCTAACAAGGCAAGGTAAGGCATGTGTCCGGCACATCAAACAGAGGTCATAAGAGATCAGCATAAAAGCAAAATAAGATGAGTAGACAATAAAAGTTACCATGACATTAATATAGAATAAAAGTAGGGTTTAAGATCAAATAAAGCAATGCGAAAGAAAACAGATAAACATGCAGGATTTTTGTGCAGATTTAACAAGGGAAGGAAGCGTGTTACTGTACTAATTAGCTTCGTGCTAACTAGTGTACAAGTAATTGAAACATGCGTCAAAAGTTAGCACTGTGCTAACTGCCTGCATATTTTACAAACAGATATTTATGAAAATGGACAAAAGTGTGTTTCAGCTTTTAAACCAGCATCCTGAATTTGACAGTGTTTAAGTGTAACTGTGTTCTGACAGGCCGCCCTGATCTGATTGGTCAGCAGGTCTGATGTTCTGGACGGCACAAAGAGTCATGTCCAGTCAGATTCATGTCACATTCCAATTTATAGATGATTGTAAATCTGATCTCTGCACCTTCGTTGGTTGACCTGTCAAATTGGATCTTTCTTTCTTACAATTCATTATTATAGCTTTCACCTCATTCCATACCACTGTTCAGTCCTGACTTTCACGTTATGAGCTGTAGCCCCTTCTTTTCTCTGACAGCTCTCATTTTTCTCCTTAACAACAATAAATGATTGATAATACATAATCAAAAACAAAGTAAAACCTAAAACATAATGTACTCCGCAATAGACCCACAAACACACACCTGACCTGAACTTCTTACTTCTCCAAACATACACACTGCACTGTTCAGCCTTAAACAACTGCCGTAACTGCCACTGTAAACACCTTTTATGTACTATGTACTGCACTTTGTTTGCACAATTGTCTACTTATTAATGTCTACCTCTGTTCTGCATTATTCCACATTTAATGACTCCGCTGCTAGAAACAGTATATTACTGTATTCATTCAACCTGTACTGTAGCCGCTTTTGGCTGCACTAAATGTTTTGTTGCTCTTGTGTGTTTCTTTCCCTCTTTTCACTCTGTGTTTTGTTCTGTCTGCACTTGTGTAGTCCTGTGTTTTTTTCTGTTTCTGTTCTTGTGTTGCTCCATGGTCTTGAAGGAATGTTGTCTTGTTTCACCGTGTACTGTGTGTGTATGTGGCTGAAAAGACAATAAACCTAATTGACTTGACTAGATGATATAAGTACACTGATAAAGGGAGTCTTTATTTACACCCCACATCTCCATCGACACTGACACAGTCCAGTCCAGAGGTTTAAACAAATGGAACTGACTGGTATTCCGTATTTTATAGTCTGTAGTAACACATTTAACTACAAAGGCTTCAACTATAGATTTTGACGAGAAATCAGGTCTGTCTTTAGTGACTGACATTCATTTTGTGTTGATCATGAAAAAAGAAAAGTATCACTCAGTTCTTCAGCATTACACAATCCTTCTGGTTCACGTATCACTGAACAAAATTTCATTCTTCAACAGGACAACGATCCCAAACATTCTTCAAAATTGTGCCGAAATTATATCCAGTCTAATGAAAAGCAGAAACTTTAGAGAATGATGTCTTGCCCTCCCCAGTCTCCAGATCTTTCTCCCATTGAGCTGCAGGGATGAGCTGAACCCAAAGGTCCAAATGAGCTTAAGCAAATAAGACAGAACTGTTTGACTTGAAAAGGTGCTGGGAGGACTTGGACACAAGTTATTTCCCAAAATTTCTGTAAAGCAGGGGTGTCGAACTCCAGTCCTGGAGGGCCGTGGTCCAGCACGTTTTGGTGATTTCCCTGCTCAGAAACACCTGGTTTACCTCACCAGTTAATTGTCAGGTTTAGTGAATGTGTTTGAGGTGGAGAGCCACTAAACTGTGCTGGACACTGGCCCCCCAGGACCGGAGTTTGACACCCAGGCTGTAAAGGATGTGGTGAATCTGTGCTGCTGTGGTATAGTCAAGGGGGGATATTTTGATAGACAATTTCACATCCATTAAACTGCACTTACAGTGAATACTGTTACACTTCAAAACAGTTACATTAGTTGTAAGTATTTCTAATGTTTTTTGTAATAAAATGTGTGTATTTGTATATATTTTTAATCTGACTGTGAGCCTAGACTTCTGTTTTGTGGTGGACCATCAAATATTTTCGATCTTCAGTCTAAGAAGACTGTCTGTGTGTGTCTGTATGTATGCATGTATGTATGTATCCAGCTCTGTTTGTTTGTTTGGGTTGCTGTAAGGAGAGATGTGTGGTCCTGATCTCTGACTGCTGTGTGTGATGTCTGTGTCTGGTTCCTGCAGATGTGTTGGTGGGGTCTCTGCTGGGCCTGGTGTTCTCGTACCTGTGTTACCGGCAGCATTACCCAGTGCTGAGCGACCCGGACTGCCACCGGCCACTCTGCCTCCGAGAGAACAGCTCGTCAACGCAGGACCGCAAACCACCCCCTGGCTACCTCCTCCCTCTGTAGGACCCCTGAGACCAGCCACGGAGACCCATGTGAAAACAAAATATCAGACTGTGTCATAATGTTACAAAATTGGTCCTGATGTCTTTTTAACACACTTTTGTACGGGTACTTAAAAAACCCACAAACAATACGGGGACAGGCGCACAGACCAGCAAGCTGATGCTGCCAGTTTCTTTCCTGTGCGTGCGCGTGTGCGGCTGGCTGCCTATGACTTAGAGGGACCAGTTTCTGTATTGGCCAGAGATGTTACGGACATTAACGTCACCGCCGCTCCTACAGCTACTGGTGGGGTTTCTATTAAAGTCCTGTTCAGCCTAACGAGAGAAACCCCCACCCCCGCCGCCCCACCTCCCCACCTCCCCTCCTCCCCTCGGCCTCCACCTGAACCTCTGCTCCTCCAAGTGTTTCTGCACAGCCTGGTTCATTTAGCTTAACTGGGTTATTTCCAACCTTTGAGAAAGATCCACCTCACAGCAGCATAAATGGGGCATATATGGGGGTCTTGGGAGTGTCCAGCTGGGTTCTGTATTATAGAAAGTAGTCTTCTTGAATTTGTATGGGACCATGAACGTTCTCAGGGAAGCAGCATTTCCCAATTTAGTCAGATAACAAAGACTAAAGTCAAGCCTGTCCAATGGGAAGAGAGCAGCGGGACCCTCCTGTTGGCTGATCCTCAACCCTGAAGTTATCTGGCTAACTGAGAAATCCTGCTTTTTAAAATACTCTGATTTAGATAGCAGAGTGTGGGACCTGAACGTGTGTGGGACCTGGACGTCTGTGTGCATGTGTACAGCATAAATGTCCCTCCGTCAGTGCTAATGATGGTGTATGTTAATAAAGGTGATAACAGCCCGTCTTCTGATTGGATCTTCGTTGATTAGTCCATATGTTTTACAGGCGAGAATGTCATTACTGAATTTTTAGAAGGGTTAGCCCAAATCAGAATGTCCAATTAGAAGAGTTAGCTTAAATTAGTCACCCCATTTGGAAGGGTTACCTTAAGTCAAAGCCCCAGTGTAGTTCATTAGAGAATCAGAATAAGATGTAGCAACGGAGCTACAAGGCTAATGTAACCAACGATTAATTTAAGGTACGTCTGAAGATGCTCCAGACACTAAGTGTGTATGTAGTTATTTTGTTTGTTTGGTTTTGGGATCACTGATTAAGACCTGAATAAAGTCACGCCCCGCTTAGGCCTGTACAAAAGAAAAGGCCTCAGAACTGCACTTTGATTCACCATAAAGGGCCAATAAAATTGACCTCATTCAGATCACTCATGTTTTTAGGGAATACACAAACATTGCAGATCAGTCTTCCTCAAAGCAGCTGAACACATTATTGTATAACCACAATATCGTGGTCAGATACCATAATTTATAGCACATGGGGGGGGGGGGGGGGAATACCTGCTGAAAGCTTTTCCTTTCAATAAAAAAGATAGGTTTTAATATATATTTTAAAAAACAATATGTATGATTTAGCTGCCTCACTGGACTTTATACTTGATTCGCCTTGTTAAGAATACAAAAAAAAAATTACTGTCCTGTAATCATTGCTTAAAGGGCCCATATGGTGGAAAAGTGTTTTTTTTTTCTTTTAAAATATGTACAGTTCTATCCCCGTAAGGCCTGTACAGGTAAAAAAAAAAAAAGGCCATATTTGATTACATGTTCTGCAAAGTAACAAAAAACATCATATTTGCATTTACGTATATCTTAGTTTAGCCCTGTCCATTTACACTGAAGTATGAAAAGGAGTATTAAATGCCTGACCACTGCACCAACAGGGACTGTAATGACATTGCAACGTGTGCCCATTCATTCTGCAGAGCATTTATGAGGTCAGGCGCTGATGTCGGACGAGGTGGTCAGGGCTCTGTGTCCCCAGTCAAGTTCTTCCACACTGAATTCATCCAGCCATGTCTTTATGGACCATGTTTTGTTCACTGGGGCACAGTCATGCTGGAATAGAAAAGGTTTTTTTCCAAACTGTGTCTTGAGGCATTAAGATTCTTTCACTGCAAGTAAGGGGCCTAGTCCAAACTGAACAACAGGGTCCCATTATATATATTGTTGTACTGTATATATATATTGTTGTATACTGTTGTAATGTTTAATGCAATAACTCTAGTATAACTTAATCTTGTTTATATTTTAGTGTGTTAGTCTGACCTCTGGTTCTGATTGACTGACTCATTGATCCGGACTGATCGGATGACCTCACTGGTGTTTCCCCGGTTGTCATGGTAACGCGTGCTCTTATAAGCTCGCTGTCGTCGCGCGGCGCTGTTCTCGCGTCTCTCCGCGCTCCGCTCTGTTTGTCCCTGCTGAGGCTCCGTATGTCTGGTCCGGACGGTAGGACTGTTTACTGACATTTCTCTACTGTAACTGTTAAAACCGCTGGAAAACGAGCCGCGCGCTTTAACCAGAACCCTGTGTGTTAATGAGCGCGTGCAACGGGTTATATTTCTGTATTTATATGAATGTACTTTGTTAAAGCGCGTGAAGGTCGATTTCACCTCTATAATAATAATATTATAGAAATTATAATAATTGAGTGTCTCGGACCAAGCCACAGCAGCTGTTTATCTTACTAATCTGTTTATTGTAAAAGTCTGTGGAGTAAGCAGGCTGTTTTTAGGGGACTGATGTTTATTTACTCTCTGTAATAGCTTTTAAAACACTGCTTGTTTGTTTGCTTGTTTGTTTGCATTCCAGACAGCTCTGTTAGTCAAAAGCCAAAAGCCAGGCTGGTCCAGTAGAGTGGATTAATACTGAAGAGTCCGCACAATCATATTGGATTGAAATGATAGTTTTTGCTTGATGTGATGGTTTGAGCTTAAGATAATAGTTTGATCTTAAATCAGTAGTTTGTGTTTAAAGCAACGGTTAAATATTTACCCCCAATTTATTCGAGTAGTCTAATATATTAAACAATTCTCATGTTGGGCCTAAAGGGATACTTTGGGGCTTAATATGGTTAATGAGTTAATAAGTCATTGTTTGATCTTGAAGAAATAGTTTGGATTCCAAGTGATTAAATGTTTACCCCCTATTTATTTGACCATTCTAACATTTTTGCCTCTGAAGTTTGTTTTCATTAGTTTTAGCGCTGACCTTAATGTTAATGGAAACTTATACCCCACCACTTAGCTTCATCTGTGGTTTTGGGTTAGATAATGTGAAGTGAGACCCCCCTGTGGAACCCCTGGTTATCTAAAACAGTTCTCTGCTCCTCAGGCTGGCCTTTTGTCTTACTTGGTCAAATGTCAAACATCCGATGATCTCATGTGCTACAGTCTATTGTGTAAGAGCCAAAACACCCTGCTGTGACGTGTTGTGATTGCAGTGAGGGCTCTGACCCTTGACCTGGAGCTTGGACCCTCTTACCCAACCTCAGGAGATGGTCTTTAGCAAGCCAGAGAGCTGAACTCAGCCCAGTGATGGAGCCGGGGGGAGGTCTTTAATTCCAGAAAAGTTCGTTTTGAGCTGAAATCATCTGCCCTAATCATTTATCAACACCTGTATTTAAAAAATCTATTTAATTGACTTATCAGCCCATATACAACAATATGTGTCAGGATGTTTAGTTTGAGGATTAGTCAGTCGGTACAGACTAAAAGCAGCAGTGTCACATTTAAAATCTATTTTTAGGGATGCACAACAAATCAGCAGAACAGCCCTCAGGACTTACTTCAGTATTTTGCCTGATATCAGTATTGCCATTGTACTGCTACATACTGCAACTGCGATGCCTTTCACGATATTATATATACATTAACATTTTATTTGGCTACAGCAGTTTAGCGCTGCCCACTCATGCACCGATTCACTAACACATTAACGGGTAAAAATTTGACTTTTGTTGGATTACATGAAGACCTCGATTCATCAGAACACCCACTAACTCACCTGGAGTTGTGATTGGTCACCCTGTCAGAAACACTGTGATTTCTTTGCATATTGCAGTCTTCTGTGATATCAGTATTACAGAGACTGATATTGAATAGTGGATGATGTATTGTGGAGCTCTAGTTTAGTCCAGGGTTCTAGATAACTGAGTCATACAGTGTCAGAAACCACATAAGCACGAGTCTATTAGAAATAGGTTTGACTGTCACTCTCGGGCAGTCATGCAGGGCAAAGGTTGTGTGTGTGTGTGTGTGTGTCCCACTTTAATGGGTTCTGTGCTGCAGTTTGGCAGGTCAGACAGCCTTTAGTGATTAGTGGCTCTGACCTGATATTTTTTTTTTTTTTTTTTTTTTTTTTTTTAAGTATTTATGTAAATATTTCTTCCCTTTTTTTTCAGTTCGGTCTGTTAATCTCAGTCTCCAAGGCCTCGGACCTGTCTGAACTCGGGCTCGACCTTTATTATAACGGTGTTTTCTGTGTTGTTTTTTATAATAACTGACCTTATTAACATCTAATCAATGTTATTTAATAAAGAAGTTCATTTAAAATTTAGTTTAAAGCCACAGCTCACTGGAGTACTTCACACATACAGAAAAGAATTTAAAAATTACAATAAAATACAAAAATGTTTCCAAGCCCATTTACAGAAAAACGTCCCATATAAGTATTAGAACTAATGGTGACAGTGGGTTTAAAGTCGGAGGCCCTGCCCACTTTTCTCCCTTTTTTGTGAAGTCACACAAACCTTTCAGGTGTTTAAAGCCCTTTTTGGACCAAAAGAGCTTCAATAAAAGCTTTTATCTTCAATCTGTTAAAGAAAAGTGTTGTAAAAGCTTCAGATGTTCTTCCCTGCTCTGATGGTCCTTCATGTGAGCGTTTGAGATAAACACATCCCCTACATTCTCTCACTGGAAGGATAACAGGTGGGCTGTGTTTCAGGTCCTGGAGGTCCGGGAGGAGGTGGTGGTCCTGACTGGATCATGATCGAACCCCCTGAGCCGTATGAACCGGTTCAGCATCACTGGTTCTACAACCAGAAGACGGATGGCCGGGACTGCTGGCAGCCCTTCAGCTCGGAGGACTCGCAGAGACTCGAGGAGGCCCTCGCTTGCGGTCAGGGGGACTTTTATTATGGAGTTTTACACTTTTACATTCATTAATGTTCTTTTAATACAGTCACTAATTTTCAGTTGCCAAAAATATAATGTTGTATAACTTTTTAGAAATAATGGTGTATATATCTGTGTGTGTGTAGTGGGTGGGACTGAAGGAGAAGTCATTGTGGCAACAGAAGGCCGACGGTACGATGTGTGTGTGAAGGAGAGACGCCGTTATGCAGTTTATTGGGACCAAACATCCTCAGAGGTGCGGCGCTGCTCCTGGTTCCATAAAGGCAGTAAAGAGATGAACTACACTCCACACACTGAGGACATCAGCGCTCTGCTGGAGGTACACACACACACACACACACACACACACACACACACACACTCACACACACTCTCTCCACACACTGAGGACATCAGCCCCCTGCTGCAGGTACACACTGAAACACACACTCCACACACACACACACACACACATTCAGCACAGAACACCTCATATCGACCATCAGGATGACTACATTACAGTTTAATAATAATAATGTGGTAACAGGGATAATAGCTTTTAAAATACTAATGTAGTAATTATTGTCATTGGTAAAGTTATAATGGTGAATAACCATAAGTGATTATAATACTAGTAACATAATAATAATAATAATAATAATTAGATTTCATTTCCATGAGAAAATGCGAAGTGTGATCGCATGGTTGCTATAAAACCAGTGTTTGGTGAACTAAAATACTCTGTTTATGAGTCTGCTGCGTCTTTTGCTCCATGTAAGACTGATTTGTTCTGGCTGCCATAGCTGTGATCAACTGATCAAAAATCTGAATACACGTGCACTGCATCAGATATTAAAGAATGTTTTGACATTGGAACCATGCCAATATTTCAAAAACTGTACAAGGAGAAAAGTCGTCAAATTCCAGAGAGTGATATAACTGGTTTTAGATCAGTGCGAGGTCCAGCAGGAGCTTTTTTCCTGAACTCTGATCTGTTAAACAGGATGCCTACATGATCGCTGTGACTCTGCATGAGTGGAAGAGGAACCTGGAGCTTCCCACGGGGGAGACCGTCATCCTTCACAACCCCAAGGTATGGGTCAGGGTCCACGTCCAGGTCCAGTTCCTGGTCTGGTTCTGTTTCTGTTTGACAGATGTTAAAGCCATCACTCATTAAAGCTTCAGGAGTGGATTGTATTACAGCACACACTTATTCAAGATTATTATTATTTTCTATATATTACATTTTTCATTTTTTTCTTGACATATGATTGATTTGTGGACCAGAAAGATTTAAAAATTCATCAAAATTCATCATAATTCATTCTTACATGACCATTTCCAACCATAAAGTTAAATAGGCTCCTCTTAAGAGCAGAAAAATTGTTTATTTTGAAAATGTGCTACGTGGTGTGGAATTGAGCAATGTGCTGGTAGCAAAAATACATACATATACACAAACAAACTTGTATATTTATAATTTGTGTAATGCACAAAATGCATAATTTGTGTAAATGTGTCCAGTATCAACTTCACTGTATCAACGTCACTATCTTTATTCATCTTGCGTACATTTCAGTCATTTAAACAAAAACCTGGCGATCAAACGTTTAGTCACACTAATGTCAGACTGTCCAGGTCCTGACCTTTTATAGCAGGAGGAATAATTTGAGATGTGTGTGTATTTTGTCTCTCAGATGATGACTCAGTACCCAAACTTCTGCAGAGATTCCCCTCCATCCCCCAGCGAGCGTAGTCTGACCAGGACCCTGAAGAGAGGGATCCAGAATATTCCACTGGAAATCCCACAGGGTGAGAAACCCCACCCCCCTGAAACACAGGCCCCGCCCCAGAAAAGATCTGGCATTAGTATATTTTAGCATATTATTAATGACTAAAACAAAACAGTAATTTCTGTATTTGAAGTGATAGTTTCTTTAGTTTTAGCATTGAGACAGCTTTCAAGCTTGAATGGAATAAGAAGGTGGTGACCAGGAAGCCACTTTCAGCTTCAGCTGTGAAACAGTCACTGCTGCTTTAAAGGCTGGTGTTTATAGATTTTATACGAAACTGGTTTGAAATAAAGAGCTGTGAGCACTGATGGCGGTCGACCGTGTTCTGCAGGAGAGCCGGAGACGGTGGATCACCTGGTGTTCATGGTGCATGGGATCGGACCGGCCTGCGACCTGCGGCTGAGAGGAATCGTCCAGTGTGGTGAGCTCATACACCTTCACACCTCACACACGGCCCGGCATACGTCTAGTCACTTTTTTCCCCACTTTTTTAACTTTTGAAGGTTTTAAAGGTTTACCTGATGCTGTGCCTTGATGCTTCAGAATCAGAATAAGACTTTGAAAACTTTATTGATTGCCTATGTTTCAGCTGCACAGACTCAAAGATAAAAACAGTATAAAATATAGTATATAGTCATAATAAACTCTTCAGAAGTACTTCAGAAGCATTCACAAAATGCTGTCATCAGTGAGGTGGATATAAATAATAAAATGAATGCTGAAGTAATTTACTAATTGTCACTAATAGTGGTTTGGAGTTATGGCTTAAATAGTGACATAAGTAGTGATATTGCACATGATAGGACTACTGCATAAGTAGTAACATAAGTAGTGATATTTAGGTGTATTGGTCACCTTCATGATCGGAGTGTCCTCCTTCATCTGGAAGAGCAGCTTTAAAATAGTTTTAAGGCACAAAACCTTTGGCTTTATTTCCACTGACATTAATATTTAATGACAATTTTCCTCTAAATAGACTTGATTAGACTTTAATAAGGTAACTGATTAAGAAAACATGATCATTTACATTAAAACTAAATACTGTTATAAGGTGCAGGCTGCATTTAATTATTCATGTTCAGTTTAGTATAAAGATTTTTTAAAAGGTTTAAACCTTTTTTAAAAGGTTTACAAATTGTCACAAATTTAGGAGAAAAATTCTCATTTTGAATCGAGTTACAATTCAAATCAGCACCTAGGTATTGTGATAATAATTGTATAATCATATATAAATAATAGAAGGCTATTTCCCTGTTGGTAGGATCATCAGAAAATGTTTTATACAGTGTTAAACTGACCATAATATGATATTGGCATATATTGGGTAAAAAAGAAAAAATAGTCAAACTAAACTTTGTCATCTCAGCTATAAATGCATAAACAGGGATATGAGATGGCATGGCACCACTATATAAAAAGACACATGCAATACACAAACTCTAAATTAGCAGTGAAAATGTGCAATTTAGTACAAGGTAGTTTTCACATTCAAAAATTGGGCAAATGTTCCATCAGCAGTCCATTGGAAAACAAGCAGAATACTGGAATGTAACTGTGTGCTGTAGATGTGCAAATGATCAGCAGTGGTTTAAAATGTACAGTCTGTCCATAAAAATACAGAAACTCTGAGACAGTATTCAAGAACAAGAGTAAAATGGATGTTTTGTTTTTTTCCTGTAGATGCGTCATAAAAGAGTGATGTGTAAAATGAAAAGGTGGAAAGTTCCATCAGCTTTGTGTGTGTGTGTGGGGTGTGGGGTTGGTGTTGAGTCTGATGGAATATGAAGCGGAGAATCGAGGTGACGATATGCTTCAGAGTTAAAATGATCATTTCCTCTTTAAAAAGTGTCATGTACATAAGCCTTTGATGTCCAATTTGTCCAAATGTGTTTGAGCGATTGATTTTTTGTTTGCTATGTTTTAAAGTCAACGAGTTCCGCAGCGCATCTCTGGCGCTCATCAGCAGCCACTTCAGCTCCGCTGAGGACCGAAACGCCATCGGACGCGTGGAGTTCCTGCCCGTCAACTGGCACCGAGTGTTACATGGAGAGACTACAGGAGTGGACAGGTCAGACCCACGGTTATGTTGCCTGACTACTTTCCATCAAAGCGTAGCATCACAAAAAAAACACTCAACATCAGAAAGACATCAGGCAGTCATAGTCCGTATCACCACCAGCCTAAGGCCATGTCCCATGTACACAGTTATTTCTGAAAACTGAGGTTTTTCTATCTGTTTTGGCCTTTTGTCCACACGTAAACAGCGTTTTGGGTCCGTGAAAATGGAGGGTTTTGAAAACTCTGACTGTTTTGCATCATACTGTATGCCACTCATATGACGTCACAGTATGTGCCATGTTTACATTAGTTTCATCTACAATGCCCGACATATACAAAATACCACTGCTTTCAACATTGTTAGAAGTTTTGGCGTGTTTATACACATGCCCGGAGTTACTGTCCATCCATTATGAAGGACATAGGCATTAGAGTCAGCTTCGGATGCTATTATATTCAACACAGACGCTGAGTGTGTCTGAAATCACGCACTTGCACACTTCGAACACTATGTTTTAATGCATAGTGCGTTCACACTGACAACCAAGCTAAAACTCTAATAATGGTCATTATTATGCACTAGAGTTTTGATTCTCTGCCCGAACCCGAACACGGGTCGGGTCGGGACGATATTTCCTGTCACTGTCCTCGGGCCGGGCCGTGATCAAGCGCTCGGAGTGTCAGTTTACGAACGCACCCACAGCTGAGAATGTGTGTTATAACGGCCCACGTATTAAAAAACTGTCGGGTTAATGTGTCGGGCCGGGCTGGGCTCGGACACAAGGTGCACGGGCTCGGGCCCGATCTAAACTCTATTATGCACTAATAATGGGCAAAAAATGCAGTGCGGAATGATGGACACTACTCAGACTAAACGGACGCCATTTTGACTACATAGCAGAAGGGGAGGGACTTTCGACAAGTTTTCAGAGTTGGATAATGGCGGCCAACAATAAAATGCCAGTGCAAGCACAAGTGGAGGCAACTGCTTCGTATAAATGTAACATTAATAAAATTATTTTACTGATGTGTACTGCGGTGTGTAGCCTGTCACACTCCGACGACAGTTATGGATCATTTGTTTGAGTTTGCGATTATACCGACTTAGAAGAGTTCACACACGTAAATGTTAGCAGTTTTTTAGCTGGTTAGGTGGCCGTAGATAGGTTATACGTTATAAATATTCTATGTTGTTGTTTGTATATGTTTACTTACTCATTGTTGTAATCAAATGTTCCGTCACTTCTGCTAAGTGCAAACCGTCCGTGTTCCATTTAGGACAATACTTACCCATGGCAGTGTGCACTACAGAAGGAAGTGCTCACTGCGCACTATGCACTACGTTCCAGTGCATTCACGTAAGTGCGCGATTTCAGACACACCAACTGTCTCTGGTAATGCCGTCCCCCCTTCCAAGGCTTCTGGTCACCAATCCTACACTGTTTAAGGTTATATTGCCACCTGCTGTCTTGGCATGCTTTTGACATTGTTTTTTGCAATTGCATGTGGACAGAGTTATTTTTGAAAACATGCTTGTGCGGATGCAATGGTTTTTTGTTGTTTTTTTTTAAACAAAAACCGAAACGGAAAATCTCTGTTTTCAGAAATACCAGAGTATATTTGGACATGGCCTAACATTGCTGCTCTGCAGTCAGACGCCACAACCAGGGCAAATACAAGAACAATTCTCAATGCAAAGTAACATTGTTAAGTTGTGAAGTGGAATACCTGTACACGTGCAATAAACTCAACAATAAACAGTAACAGAAAGAACTCACTATCTACTCAATATGCCAAATATACAAATATAGTTTTTTTGTACTAACAAGGTAATTTTATGCAAACTATAAAGAAATTAGTGGGGCTCAACATTTTTACTCAGTAGGATTTTTTTTTTTTCCCTAACTGAACTTTTGCTTTAATAGGGATATGGAGCGGATCACTCTGCCCAGCATCAGCCGTCTGAGGCAGTTCAGCAATGACACGGTTTTGGATTTGTTCTTCTACAACAGCCCCACCTACTGCCAGACCATCGTGGACACCGTAGCCTCCGAGATCAACCGCCTGCACAGCATCTTCCTGCTCAGGCACCGGAACTTCAGTGGAGGCGTGTCAGTGTCCGGACACAGTCTGGGTCAGTGGCTCCGGCCTGTATATACCAACTTAGTTGTGTACAAAAGTGCTGGCACCCCAGCTCCTGCCAGATCTCTTGTGGGTTTGGTTGTTGTGATGAAGGTCATTCATTCAGTGGATAAATTAACAGCAAGATAACGAGACATTGTCACTTTGCATTGTCTTTTTTTTTTTATGGTCACCTCATGTAACAGTACCACCAATAACCGCTAAATGGCAGCAGAAGACAAAGATTTCTCCTAAACACTTCAGTGCGTAGGGATAAGGTCTGCGCCGCCTGACATTAAAGCGTACCATCATAATCTGGGACGTGAACATTGAACATTCTAACACTTCTAGCTGCAGATCAACAATGCCTCTTACTGGAGATTAACAGAGATCTTTACATTCAGTTTTATATTAATACAAAGAGACAATTTTGCACCTTTTAATACAGAATGACTGTTTATTATTAATGACTGTGAATTTAAGATATGACCGATTCAAAAGTAATGGCACATTTTCTGTACTTTGTTTCTCAGTATGTTAAACCATGCACTAAGATTTGCATAAGAATGAAAAAATGCGTTCTCTTTATATTTACTCACACAGGGGTGTTCAGATTTTTGCACACAACTGTATGTCCCCACAGTGATATCATACGTGTGGATGAATCATTTAACGGGAGTGAGAGTAGAAGCTTTCTCCTTCATTGTTTATCTGATGTGTTTCTTATGTCTCTCATAGGCTCCTTAATCCTGTTTGACCTCCTTACCAACCAGAAGACGGGATCAGAAAACTCAGAGGCAGATGAGGTTTGTCATGCTTATGCTGATGCTTATATGAGGACAATTTAATAAAACGGTGAATAAAGTAGTATTTTTAGCTGATGTATTTCACTGTGGCTATGTGTAGATATATAATGCTCAAATACATAAATCCAGTGCTGTAAGTGGGTACATTATTAATGTGTCTGCTTAAATAGTGGATGATTTTAATGGTGAGGTGTTACACGTGACTCACCTGATCATTACTGCTGATATCTAGAACATCATACAGTGAGAACTGTTTTTTCTTGCATATCTTCAGGCAGTGGAGCAGAATGAGGAGTCAGGCTCTTCCCCTGATCTGGCCTGCAGTTCTTGCGAGAGCCTGGAAGAGGTGCTGATGAACGCAGGGCTGGAGGAGCATCTGAGAGTTCTGCAGAGAGAACAAGTGGACCTGGAGGCTCTGGTGGGTCTTCAGCTCAGCTTTAAAACATGAACATGTCAGCGATGAAGTTCAGTACCGAATTAATCCTTCAGACTGTTCAGCTCAGTTCTCCACTGGGGTCTCTCTATGCATCTCATATAGTACAGTATAGCACAGTGTGTGCGTGTGTATAACATGTAGTTAACTATAATTATCATAATTTATGCCACACAATGTCTTTCTGAGCTTATAGATATAGTCAGTACTTCTGCATTTCATTAAACAGAGAGCAGAATTACTCTCTCACTCACTTTCTGTAACTGCTTGATCCTTACTAGCGTCGCAGGTACTCTGAGCCTATCCCCGGGCTAGAGGGCGTGCCCTTGGACATGGTGCTAGCCCACTGCAGGGCACACATTAGTTAAACAGAGAGAAACATTAGTCCCAGCAAAAGTCACTTTCCTGAGTGTGTTAGATAACATTTTTAATGTGGTACTGGCAGTCTTTATCCTCAGACGCAGGACTGTGTGTTTTTCAGACGCTGTGCTCTGAGAATGATCTGAAGGAGCTTGGAATCCCACTTGGCCCCCGCAAGAAGATCCTGAACTACGTCAAGAAGTGCAAGGTATCTGAGAACGTGACCACCTTGACATCTGTAGTGAGAGGTCAGAGGAGGTCACATTGAGGTTTCCTCTGAGACTCTGCGGCGCAGCGGGGTGTTTATCGGGAAGCTCTGTTGGGCTCTATTGTTTCAGAAAGTCTGTTCTCATCCTGATCCTCTTCCTCTCCTGCTGATCCGGCTCCAGGCTCCACCCCAAACTGGAAAACATTCCCAGAATTCCTTCAAACTCCACAACCTGATCCAGGAGGCCCCGCCCACCACCAGTGCCGTGGACTACCAGCATTTCGACGTCGGCATTGGACAGGTAGCAATAACTTTTTCACAGTGCTGTCCAGAATTAAAGGTCCCATATCATGGAAAAGGTCCATTTGTCCATGGTTTTGTTAAGCAAAACATATACAGGCTGGGAATCAGTTTTTTTTTTTTTTAATCATGATTGTGATATCACAACACACTTCAATATGAATGTTAAATATTTATTTATTTTTGTAGCCCATAACAGTTCAGCACTGTCCATTTAGCCTAAAGCAGTTTAGTCCTGCCCATTCAGGTTATAGCAGTTTAGCCCCGTCCATTCATCTTATAATATTTTAGCTCCACCCACTCAGCCTACAGCAGTTTAGCTCTACCCATTCAGTCTACATTCACTGAGACTTTCAGTCTCAACCAAATACTCTGTTCCATTTCAGGCTGGACTAATTTTTGTGCAAAGCACAACCAGTCAGAATAGAACTTGTTTGCATATGATGGTCTATTACATTCTAATAATTTTCACATTAACCCTTAGGATATGAAAATTATTTAACTCTTAGGATGTAATGTGAAAATTATTGTGTACATACAAATTACGAAAGATTGCTTTTGGTGCACAAAACGATGCACTATTTAGAAGTGGATCTTATAAACTATTAGTACAGTACTTTATACTTTGTTTTGAATCACCTTGTTAGTTCAAAAATACTTTGTTCTTCCTGTCAAATTGTCTTATCTTTGGCATATTGAGTAGATTAAATGAATGAAATTTAAAGTGTCTAAAGATAAAAGGAGCCTAGATCAAGGCGTTCCACCCACTCAGCGTTCAGCACCACCAGTATACTGATCACCGCCTGATCTTCTGGAATCATCTGCACCTGTTTCTTCACTGGTTCGTTCTGCTTGAATGATTCATACATAGGTCACTGTGTTTTCTAACAAACAAAAAACATTCCTCTGAAACTGGTCAGGCTCAGGGACTGGACTGAAAATGAGTGTCTTTGAAAGTCCTTCCGGAAGCCTGGAGAACAACATTAAAAATACAAGAAAGTCTGGATCTTTGGAAGCAAAATATGAGGAAATGAGGGGTGGGCATCAAGACTTTTGGATAGTACTGTATAAACTTGTATAAACTTTAGAAGAGAAAACAATAAGAAAGAGACAGACTTTCAGGTCTGATTATAGAAGGATATAAAATGAGAAGCTGGATGCACAGTAAACGCCTCAAACATCCTCCATTCTCTTTATTATGTAGTATATTGTTGTTTCTGTGCTGTTAGAGTTTGTGTTGACTGTCCTGCTTCGTCCTGCAGGTGTCCATCAACTACCCACAGCTGGTCTTCCATCCTCAGGCCTTCTTTGCCTTTGGCTCTCCCATCGGAATGTTCCTGACCGTCAGGGGGCTGAAGAGAATCGACCCAAACTACAGCTTTCCCACATGCAGGAGCTTCTACAACATCTTCCACCCTGTATGAGACCCTCAGAAACCACTACTGATTACCCTGACTGATTTTATTCCTATTTTGTGCTTTTTTTAACTTGATTCAAAGTTATGAAAGCAAAAAACCTTCATAATGAAAGTCAGGCCTTTTTAAGTGGACTCGATTTGAATTATTGATTATTTTTGGTTTACTGAGATTTCTTTACTAGAGGTGGGAGAAAAAAAATCAATTTAGTGTAGATATTTTCAGCATATTAGCTAGCGATACAGTTATACTGTGTATAAATAATTTAATACATTATATATTATACTATCTTATTAATAAATGTATTATAAATATTGTAAACATAAGTATAATTATTTTAGTGTAGATGTCTACTGATAACACTAAATTTGCTCTTTTTTTTCTGGAGCTGAAATTTAAATGTAATATTGTGTCACGTGTCTGTGTGCAGTTTGACCCGGTGGCATATCGGATCGAGCCGATGATTCTACCTCCAGATCTGGACGTCCCGCCCATGCTCATGCCGCACCACAAGGGGAGGAAGAGGATGCATCTGGGTAATCTCCACCACTTTTAATAAAATATCTTTAATATTTTCTTCAAGTCCTGTTTTAAGAGTTGCCAGGTTAGTGAAGGGGTATCATAAGTGGATGTAAATTGAAGCACCGTGAATGTCTAAAGAAAGTCCAATTGATTGATATTCAATTACAACAGTTATCATAATATTCAGTAAAATGTGTTCTCAGTTATGACAAAATTCTCAGGTAAAAAAAAATGTTTTTATTTAACTGTTTAAATATTTATTTCTCTCAGATATGTCTCCTGTATGTATTTTAAAAATAATCCAAAGTAAATTAATCAGATTTTGCTGAAGCAGGTCTGAGATTTTCAGCCCGATTTTATTAATCTGAGGTGATTTTGTAAAAAAGTCTGTGTGTGTAACAGAGCTGAAGGAGGGTTTGACCCGTGTGGGGTCTGATCTGCTGGGTTCTCTACGGACAGTGTGGCAGAGTTTCTCTCAGCTGCCTGCTCCTGCACTAGCTGAAGGGGGCGCTACAGTTGCAGCAGCTCCACTAACGGAGGATCTGGAGAGTGAGTGAACACTACATCGCACTTCACTACTATACCTTTTCCTGATGTAGCCAATAACAGTGTGGTGGAGCATGATGTCCAGAGTTTACTGAGGTCACACAGGGCCCCGTAGTGGCCTTGCAGGGCCACATCAGGCTGGGAGTCGACCCCAGAAAGAGCTGATTCCTCTAAAGGTGCCTTCACACCTGCCCCATTTGGTTCAGTTTGTGAAAGGTGCCTCAGACCACAGTCCAGTAAACGGTCCAAAATTTGGTCCAATCAAAAGATGATCAGACTGCTTCGGTTTGTGTGCAGTTGCGGTTTAGACTTTTGGACCAGTTACAGGATGTTGAGGCGGCCCACTGCCACACATTAAACAACAGAGGAAGGGGAAGAGAAGAGAAGTAAAACGAGGTGCGACAGCACATTAGGAGAGGTGAAGAGTAATATGGTCTGACAAAGTCTATGTGAAAACATAAAAATTGTGAAATTCAACCCCCACCCCCCCGGACAGCCTTGATTGTACTCTGTATTCTTGTTTATGTCTTGGTTCTTGAATTTGAGAATATTGTCTGGAATCGATTCCATTGATTCACTTTTCTAAAGTGTCCTTTGATGTTCCTCAGTGTCTCCAGAGGAGGATGAGGAGAGGAAGGTAGTGAAGGTGGGGAGGCTAAACGGTGGGCGGCGGATTGATTACGTCCTGCAGGAGAAACCTATTGAGAGCTTTAATGAGTACCTGTTCGCCATCCAGAGTCACCTGTGTTACTGGTGAGAGACCACACACACACGCACACACACATACACAGACAGCTGTCAACATTTTTCCTCTTTGAGGCTAACGCTATAAGTCATTAGGCACCCAAATCTTTTACTGTTAATTCAAGCCCAAAATTTCTCTGGACCCTCAAACCACATCCAGCTCTTCATTAAGGTGGATCAGACTTGTGAATGTTGTTTAGGACACAGCATGCCTTACTGTGAGCTGTAAAAATGAATTGAGCATACAACGAACATGAACATCCTGTCACAAGAGCATCGAGGTGAATGTTATCTCACTGACAAGGATATACTTAGAACATGACCATCTTTGTTTTAAAAAATAAATACATTTACAATTTACAAGAGATGTTTGGTCATCGCCACTGGCCTGAAACTGCCGCTCTGCTGTCAGGCGGCACAACTGGAGTGAAAACACGAAAAAGTAACGGATTGTTGAATTGTAGCGTTGAATACTGGCGCATGAGCAAAAAACTCAAAGCAGTCTGTAGAACTGATAAAAACTTCCCTCAGACTGTAATGGCTTTGGCCCTGCTTCTGAAACATCAGATTTTTGATAACCTCCATAGATATTATACAGTATATTATATTACTCTATAATCCGTTTTTTTTTCTCACAGGGAGTCTGAAGACACGGCTCTGCTGGTCCTCAAGGAGATCTACTGGGATGTTTCGCACAGACCTCCTCAGTAGAGGGTCCGCTCCCAGGAGACCGAAGTCCAGTCTGACTGCCAAAACCAGTTCTGCCTGCTCGAGCTACATGGTTCTGTTTACCCCTGTGACCTTTGGCCCCAGTATTACTCAGTTCCCCGTCCTCGAGGAGCAGGTGCTGTTTTACACACTCGCTCACACCAGCTGAGCTGCTGAGCTGATGATAAATGAGACTAAATGATCAAAGCAAGGCCAGTTAATCTGCTTCCTCTCAGCCAGAGGAACCAAAGAGACTCTCTTAAAGCCATAGTTCACTCAAAAACTGTCCAGGAATGTGAAATTAAAGTTGTACAGGGTCAGAAACCACATGATCAAGTCTTTCAGGGACTCCTGAACATCACACACACTGGGCTGAAGCGGGGCTCCTGGGCTTAAATGATGCTGCAGTTAGCTGGTGCACTATTTAAGGTGGAATAGAAAATTGAATAAGAAGCCAGTTAACTGATGCACTATTTAAGGTAGAACAGAAAAATTGATTTGAAAAACTGTCTGCATTTAACTACCACACCATTTAACTTGGAATGGTGGAATTAAGGCACATCACTAATTAAGGAGCAATTAAGGTGCTGCACCATTTATGGTGGAATGGAAAAATTCTAATAAAAAACTGTCAGCAGTTAACTACATAATTTAAATTGTGAAAGGTGGAATTAAGGTGCCACTGTTACCATTTAAGGTGGAACATTGGAATTGAGGCACTGCATCTTTTAAGAGGGAATGGAAAACTTAAAAAAGAAGCTGGTTGCGGTTAACTGCCACACCATTTAAGGTGGAATCAAGATGCCGTACCATTTAAAGTGGTATGAGAAGCTGCTGAACAGAAAATTTAAGTGTGATGCTAATCAGTGGGCTATAAGCTTTCATCACTGTTCAGCTGTGTTAGTCTTGTAGCTCCAGCACTAAAATTAAAGAAGTGAACTTCAGACACCGAACACGTGTTGGCCGATCGGCTGTATTAAGAAACTGAGTTCAGGAAAGTTGTGTAAATGTGGTTTTTGGTTGAACTATTGCTTTAAATGTAAAAGCAGCAGGACCTCCGCGCAGTCTGGGACCCTGTGCACTGAATTGTGTCTTCACTACTTTCGTACACCTGACTCTCATCATGACTATTGGCCAGGTGAGCCAGTGAGTTTCGCCAGTCTCGACCCACTAAAGACCCTCACTCTGTCCCGCTGTGTGGAATACACATCAGTTCTGTGTGTCAGAAAATATTTATTAGCTCTTTAACCTGTTTTTCTAACTTTTCCATGAGTGCAGTGAAGGACTGCTCACACCATGCACAGATTTGTGATGTTTTATATTAAATATTTAATTAACCTGTGCAGACTGTCTCGTCCTGTCCCTCCGGCCGCGCTGCACATTTACATATATTCACTCTCCTTACGGACCCTAAATTTAAAGGAATAATCCATTTCCCCTAAAAAACATTAGAACATATTAAAATACATTCAGAATATCTATAAACAAAATTTAAAGCAAAAAAAATCTCCTGGGCTTTTTGGTCAAAATGAAAATATTCTGAATTTTATTACTTAAGTATTTAATTATTACTTATTTTCTGCCCTTGAATGTAAATACATAAGCTGCTCCAAACATGGTGACTCTCAGTCTATGCTGTAGAAACATCACCACCTTAAGCTATAAAATTACAGGTGTTCTGGATAAACATCTGAGCGCCCTGAGTAACTTTCTACAGAGTAAAGTCATAGGGCCGACATCTCCA
>JBBPCX010000035.1:475744-486185 GCA_037974365.1 Hydrocynus forskahlii | reverse complement strand
CTCTCTCTCTCTCTCTCTCTCTCTCTCTCTCTCTCTCTCTCTCTCTCTCTCTCGCTCTCTCTCTCTCTCGCTCTCTCCTCTTTTTTTTGTCTTACATTTACAGCATTTAGCAGACGCTCTTATCCTGAGCGACGTGTGTGTGTGTGTGTGTGTGTGTGTGTGTGTGTGTGTTTGTTTGTGTTCTGTAGGGAGCACAGCAGAGCTCTTGTATCCCTAAAGGACAGTGTAACAGAAGGATGGAGGGATAAGCAGATGTGTGTGGGTCCCTGATGGCCTGTTTACTGTATGTCTGTGTGATTCCTGGGGGGAGGCTGAACTGAGAATCCCCTTCAAGTCAGATGTATTTAGTGAGACGTGTTTGTTGTCTAATTGTTGCTTATTAGTGTTGTGGCTGAACCGTCACACACCTGTTCACCTCCTCTCACCAGCTTCAGGTTCTCCGCTTCACGTTAAACACACACTAACATGTTTACAGCATTTGGCAGACACCCTTATCCGGAGCGAATTACAGTCTTTAGTTACAGGGACAGTCCCCTTGGAGCAACTGAGGGTTTTGCTCAAGGACACAATGGTAGAAAGTGGGGGTTTGAACCTGCAACTTTGTGGTCAGCTAGGCTACTACCTCCACACAAATGCACAGCAAAGAGCTAAGACAAAGAGTCAAGAAAACACAAACCTGTAGAGATATTAGGGACAAAACTGAATTGGCTGTTAAGTTATGTGCTTTCCTGTTTTGTTTTTATTGTTCTCTGTTCTCTGTGTGTTAATGAGTTGTGATTGTTATTGTTGTGTTTGCAGTGGGCTACACTGAGGATGGAGAGAGGAGCTAAAGAGAAGAACCAACAGCTCTACAAACCCTGCAGCAATGGTGAGAACTTTCATAACCAACCTGATCTACGGACCTTCTCCATCCACATGGTGCTGCTGCATGTTAACGATTTCCTGGCGCAGTGAATAGATAAGTAATTCCAATTCATGTACTCTTCCTCACGGCCTTCCCTGCTCTCTCAGGGATGATCGCGAAGGAGCCAGCATCTCTAGAGCAAGAGATCCAGGAGATGAGGCGGAGTGGCAGCGGACTGGGCGGGGCCGAGTACGATATGTCTGACATTTTCTACTTTTGCCGGCGAGGCGTGGAGAGCATCGTGGATGATGAGGTGACAAAGCGCTTCACCGCGGAGGAGCTGGAGTCCTGGAACCTTCTGACCCGCAGCAACTACAACTCCCAACACATCAGCACCCGCCTCACCGTGCTCTGGGGGGTTGGGGTCCTTATCCGCTATGGCATCCTGCTGCCACTCAGGTACAGTTGGGTGAGAACGGGCATTTTGATACCTCTCTGTTCAGTTGAGTAAAGTGGGCATCTTAATGGTGGCATCTTAATGCTTTGAAGGTAGACTGAGATGGGAGAGTGGCATCCCACTACCAATCATAGACACTGAAGCAGAGGGGCAGCCTACTATCCTACTCTTACACTGTGATTGGTAGAGGCACTGTATGTGGCATTCTGCTGTTGCTTGAACACAGTTCAGTGGCATCAGGTTGCCACTTAGGTAGAGTGTGGTGAGGGCAACATTGTAGTGTCACGTGCAGTGGGGTGAGGGGGACATCCTGATGCCACTTATCTGCAGGGAGGTGAAGATAGCATCCTGCTATCATTCAGATACAACAGAGACAGGCCATCCGGTTCTCACTCTGCTTCTACTTCACACTAACTTTACATTAATCTACCATACCTTTGCTTACGAGAGTTAACTGTTACCCACTTTCAGAGAAGAAACTAATATCAGCCCTCATCCTGCTTGTCAGATAAAGTGTTGTGTGTGTGTGCGCGTGAGAGAGAGAGAAAGTAAGTAAAAGGTTCATGTACCTGAGGGTTTTTTTTTTTTTTTGATGTGGTACATCTTCAAGTCCTTTAATTTGCTGAGTAGATGCGATAAAGAACAGGCATCTTATTGACTGCCACCTCTGTGAAATGGCAGCAGGTTTGATGAATTATTCACCACCACTGTGAGTTTTAACTTTCTCCCCAGAACGCTCCAGGCAGCTACATACCATGCTCCCTTACGCACACACACACTCCCCAGCTGTAGTTTTTCTTATCTGGTGTTGCGGTGGGTGTTTCTTTTGCTGGGTATTTCGTTAATAGGCGACACCCTATCACACAGTGTGGTTATGCCCTTTTAGATGATGAGCAGTGTTTTGTGTGTGGTGTGTGTTTACCTAAAAGGTTCAATACACACTATTCATCCTAATGGGATCATGATGTACAGTACTGTGTAAAAATCTTACATACACACATATACACACACATAGATATAGATTATATATTATTTCTTTATATTTTGCTTTGAATCTTCTTGTTGGAGTAAAAATGCTATTTTATTTTTGTCAAACTGTCCTATCTTTGGCATTTTGAGTAGATTAAATGAAAGAAATGGGAACAAATGTATTACTGCGACAGGCTGCAAAGTGCCTAAAGATACAAAGTGCGTAATGTGTCCTGAATGAAGAGCTGGAGTCTGGTAGCTCCAGTTCTAAAGTAAAGGACAAATATTTTGATTGTCTATAGCTGTTCCTGTAAGCTTCATACATCATACACAGTTTAACATTACTGTATGGAGGCATGCATAACATGTAATATGATTAAATATTACATTTTCACTCCTTGTTTGTGTCCTGCAGGGTCACGCTGGCGTTCACTGGTGTGGGTCTCCTTGTTTTTCTCACGTCCATCATCGGCCTGCTGCCAAATGGAGGGTGTGTTTACTTAAAGCACTGATGATGCACTTTAATAGTCCAGAATAAGAGTTAGTCTTAGTGCAAAACACACATCAGCACTCACACCACTTGCACACAGCTGCATTTTATTAGGGTTGCAACATTCAGTCAACAAATCCAGATGTTAGTTGACAGCATTGATTTGGATGGATGTAGTTAACTGCTATAAAAAACACACTCAGTAATGTTTATATGATCCACACAGTCATTTTGACAGACCAATACATTCTGTGAAGAATAGGGGGTGAAATGACTTCTTCTGTTTCATTTAAAAAGAAACCTGTAATGCTCTAAAACAGTGGGGGCCTGTCCAAGCACACCTGAATCACCTCACCTGTACATCACCAAATTTAGTGAGAGTGTATGAGGAGGAACCACCAAACTGTACTGGACAGCAGACCCTCAAGACCCCAGTCTAATGATCCACACGGTCATTCTAACAGGCTGTAATACACTCTGTGAAGTTTAGGGGGCAATATGGCTTCTGATTTACCTTCTCAAACACACCTGGCTCTGCTTACCTGTACATCACCAAATTTAGTGAGTGTATGAGGAGTTTGCGGCTTCAGTCGTTCACGGATTCTTTCTTAGAACCTAACTAATAATTGTTTGCAGAAACCCCCACAAATTTGGGAAAACCACACATATCATCTGCATTTTTTTTTTTGCTTTTTTTGTGGTAATGTAAATTTTTTTAATGCATTTTAGTGCTAAATTATTAAGAAAAATATAATTGACTAATTTTGTAACATATCAACGTAAATTCAGCTAAATTTCCATATAAAAGAACAGTATACATTTTTAGTACTGTCAAACACAAAGCAAACGTATATTGGCTGCTGCCCTGTGACACATCTCTGGCAGCTGCAGTCCAGCATTTCTGCTTCAGAACAGTTTCCCGCGTGGAGCTATCTCGAGTGTTTCGCTGAGTGTTCTTGTGTTTTTTGTTTTGTTCTCCTTAAAGCCCTGTATTTTTATTACTGTATTTACCCTGCTTATATCAAAGAAAACGACATTGCATACACGCTTGCATGAATTACAGTACAGTATATACAGGGGTAACATCGGTATTTTACAGTCTAGCACTGCCGGAGACAGCAGTTTAGTGTACACTTTACAGTACGTATACGGGTTTACTTTTACATTTTTTTTTTAAAGCTAGTGTATTAAGCACAAATGTGCGTTTTTTCACAATTTGTGGGTGCTCTTAGAATGTAACCCCCGTAAATTTTGGGGGTCTACTGTGTAATGTTCTAACAGACTGTTATACTGTACAGGGAGTGTAGGGGACGATATTACTTGTACTGTTCTGTTCAGTTTAATTGGTTCATGGATTGGATCAGGTGATCAGGTGTGTGATGTTGGAGGTGTCTGTTCTGTGTTTGTCAGGATGAAGAGTTTCCTGAGTGAAAAAGCCCATCTGATGTGTTACCGCATCTGCGTTCGTGCCCTGACAGCCATCATCACCTACCACGACAGGTACACCCCTCTTCCGCACCTTCCTCTCCATACCACTTCCAAATCTGCCCCTCCCCACCTCTTCCACACCTGCCCCACTGCACCTCTTCCAAACCTGCCCCTCCGCACCCTCCTCTTCTGCACGTGCCCCTCCGCAACCTCCTCTTACCGGCCCTTCCCCTCTGCACCATCCTCTCCACACCTTCTTTTCCGCACCTCTTCCACACCTGCCCCCCATGCCCCTCCGCACCCTCTCCTCTGTCCACACCTTGTCTGACTTCACTTGCTTCAGAACAGGATCACTTGATAGCAGTAAAATGTATGTTTGTATTCAAGTTATCTGATTAGTGGGACTTTTTTATGCATCACTGCATTAGACAGTGAGTCTGACCTGCAGTTTACTGGCTTTTTTCCCCTCACCAGTGAAAACAAACCCAAAAATGGAGGAATCTGTGTAGCCAATCACACATCCCCCATTGATGTCATCATCCTGGCCAGTGACGGTTGCTATGCAATGGTAGGTGAGACAAGTTGCACAATGCGGACAAAATATCAGTATTGTGATTTTTTACTGGTACATACTGCACATATTTTCAGTATGGAAAATAATCTGCAAAAACAGTCCATTTTCAGATCAGTTTGTGAGGTCACAAAACCAACACTCGTATATCGCCTTATTCATGCACTGTTTCACCAACACCTTTAACAGTTAAAAATGACTTTTGTTGGATTACTTATTTAAATTGAACAAGGATAATAATGTATATGAATAACTGTGTGTGTGTGTGTGTGTGTTAGGTGGGGCAGGTTCACGGTGGTCTGATGGGTGTCATTCAGAGGGCCATGGTAAAAGCCTGTCCACACATCTGGTTTGAGCGATCTGAAATCAAAGACCGACACCTGGTGGCCAAACGGTAAAACTGCACTTTCTGCCGAGCTTAGTGTTTCATTGAAGCAGTTTTGATTGAGGGTGTTCAATGTGTGTGTGGCACTGAGACCTTGTTTACACCTGCGTGTGGCGTATCAGGATAATTTCTCGATGGTTGTAAAAGTGCAGGTGTGAATGAGAGGCATTTTTACCAGATTAATTCAACACTTCAGGAGACACGTTTTATCGAGATGTTAGTAGAAGAACTTTATTCATCTCAAATTCTTATGCCTTTACCATGTTTGGTGCAAAATACAAAACCTCTCCCAGCACTTCTACAGCGCCCCCTGCTGTTCCAGTCATATAGGAGAGCACCCCCACCGGTCCGCCATCACTTTTTGCAGCGTCGCTCCTTCTTAAGTTCCTCTTCTGATGTGAGTTTCTCCTTTTAGTATGATTTTAATTCTGTCTCCTCTCTGGACAAGTCGCTCGAAACAAATGAAGCTCCGGTTTGGTTAAACTTCACCTCGCCTTGTCGCTTTTCACCGTTAGACTATAACACACTGTTTTAACACACGTGGTTCATGACAGTAATGACGCAGGAGATCATTATTCTTAACAGACTTTTCTTCAAACACTGACTGTGTCGCTGCAGTACTGGGCTTTTCTTTAGAATGGAACAGAAAAACCAGAGCAACAATTGGCTGTTGTACACAAGCTAATTTGCATGTTTGCTGCATAATGATGGTGTTTCAGTCTAACTAACTGGAGACTCATTTCTGTAAATGTGGATAAAATCTGATCAGAATCTGATCCAGATGTGAGGACATGGAAAGCCCAGGTGTGAACAGGGTCTCAGTACATAGTGCTTGAAAAATTCCTCTTTAAATAATAAAATGTATGCTTTGTTTTGTTTTGTTTTTTTCTCATTAGACTCAGTGATCACGTTGCAGATAAAACCAAGCTGCCCATCCTCATTTTCCCAGAGGGTAGGACTGCAACATTTATTTATTTTTTTCCCTCCTCCTCAAATGCACGACTGTACAATTGCAGGCTGTAACGACTGCTCTTCTCTGCAGGAACCTGCATCAACAACACATCAGTGATGATGTTTAAGAAAGGCAGTTTTGAGGTCGGCTGTACTGTGTATCCTGTGGCCATAAAGGTAGAACTTATTGCTCTTCGTCCTCCTCTTTAGCTCTAGACTCTTAGTGAACCACCCTTCATTCCCTTTTGTGTGTGTGTGTGTGTGTGTGTGTGTGTGTGTGGGTTTGTGTTCAGTATGACCCGCGGTTTGGAGATGCGTTCTGGAACAGCAGTAAGTTCGGGATGGTGAACTACCTCCTGCACATGATGAGCAGCTGGGCCATCGTCTGCAGCGTGTGGTACCTCCCCCCCATGAGCCGAGAGGTGAGGACCACTAGATATTTGTGTATGTGTGTGTATATATATCCAAAAGTCTTGGTCTACCCCTCATTTCAAGGGCTTTCAAAGACTCTTAATTTTCAGTCCAGTCCCTGAACATGACCAGTTTCAGAGGAATGGTTTTTATTTAAGACACACAGTGACCTACGTATGAATCATTCAAGCTGAATAAACCACATCTACCTTAAGTCCTGAACCAGTGAAGAAACAGGTGCAGATGATTCCAGATAATTAGGCGGTGATCAGTATACTGGTGGTGCTGAATGCTGTGTGGTTGGAACTCCTTTATCTAGACACCTTGTAGCTTTAGGTACTTTGTAGCCTGTCATGGTAAACCATTTGTTCCCATTTCTTTTATGTAGTCTACTCAGTGTGTGTTTGTGTGTATATATAATATGTTGTTGTGTGTGTTTAGGAGGGTGAGGATGCTGTGCAGTTTGCTAACCGAGTGAAAGCCGCTATCGCCAGGAAAGGAGGTTTGGCTGACCTGCTATGGTGAGACCCTCAGACCCTCACTCAGTATAACTGTCCTTTCTCTCTGGTTGGGTAGGGTGGTCCTCCCTCTCCCCCATCACTCAGTATAACTGTTCTCTTTCTCTCTCTAGGTGAGTAGGGTGGTCCTCCCTCTCCCCCTTGAGCTAACAAAGCTATGTTCAGTAGTGTCTTGCTCTGTTTTGAATGAAATGAATCAGTAAATAAACTATTTTAAGTCAGTAGATGAGTATGTACCTTCATGTTACCATGGTAGCATGGTTAAGCCTTAAGTTTAAGCTAAATTTACCTGGAGGATGTGCACATTATCTGTTTTCTGCAGGTCAACTTATGTAGGATGTGGTGTTTAAAAAGTAGTAGTGAGAATCACGAATCAGACATCATAAAATTTCATCAAAAAAATTATTCGGCTTTTATTTTCCTGCATCATTGAAAAGCAGTGCCTGCTTTTCATGTTGTGTAAAACATTCATAATCAACAAACTAGCAGAAAAGCTTCACAATTAACGAATGACTTTCCTTCTTCTGTGACATATTTTGGAAATACTTTTCCAGCCGCTCTTCAGTCTGGTGTTTGATATTTGCAGGGATGGCGGTCTGAAGCGGGAGAAGGTGAAGGAGGTGTTTAAGGAGGAGCAGCAAAAGCTCTATAGTAAAGTTCTTGTGGGTAGTGGGGAGGACCGGAGCCGCTCCTGATGTCCAGAACATCCACCACCCCCTCCAACCCCCACCCCCAAGCCCAGAGCGCAGGAGCTCTCAGCACTGCAGAAACACAGCGGGCCCAGAAAGGAGCCCTGAAGAACTCCACTGCAGAACCCAACACCAAACTGAGCAGAACCGACCTGGAGGAGCTGGCGCTTCCGGTTACCTCGCACTCTCTTGCACGATAGTGAAACAGAGACGTTCGGTTCTCCACAAACCTCCCGAGCGTCTCTGGGACTGAGTGTTACAGTGTTACAGTTCTGTTTGTTCTTTGTTTTCTATTTATTGATTTTTAAATTTTTTCTTTTTTTGCGTGGCATCTGTTACGATTGTTTGTGTTTTGTGTATAAAAGCGCATGTTCTTCCCACCATAGGAGATGGAGCTGTGTGTGTGTGTGTGTGTGTGTGTGTTTGTGTGTGTTTATGTATGCGCGCGCACTTGTGTGTGTTTGTGTCCCTGCCTCTCTAGTGCACTGGAGTGTTTTTCTAAAATAAAACACTACTTCACTTGTTTTTAAAGCTGTCTCTTCAGCTTGAGGTGTGTGTGCGCGTGTGCGTGCGTGCGTGTGCGTGCGTGCGTGTGCGTGCGTGCGTGTGCGTGCGTGCGTGCGTGCGTGCGTGCGTGTGCGTGCGTGTGGGTGCGTGTGTGGGTGTAACTTTTTCACCAGCTGGTTATGATGAACTTTTATGTTATTTCCAGAAATGAGCAGATCAATACAATACCACACAATAAAACACAATAATAATACCATGCAATAAAAATACAAAAAAACAAACTCTAATTCTGAGGGATAAACGAAGTTTGGAAAATAATATATGAAATATATTTTTGGGAAAAAGTAAAAAATGTAAAATCTTGGCCTTTTAAAAACACCTTAATGAACCTTTAATGGTTAAAGATCGGGTAAAATAATTAGACTTGTCAGATAACATGAAGACCTACATTCATCAGAGCACCCAGTAACTCAGCTGGAGCTGTGATTGGTCGACCTGTCAGAAACACTGACTGGTCAGAGGCTCATTTGCATATTGCAGCTTTTTGTGATATCAGTATTGCAGAGGCAAATATTGTGATAACGATTAACAGACAATATATTGGGCAGTACTAGCTTACATATAAATTTAAATGCCCCTTCTCCTCTTGCTGTGGAAATTACAGACTTTTCAACCTATGTGCACGAGATGTTCAAAAGTATCAATATCAGGATATTTGCCTCGATATTACTTGGTATCGGATCCAAGATTTTTTTCTTGGGTCTCAGATTTTTTTCTTGCCCAATATTTTTGTTGTTTTTCAGTATGTTCAGTAAGTTGTAATGTCTGGTTTGTCCAGTAGAGGACCCTGCAGGGCTGGGGATGTGTGTTCTTTTGGGGAAATAAATAAAAATAAAAACCTTATGGATAGAAACTCTCATGATTACCAATATTTATTTAAAAAGTGAGATTGCAATATTTCATATTAATATTGGAATATAATGCGTGGATAAATATTTACACTGGGTGGTTTCAGGGATTTGAAGGTGTGTGAGTTTGTAACACATTGAATATATTTGAATATTTGAATTTATTTCACACAAAAACACAGTAACTGCATTTAATCTTCTGGTGGGAGGCTTTATCATGAAATGAGACTCATTTAAATAATGCATGCACACACAAGCTGCACAATAGATGACCTGTTAGTCATCAAGGCAATATGCAAATGAGCTTCTATCCAATCACAGCTCCACATGAGTTACTTGGTGTTCTGGTGAATCGAGATCTTCATGTTATCCAACAAAAGTCTCATTTTTAACTGTTAAAGGTGTTGATTAATCGGTGCATGAGTAGGCGGAGCTAAACTGCTGAATAAGGAGATGCATTTAAATGTTTTAGTTTTGTGACATCACAAACAACTGTGATTTGTAAACAGGCTGTTTTTTTAGCTCATTTCCCAAATATGGACTGTAAGGATGGAGGAGTAAATGTACCATCTAAAACTAATATTTACAGATTTAAAGCCTTTTTAGTTCCAGAAAAGTGATTATTTGGGATCTTTAATATACTTAAAGTAATCGCAATCACAATGTGTAGCAGTAAAATCACAGTACTGATATTTTGTCCTTATTGTGCAGCTCTAGTACACAGCCTCACAGCAGTTGTGTGGACATGGAATGATGGACATTATCTTGGCTTTTTTTAAACATATACTGTAACGATTTCACATTTCTCCCCTTCCAAAAACTAATTTCAAATAAATCTTTTAGGGGTCTGTACACTGCATTTGTCCTGTTTACTTTTATTAAATAATTCATTTATTTACATTAAACTCCCTTTTTTGTAGTTTTATGAACCAAAATCAGTCCTGATTTATCTCTACTCTGTTCTCCAGCCTCTCTTCATCCATCTCAATAAACACACTGTCACTGTTACTGTCCCTATAAGACTGATGTATGTAAAGCTCTGACTGGCTGTGCCTCGTTCACAAAGCAGTCCAGACTGAAACACTGATTTAGTGTTGAGGAGGGCGGGGCTAAGCTGCTGTAATATTAACTGGATTTCTGTAAATTAGCTGGATTTTATGACATCACAAACGCATTAGTTTCAGGAGCTATTTTTTTGCGGTCAAGTTTCAGAACACTTCAACAATGTTCATGTTCTACACTGTGTTCCAAATTATTATGCAAATTATATTTTTCTCTGATTTTCCTAAATAGTCGATGCAAATGACAGTCAG
>JBBPCX010000035.1:472572-475644 GCA_037974365.1 Hydrocynus forskahlii | reverse complement strand
ATTAAAGAGCAGATCCCTGATGTTTAATGGCTGGATTAAAGAGTGGATCCCTGTTGTTTAATGGCTGGATTAAAGAGTGGATCCCTGTTGTTTAATGGCTGGATTAAAAAGTGTATCCCTGTTGTTTAATGGCTGGATTAAAGAGCGGATCCCATCATTCACATTGCAGACAGACGTCAGTGACCTGACCTTGAGACACGCTGGGTGAGTGATCTCGTTGCAGATGGAGCACTCCATCAGCATCAATCGAAACCTCTCCTCCTCCTCTTCCACCGTGTCCTCCTTCCCTGCCTCCCCACACAAACCACACACTGCTGTGTGTGGCAGCACAGGCTGTACAAAACACACACACAGAATAATGAAAGTGTTGCATGCCTCAGTTTTTTTTTACTTGTTGCTCCAGGTGTAGACAGCTGCAGTAGCACATTATCAGCACTAGAGGTTAAAAAAAAAAGTCACATTTGCTATTAATAGATTGTCAATTATTTATTACAGTTTAGTTTTTATACAGGCAAGTTTTAGGCCTGAGTTCTCGTGTGTGATTGTCTCGAACTTCGGCTGAACTGGGCTGTGAGGAACTTTAAAGGGCCCATATGCAAAACTGAATTGTCCTGATCGTACTACCTAAACACAGTTAAAGTTTAAAAACGTAACATTCACTCCCCAGTTCACAAGTCCCCACCCATTCCTCATACTGCTCCACCCATTTGCTGTGTGTGTGTGTGTGTGTGTGTGTGTGTGTGTGAACTCACAGCAATACACTGTCTCAGGATGCAGGTCTGCTTCATCCGTCCTGGCCCACCGAACTTCCTCATGTCTTTACAGAAGTGACACTCTCCACACTCCGACCGCTCACATGCCGCACACCGCCTGCACCTCGTCCGCCTGCGCCGCGCCGCGCCCCGTCCTCCACACACACTTGCCACTCCACACACACGTGCACGGGGCCGGGCTGGAGTCCTTGGCTGTGCACACACACACACACACACAGATACCCAGAAGGTCAGTCAGAGCAGCATTACTAGAATGTTCTGTTTGGATGGGAGGAGCAGGAGGAACCGAATAAACCGGAAGATCAGAACCACAGCTGATCCAGGATCAAACTGATGGAGCATCATCATCATCAGCCCTGATCCAGATCTGATCCTTTACCGCAGAACTCTGATTACAGGTGGGCAATTATAACTAGATATGACAGCTTGGTTACTATATTTGGTTTTATGTTAAAAAAAAGGAATAAAAAAACATTCTGCTCCCAGCAGGGTATCAAACTGGTGCCTCTTCTGGCTCTCTTCATTTAACGCCACATTTTTAAAAGCATGCACAGGCTGGTTACTATTATTTAAACCACAACAAAGAGTGACACGTCTTTTTTTTATAACTGACCTCAGCTTTAGTGTCTTGAAGTACGTTTATGAGTCTGCTGTGCGCTTAACTCTGCAAGACTGACTTGTTGCTCTGCATTTGTCGCTTTTGCTGCCATAGTTATCATATCACAATACTCACTCCGAGACTTTCTCTCCCATATACACGGTCGAGGCAACTTTTGAATTTTGCCAAAATTCAATATGGCGTCAAATGAGAAGCTGTGCCTTGTTACGCTATTAAACTATATAGTAAATCCCCGCTTTTCGCGGAGTTACGTACCAAGAGCACCCATGTATAGTGAAAAACTGCGTTGTGATATGGTGAAAAAAAAATGCCGAAAAAACCTAAATATGCCCCCAAATATGCTCCTTTCATTTTAAACTCATTAGCCTTAAAGAAAATGTAAAGGTAAACCCGTATTTGTACTGTACAGTTTACAGTGAACTCCTGCAGTGCTAGAATGTAAATACCAACGTTACCCCTGTATAGACTGTACTGTAATTAATGCATGGGCATTTTCTTCAGTATGTGCTGTGTATAATCAGGATAAATCCAGTAATACATTAATTGAATTTACAGTAATAAAAATACAGGACTTTAAGAAGAACACGAGAACACTCGAGATGCTCCACGGGGGAAATTCTGGACTGCAGCGTCACAGGGCAGCAGCCAATCAGCAGCAAGGAGAAATAGATAACATTCTCGGCTTGGCTACTTTCAAACCTCCCGCCTCTGAGTACAGCTGACTGTGACGTTCGGGCGCACGAGGCCCAGATGTCACAGCCAGCTGTACTCAAAGGCGGCAGGTTCTAAAATCTGCGATGGACTGAAACCGCGACAGTTGATCCTGCGTGAAAGTGGGGGGTTACTGTAATAAAAAGAAAACAGCAGTGAAGAACTCCATCACACTTCTTCTATAAAAACGTTAATAATGCATCCAGGACAAAAATGAGGTTAGCATGGGCACTCTGTCCAATCTGCAGATACGCAGCCCCATACACACCAGGGGGCGCTGTATGTTCTGACCCATTTCTATCAGAGCAGCATGATCTTCTTCAGCAATTTGTTCTACAGTAGATCTTCTGTGCTATCAGACCAGACTGTTGCCAGTTCTCAGTCCTTGGAGCACTTTTGGTAGGTTCTGACTGTATACTGGGAACCCCCTGACGTGTTGGAGATGTTCAGTCCTCCAGACTTCACAGTTTGGTTCTTCTCAAAATGCCCCAGGTCCTTTCACCCATTTTCTGCTTCCAACATCAACTAGTAACCAGATCTTCAGTGTTCTTCATCTGTCAGTTCGTTAGTGTGTTTCATTTCTCTGGGTAAATAAATGTAACAATGAAAGCAGGAACAATTTATCAGGTTAATTAACTGTTCTTTATGGACCTGCATTACCTTGGTGGGTTTCTTTGGCCATGAAACGATAGGTGTCCCTGTGATGGCCAGCTTGGGGTCATCATCTGCATGCTCCTGTAAGACCACCTACTCTCTCACACACACACACAAACACACACAAGCATTGTTTTATTTAAAACAATGTGCATGGTGTTCATTCGATCCATATGAATCAGACTGACAGACTGTAGTACAGTACAGTAACTTTAGGAGGAAACATGACATCAATACATAAATTTCTAATGGAAAAACCTGCTTTAGGGTGTAATTACTCTTTAGAATGCTCAGTAATGTTCACTTCCATGGTCA
>JBBPCX010000035.1:462572-467572 GCA_037974365.1 Hydrocynus forskahlii | reverse complement strand
TTCTCCAGTTTAGTGTGACTGAACTCCAGGCTGATGACGTTGAACAGTTTCTCTCGTTCGTCCTCTGGAGTCTCATAATAACGAACAAATTGAGCCATGCTCATCTCAGAGCCTTTTTGAGTGCTAACGTCCATCACATCCACCGTCCGCCGGCTTCCTGCACACACAAACGGACACTCATATACAATGGTTGCCAAAGAAAAGTGATTTAGTTCAGATTGTCCAATATTTTACCATCATCAACATCCATATAAACACTCAGAGACACATGGAGCTTCACAGGGGGTCGATATTGAGTAAAACAGCTGGATCTGTGTTGGAGACGCCTGGTTTCATTCACCTCCACTGTAAAGAAATCAGAGTCTCTACAATGAACCATTTCACACCAAAGACACTCTGTTTATAAACAGTTATGGGGGAATTTTGGAAAAGTGAGTGGAGTTCCCACTTGCCCAGTGTGAATGATTCAAGCTGTTTGGGGCACCTCTGGCCTGGGGAGGAGCTTACAGACTAACTTATTTCAGATTTTCAGATTTTCTCATCCTTATTTACCCTCTGTGTATGGATTAAATTGACATCTAAACAAAAATAAACAAACTGATTGTCAGATACTCACCGACCAGCCCTTTAATTTCACTCACAGTGAACTCCGGCTCAGGCATCCTGAAACAGAACAGCACTGCAGTGAGTCTGAAACTGTATGTGTGTGTGTGTGTGTGTGTGTGTGTGTGAGTGTGTGTGCATGCATGCGTGTGTGTTACCTGATTCCCAGCCCGTCTGCAGATGTGAAGACAAGCGGGACACGCAGGGCTTCTCTCTGCACGTACTCGTAGGTAAAATCTGTTCACGTAAACAACGGCATCAGAATCACTGGACAGTACAGACAGAATATCAGCACTAAGATTTTACTACTACATATTGTGATTATGATTCCTTTCAATACATTAAAGAGCTTAAATCATCACTTTTCCAGAATTAAAAAGGCTTAAAGTCTGTAAATATTGTTTCAAATAGTACATGTACTCCCCCATTCATACAGTTTATATATGGAAAATAAAATACAAAAACAGCCCATTTTCATAAATCATAGTTTTTGTGATGTCACCAAACCAACACATTTAATGTATCTCCTTATTTTAACCTTTAACGGTTAAAAATGATACTGTTGTTGGATTACATGAAGACATTGATTCATCAGAACACCTAGTAACTCACCTGGAGCTGTGATTGGTCACCCTGTCAAACACTGTGATTGGTCAAAAGCTCATTTGCATATTGCAGCCATCTGTGATCTCAGTATTGCAGAGACTGATATCTTGATAACGATTAACAGATGATTTGTTGTGCAGCCCTGTTCTCTGAACAGTGAAGTCTCAGCTCTGTTACTCTGCACATTCCTGAACCACACACACACCAGGCGTTTCTGCAGAAAGCTCCCAAGCACTGTGGGGGCTCTGCCTACCTTTCCCCTCCATGACGTGCACCAAGCTGCTGCTGTAGCACTCGCTCTGCAGCTTGTCCTCCAGGCTGAAGCCCCTGATGTTCGCGATGTCCTCCACGTCAGACAAATCCTCTTCTTCATCATACATCCTCCTGCAGACGGAGCGCTGCACATAAACACACACACACACACACACACACACACACACACACACACACAACAACAACAACAGGTACAGTACATGCATTAAAGGAGAACTTCACCCACTTTCCCAAAACTCTCCCATAACCCCATAAACAGAGCGTATTCAGAGTGTGTTTGGTGTGAAACAGTTGATTGTAGAGACTGATTTCTTAACAGTACAGGTGAATGGAACCAGACGTCGCCAACACAAATCCAGCTGTTTTATTCACTATCGACCCCTAGTGAAACTCCAGATGTCTCTGCTTATATGGATGTTGATGATAAAATAGTTGAAATCTGAACTAAATCACTTTTCTTTGGGGACTAATTTGCCTCATGATGTATCTCTCCACCATGAATGGGTTTAATTTCTGGACCAGAATTTTCTCAAAACTGGACCAGAATTTTCTCAAAAGCGTCTCAGGTGCCAGGCGGAGCAACCATAACCATCTGAAGGAATTTCTGTGGGGAGCTTTTAGAGTCAAGACGACTGGTTCCATTCACCACGACTGTGAACTCGGGGAGTTTCACACCAAACATTTATAAAGTAAAGTGGTCCCTTATAGTCACACGTGAACACACCACAGTACACAGTGTGACATTCTTTCTCTGCATTTAACCCATTTATCAAGTGAAGCAGTGGCCTGCCACCAACTAGGGGCGCCCAAGGAGCAGTGTGTGGGGTGGTCCCTTGCTCAAGGGTACCTCAAGGATGCCACTAGTAGTCCTGGGTTTCAAACCCACGACCCTCTGATCTCAGAGGCAAGTCCCTAAACACTAGACCACCAGCCGCCCCAGAGTTTTGGACGAATCCTGAGATTTGGTGGAGTTGTCCTTTAACGCAGGCTCTTTATGCACGGCCATAACCCTGCAGTGGTTAATAACAATAATAACTGCCATCATGCCATCTTTATAAACATATTATAACATGCACGTATTGGGGTTCGTACACGTGGAGGTCAGCACGTTCCTGCTGTCCTGCAGGCCTGCTCCAGAGCGCGTGCACAGATCAGAGAAAATTACAGAAACGTAGCAGCTCGAGGTTTATGCAACTTTTGCACGAAAGTCTTGAGGACACGACTCTGTATGCGCGCGTGTGTGTATGCATCTGTATATGGGTGTGTATGAGTGTGTGTATATGTGTGTATGTGAGTGACTGTGAGTGTATTTGTGAGTGTGTGTGTATCCCTGTACAGATAGGTTTCTGTTCTTGTTTGTTTACATCGAGTTCAACGCGAGAGCAGGAAGCGTGAACGCGCCCCAAAACAAACCTGCACTGAAATGCACACGCGCACACACATACATAAACACACACACACACACACACACACACACACCGTGTCCGAGTGTGCAGTGCGCGTGGTCGGAGCTGCAGATACACACCAGCCTGCGGCCGCTCTCCTCCATCCTGCTCTTCAGCCGCGCGCGTCCATCCCGGAGCGTGTTTGTGAGTGTGAGAGAGAGTGTGTGTATGTGAGAGAGTGTGTGTGTGTGTGTGTGTGTGTGCAGAAGAGGAGAGGACCATCAACACACACTCTGAACTGCAGGAACCATCTTTCTCGCGGAGCGGCCCCGTGACGTCACGGCCGACCCAAACCAAAACATTGCGTCACGCGCTTTCGGTGTAAGGGCGTCTCGCGCTGATTTTATTTACTGCCTTCTGTAGATATTGTCCAAAGAAACATATTTTTTTATTTTTTATTCATGTTTTTTAAGTTTTTTATTTTTTTAAACGTGTAATAATATTTGTGTTCATTCCCCTCCCTCCCCCGGCGGCGCGCGGCGGTACTGCATGGGGGCGTTTCTTTTTTTAATCATAAAAAACTTTATTGCAAAATTAATTAATTAATGTTTTAACACTACAAAAATTAAAACACACTCTCTCTTTGTCTCCCTTTCGCTCTCTCTCTTTCTCTTTCTCTCTCTCACCCTGAAGTGTCAATAATAATTCTACTAAAGCAGTAATATGTCACTGATAGTAGAAGTATTAATAATAAGTATAGTGCAAGTGTAGTAGCACAGGAATTAAATAAATACAGATAAAAAGTGTACAAAAAAAGTATAAAAGAATTTTAAAAATGCACACAATAGGTTAATACACAATAGCGTAAACTAGAAGACAGACAGGGCTGTGTGTGTGTGTGTGTGTGTGTGTGTGTGTGTGCGTTTGGGCGCGTTACAGACTGTTCTGCAAGCAAACAGCTCTCCTTCCTTTCTCCTAACCGGATTGGCAGTTTGTCAGTGATGTGCAGTTTGTCAGTGTTGGGCAGTTTGTCATTTTTGGGCAGTTTGTCAGTGATGTGCAGTTTGTCAGTGTTGGGCAGTTTGTCATTTTTGGGCAGTTTGTCGGTGTCGGGTAGTTTGTCCCAACAGTTTCTCTTTCCCTCTCTCGCTCTTTTTCTCTGTCTCGCTCTGTCTCTCCCTCTGTCTCTCGCTCTCTCTCTCTCTCCCTCTCTCTCTCTCTCTCTCTCTCTCTCTCTCTCTCACACACACACACACACACACACACACACACAGTTTGTCATTGTTGGGCAGTTTGTCAGTGTTTGGCAGTTTGTCTGTGTTTGGCAGTTTGTCGGTGTTGGGCAGTTTGTCGGTGTTGGGCAGTTTGTCGGTGTTGGGCAGTTTGTCAATGTTGGGCAGTTTGTCGGTGTTGGGTAGTTTGTCGGTGTTTGGCAGTTTGTCGGTGTTTGGCAGTTTGTCGGTGTTTGGCAGTTTTCAGTGTTTGGCAGTTTGTCATTGTTTGGCAGTTTGTCGGTGTTGGGCAGTTTGTCGGTATTGGGCAGTTTGTCGGTGTTGGGCGGTTTGTCGGTATTGGGCGGTTTGTCGGTGTTTGGCGGTTTGGCGGTGTTTGGCGGTTTGGCGGTGTTTGGCGGTTTGTCGGTGTTGGGCGGTTTGTCGGTATTGGGCGGTTTGTCGGTGTTGGGCAGTTTCTCGGTGTTGGGCAGTTTGTTGGCGTTGGGCAGTTTGTCGGCGTTGGGCAGTTTGTCGGTGTTGGGCAGTTTGTCGGCGTTGGGCAGTTTGTCGGTGTTGGGCAGTTTGTCGGTGTTTGGCAGTTTGTCGATGTTGGGCAGGAGAGGGAACTGAGGGTGTGTTAACTCGGATTTAAAAAAATAATTTTCTTGTACGTGACTGCATTTGTCACGCTGTGTTAGGAAGTGCAGCTCGGTCTCCACCGTGTTGGTGCTGCACTGTATGCAGACTCTATGTTCTGTAGGGAGCCAGGATTTCTGATAGCGGGCCATCTCTGTGGCCAGAGTGTATGTACTGAATCTGTACTGTGTTATTGGAGTTCTATCTGTGTGTGTGTGTGTATGTGTGTGTGTGTGTGTGTGTGTGTGTGTGTGTGTGTGTGTGTGTGTGTGTGTGTGTGTGT
>JBBPCX010000035.1:428301-445801 GCA_037974365.1 Hydrocynus forskahlii | reverse complement strand
TTGCTCCAGTGAGACTGCCCCTTGTAGTTAGGGAGAGGAAGATGCTTTGGATGAAAGAATCTGCTAACTGTTCTATATGTAATCTGAACACCAACTCTAATATAATAATTGTTGTTATTGTTAAGCTTGTTTATTCTGAACTGTTCTCAGGGCTCTGTTTACATATGAAGGAAACAGCAATGATATCCTGGTGGCTGGAAAAGGAGGTTTGTGTGTTTGTATGTTTGTGTGTGTGTGTGTGTGTCTGTCTGTGTGTGTGATGCTGTAGGTGGGGTATGATTTATTCATGACTGTGGAAGTAAAGCTGTGGAAGTAAAGCTTCCTCTCTCTCCTCTGTGTGTGTGTGTGTGTGTGTGTGTGTGTGTGTGTGCTGTAGGTGGTGGTCTGGAGGAGATGGTTCAGGAGTTAAACAGTGGAAAGGTTATGTATGGATTCTGCAAAGTTCTGGATCCGAACTCTGGAGTCTCCAAACTGGTTCTGATAAACTGGGTGAGTGGATGGTCTTGGAGTGGACACACTACTACATACATACACACACACTCCACTACACACACACACACACACACCCCACTACACACACCGCACTACACACTCACACACAAACACCTGTACATACACTTCGGTATACACACACCACCAAACACACTATACTACACACACACACACACGCACACCTGCACACTACTACACACACAAACACAACTTCACACACACTATTACACACCACTACACACACACACACACACACACTGCTACACACACTCCATTATACACACAACACTACACACACTATGGTACACACACACACACACACACACACACACACACACACACCACTACACACACACTCCATTACACACACACCACTACAAATACTCCACTATACACACAACACTACACACAATATGGTTCACACACACACACACACACTACAGTACACACGCACACCACTACAAACACACTCCACTACAGCTGATGTATTGTGTGTGTGTGTAGACAGGTGAGGGAGTGAAGGGTGTGCGAAAGGGAATCTGTGCCAATCATGTCCAGACAATGGCCAATTTTCTGAGGGTAAGTTCAAAATTCTTACAGATAAAGAGGGTCAGACTGCTGTGTGTGTGTGTGTGTGTGTGTGTGTGTGTGTGTGTGTGTGAATGTGAGACTGTAATCTTTACAATACTGTGTTAATAAAGTGTGTATGTGTGTGTTACTGTATTGTTCACATTATTCTGTTAATACTGATGTGTGTATGTGTGTTACTGTATGTGTTACTGTATTGATTATTAACATAAACAATTATGTGTGTGTGTGTGTGTGTGTGTGTGTGTGTGTGTGTGTGTGTGTGTAGGGAGCCCATGTAACAGTGAATGCACGCTCGGAGGATGATGTGGAGCCCAGTGTGATCATGGATAAAGTCTCAAAAGCGACCGGAGTAAATTACAACTTCCATGGAGAGACCAGCACCTCACACACTGATGCACACCGAGCTGCAGTGAGAACACACACAAACACACTCACAAACGCACATACACAGTAATGTTAATATAGTTACACAATATAAATATGCAATGTAAATAATATAGTAATACACACACAGTTCTTATGAAACTTCTGATTTGAATTTTCTGTTCCATCTTAGATCTGCAGCTGTTCCGGAGGTTTTATTCACTGTTGTGTGATTTAAGATGGAACAGACAATTTAAACACGACACCAGTTTCTTCTTCATGGTTTAGGATGCTTGTTGCATTTGTGTGTGTGTGTGTGTGTGTGTGTGTGTGTGTGTGTGTGTGTGTGTGTAGCGACCGGTCTATCAGAAGATCAGTGCTGCAGAGGAGATCAGGGGCACCGATAAGGACAGTTTCTGGGCTCAGGCAGAGGTAACGTTAACCCTCACATCTGTGTGAGTGTGGAGTGTGTGTGTGTGTGTGTGTTTTGGGTTGTGTGTGTTATCTGTGTGTCCCCTCCTCTCAGCGTGAGGAGAAGAGCCGGCGGCTGCAGGAGCGCAGGAGAGCGGAGGAGGAGCGCCTGCGTGTGGAGGAGGAGAGGAGGGAGCAAGAGGCGCGAGAGACGGTGGAGAGAGAGCGCAGACAGAGCGAGAGACACAGACAAATAGAGCAGCAGAGGTGAGATAGAGACTCTGACTGATGGAGCAGTAGAGGTGGAAAAGAGAGACGCTGACAGATAGAGCAGAGGTGAGAGATGAGAGAGAGACACTGACAGATCCTCAATCACTCAGTTTAACTGTCCTCTCTCTCTCTCTGGGTGGGTAGGGTGGTCCTCCCTCTCCCCTATCACTCAGTTTAACTGTCCTCTCTCTTTCTGAGTGTAGGGTGGTCCTTGCTCTCCCCATCACTCAGTATAATTGTCCTCTCTTTCTCTCTGGGTGGTCCTTCCCCTCCCCCATTGACAGATTTCAGACTGAAATATACAGTAATGTCTTAATGTCTGTAAAACACAACAGACTCGTCTCAGTCTAATAAAACATTTAATGCATAAACACAGAAGGGACTCTGTTTTCTGTAGTAAAGATCTGCCTCCTCTCCGCAGATCCTTTGAGAAAAAGCAGGAAGCAGAGAGAAAAGAGCATCAGGAACAGGTAAGAGGTAAAACACACACACACACACACACACACACTCACTGAAATCTGAATTCTTAATCAGGAGGAGCAGAAGGTCAACCAGCAGAAAGGAATCAGGAGCACCAAGTCTGTTCAGACGGCGACGGTGAGTCAAGACCTGCAGAGTGGCTTTAGTGTGTGTTCAACATTAGAAACAGAGATGGAGAGAGTGTGTGTGTGTTTGTGTGTGTGTGTGCGGCTGCAGGAAGCGGCAGCCATCATCTCACAGAGAGCTGTGAACCCCAGAGAGCTGTTCAAGCAAAAGGAGAGAAGTCAGGTCACTAATGGAGCCCTAAACTCTGGCCCCCATCCAGGAGCCTCAAAGTCCACCCTACATCCAGGAGCCCTGAACTCTGCCCCAGGTCGAGCAGCCCCAAACTCCTCCCCTCATTCAGGAACTCCAAGCTCCACCACGCCAGGCAAGACCTCCACACAGATCCTGAGTTGGTCCTGTAGATCACCGACCAAAGCAGGACCATCTGATACTTTTAATACAACACACTTTATCAATATTAATACATTTATATTAGGAGTGTCATAATAACCAGGTAATTTCAATCATTTAATCACAGAAAAAATAACGCGTTAAAAAAATTCACGATAATTAATCGCATGCCGTGGTGACTCTGTAACCCGGTCTGGTTCTGGACACAGGTGCTCTGTAAAATGAATGATGCAGACAAGTTTATGTTTAAAAACGGCCAGATGGAACGGTCAATAGGAGTAACATTCCCTGCAATAAGGAATTTTTGTCCCTTCTGAGTGTATCAAGTCTAAAATATCACCACAACGCAAAGCATGTAGGAGCTAACCCAGCGGTCCGAGCCAGCATAGCCCCAGCCACACTCGGCCAGGCACCCAGACCCAAACTAGGCACGTCTACCTGTGACCCACTAACTAACTCCCTGATAAAATAGTCTCTGTTTGTCAATCTGGGTGTCATTCTTTTGTTACCTCTAGGTTATAATTGTGGCTTGAGATGCCTTGTATTTTGGACACTGAAACCATTATATTAGGGGGGACGTAACCCCTCCCCAACCCCCCTCCCCCCACACTCACTTATCCACCCAGCGATCGGTATGGGTGAAATACGCGAGACGGCGAGTGTACATTTTTAAAATACTTTTACAGCAAAAAATGTGTGTGATTAATTTAGATTAATTAATCAGAGAGCTTGTAATTAATTGAAAAAATGTTAATCACTTGAGATATTATTGTTATTATTATAGCTATTATTGCTGAGCTATTAGCTATTATCACTGACTGTGGCCCGAGTCAGGGGTGCTGTCTCCTCACAGTGAGGAGGTTCTGGGTTCTGGGTTCTGTGTATGTGTGTGTGAGAGAGAGAGAAAGTGTGTATGTCCTCCCTGTGACTGTGGGTTTCTGGGACTCCAGTTTCCTCCCACAGTCCAAAGACAATTACATCAGGTGTACTGGAGATAGTGTGTGTGTGTGTGTGTGTGTGTGTGTGTGTGTTTGTGTGTCCTGTGATGGACACTGTCTAGGGTGATCTGTCTAGGGTGCCCCCCCCCAGCCAGTTAAGTGTTTTAGAGAAATAATGGATGCACTATTGTTGATGTTGGTTTTGTTGTTGATTATTATAGACAGTGTTTATCAGAGCTCATTTCTGTTTCTACAGGACGTCTGAAAAGCCCGTTTTTGGCCCAGTCGTCAGTTAGCAGTGAGAACCCCGCCCAAAAGATATCCCACAATTCCCCTTCATCCCTCTCTGCCTCTGTTCCTGAACCAGCTTTTCCGCCGCAGGATCCAGGTCCACACACGCCTAATTAATAAATCAATCAAGTAATCAGCCCTATCGGGAATTAGTCAGCTTTTATTCACTTATGCTGTTTCCTGTTTGTCTCCTGTTTGTTTCCTTGTTGTTTCCTGTTTGCTCTCTCAGAGCCGTTCTCTGACCACCTCATTGCCCCTGAAGATTCTGAAGATTCAGAGGACGAGTGGCAAGGTGCTCCATACACACAATCATGTTCCTTATGTACTGCAGCTATCTCCGCTCCTTAACACCTGCTGTGTGTGTGCGTGTGCAGATTCTGAGGAGGAGGATTCAATCGACACTGGAGATCCTGAGGAGGACATGTACAATGAGGCTCCTTCAGATCAAACTTCATACAACACACAGCAGGTGAGTTCAGGACACACAGCCATCTGACATTGATGATTATAATGGTGATGATGGTGGTGATGGTGTTGATGGTTATAATGGTGATGATGATGATGATGGTGGTGGTGGTGATGGTGGTGATGATGATGATGATGGTGAAGAAAGATGATGTGGTGATGGTGGTGATAATGGTGGTGATGGTGAGGATGGTGATGGTAATAATGGTGATGGTGGTGGTGGCGGTGATGGTGATGGTGATGATAATGGTGGTGATGGTGATGATAATGATGGTGGTGGTGGCAGTGGTAGTGGTGGTAATGGTTATAATGGTGATGGTGGTGATGATGATGAAGATGATGGTAGTGGTGGTGATGATAATGGTGGTGATGGTGATGATGACGATAATGGTGGTGGTGATGATGATGGTGATGAAAGATGATATGGTGATGATGGTGATGGTAATAATGGTGGTGGTGATGGTGGTGGTGATGATGATGATGATGATGGTAATAATGGTGATGGTGGTGGCGGCGGTGATGATGGTGATAATGGTGGTGATGGTGATGATAATGATGATGATGATGATGGTGGTGGCAGTGGTGGTGGTGGTAATGATGATGGTGGTGGTGGTGATAATGGTAGTGGTGGTGATGATAATGGTGGTGGTGATGGTGGTGGTGATGATGATGATAATGGTGGCGGTGATGATGATGGTGGTGTTGATGATATGGTGATGATGGTGATGGTAATGGTGGTGGTGGTGGTGATGATGATGATGGTGGTGATGATGGTTATAATGGTGATGGTGGTGATGATGAAGATGATAATGGTGGTGATGATGATGATGGTGTTGGTGATGATAATGGTGGTGACGATGATAGTGATTGTTGATGAAGTGTTGGTGTTTGTCTCTGTCAGGGGGACGACGTATCAGCTGCGGCGGGACAGGGAGAAGTGTGTGTGAGGGCGCTGTACGATTACCAGGCTGGTGAGTTTTTACTAAATTAGTTTCTGCTGAAAACTGTCAGTCATTTAAAACTGAGGCAAATCTGTTTCTCTCCTTAGCGGATGAGACGGAGATCACCTTTGACCTCGGTGATGTCATCACTGATGTGGACATGCTGGATGAGGGCTGGTGGCGAGGCTGTGGTCCCAACGGTCATTATGGGATGTTTCCTGCCAATTATGTGGAGCTCATTTAAACCTGCATTTCTGAAAAAGTCTGCGGTCACTGATTCTCAAAACCTGCTCTGCCACGCTACACACACGCACATTCATAATAAACCACACAGATCCTCTGGCTGGGTTGATTTTTGTGTCCACATGTTTGTCAGTAAGTGAAAACTGATAGAACCTGCAGTCATGAAGACCAAGCAATCATCCTCAATCAGGAAACTGGTTTTATTGATCTGCTGTGATCAGCAGAAGACCAGTATATACCCGTATGGACCAGGCAGATATGCACAGACTAATATAAAACAGTGCAGACTGGTATAGACTGATACTGACCAGTATAGACCATACAGACTGGAACAGACTAGTATAGAGTTCACAGACAGGTCCAGACTCATATAGACCAGTATAGACCAGTATAGACCATACAGACAGTTACAAACTTGTATAGAGCTCATAGACAGGTACAGACCATGCAGACTGGAACAGAAAATACAGACCAATACAGACTGACACAGACCATTACAGACCTGTGCATACCAGTGTAGACCATACAGACCGGTATAGAGTAACAGAGTACCAGTAATGACTGTAACAAACCAGTATAGACCATACAGACCGGTATAGAGTAACAGAGTACCAGTAATGACTGTAACAAACCAGTATAGACCATACAGACCGGTACACACTGGTACAGACCAGTACAGAGCAGTACAGCATGTGACCCAGTCTTTACTGTGGCGTTTGAACCAAAAGCAGCTGTGAATGTTTGGTAAAGAAGGATTAGGGTTTAGGGATTAGGTGTTAAGAGTTTAGGGCATAAAGGGTAGAGATTAGGGGTCATGGGTTAGGGTTTAAGGATAATGAGTTAGGGGTTAGGGTTTAGGAGTTAAAGATTAGGTATTAGGAATTAGGGTTTAGAGTTAAAGGATTTAGTGGTTTGGAGTTAGAGATTAGGGATTAGGGGTTAGAGGTTAGAGATTATTATTGTGCAGAAATGTTGGTGTTGTGTTCCATAAAAACACATGTTTGTGTTTTTGGTCTGAGTTTAACTGGGAAACGCTGCTGTCCGAATATTCAAATATTTTAATGTGAATTCAGGAAGCCTAGTGACTATCATTACACACTTCATAAAATGAGGTTCAGTTTGATTTTGATTAGAACCGTTTTCTGCAGAAACGCTGGTTCTACCTTAAAGGTCACAACAGTTCTGATCCAGTTCTACAGTGGAATGGGTGAACTGAGCAGAACCAGCTCCAGAGCCCACACACCAGGTCCTGTTCACTCCAGTAGGGCCTTACAAACACTTTGCAGACCTGAAGTGTGAGTGTGTATGTTAACAGTGTGTGGTTTTAGTGCGTAAAACTTGTAACACACGATGCTCAAAAAGCAAACTGAATATGTGGATTATAGACCAGATTTCCGGGCTACGTGAGGTCCAAAGTGCTCATCACAGAACCCACACTCCCAACAGCACAGGATCAACAATAATAATAAAAAAAACCTCATAACACAAACATTACATACATCTGGATTAAAGTTGTACTGCAAAATAAAAATATATGTCGGTTAGGGCTCTAAAGAATTTTTTTTTTGTTAACCTGTTTATTTGGTGTTTACTCCACCACTTATTTTTTTCTCCAAAACAGACTGTGCTTTAATTTTGTACACTGGGTTGTAAACCTGTTCCCATTTTCTCTTTTACTGATGCTTTTGTAGCTTTTCTGCAAGAACCTGAGTATAATGATTATGCAAATCTATGATTCGGTAATCTAGGACAGAATAAAAAAACAAATTCAGGAACATTTTTTCTTTGTAATTAAATGATTCTCAGGTGAAGCCTGACTTAAGAAATCTTCAAGTTAAGATGTTTAATGAATAACTGAACATAATCTGTGATGATAATTATACTATCAGGACATGGACAGATAAAGGCAGGTGAGCACAGCACTGATGCAGAAGCTATTAAACGCTGCTGATTGAGATGTTTCACTAGACTGAAAACCGCAGGTTTTACTGATGAGGTCAGGAGGGCCGAGTAGGTGAAAACCTGATGAAATAATTGTTTGGGAAATGTAGATAATCACAGTTTATTAAAGCAATATCTGAAATAAAATAACAGGATCTACAATCGATATGATCATGATCAAGATCAAGATCCACTTTTTAACTGTGCAGAACATTCACTTTGAATAAAGTCTTGACTTTAGTGGAAGATCTTCATCACTCGTTTCCACCGTCCTCTTCCTCGGCTGCGTCCTCGTGGCCGTCCCGCTCAGGGTAGTTGAGGATGCGCCGGTTGGCCTGGATCAAGTACTGCTGCTGCTTAAAATACACTTTCAGCACCCCCTTAATCACCACGAATGCAATTCCCCCCTAAAACACAAACACACACTGGTTAGAGTACCAATGCTACGCTGCTCTAGCTCTGTTGTAGACTAACCCCGTTTAGCCACACCCACTGCTCTAATACATTAGATAAACCTGTGTTAACCACACCCACTGCTCTAACACAGTTTTTGATTAACCTGGGTTAACCACACCCACTGCTCTAACTATTCCCCCCTAAAACACAAACACATACTGGTTAGAGTACCAATGTCAAGCTGCCCGGGTTAACCCCACCCACTGCTCTAACACTGTTCTAGATTACTCTGGGTTAACCACACCCCCTGTTCTAACAATTCAGCCTAAATCACAGACACACTGGTTGGCGTAGCAATATTACTCTGCTCCTGCCCTATTTTAGATTAACCCGGGTTAACCACACCCACTGCTCTAACACTGTTTTAGATTAACCTGGGTTAACTACACCCACTACTCTAACAATTCCCCACCTAAAACACACACACACACACACACACACACACACACACACACACACACACACACTGGTTAGAGTAACAATAGTTCACTCCTCCAGCCCTGTTTTAGAGTAACCCAGGTTAACCACACCCACCGCTCTAACACTGTTTTAGATTAACACGAGTTAAAAGAGTCAGGGTTAGAGTTAGCTGAGGTTAAGTAGCTCACCAGCACAGTGCGCTGCAGACTGGAGGGAACCCTCCGGAAGAGAAGCCGACCCACTAGGCTGGCGATGGAGGGGAACACCAGTGCCCCACAGAGTGTCCGAGACACAGAGATATGATCCCCTCCATAACCACCATCAGCTGGAATCCGGGGGAGGGGCCGACCAATACCTGCTCACAAAAAGGACAAGCCCAGTCAGGGAAATGGCGGAAAGCCAACCGGACGAGTCCGGGTAGCAACAGAGATCAGTACTGGATGGAGTAAATGACTTTAAACGCTCTTTCAGTTCAGAAGATCTGAGGTACAAATAATGAATCACCTAAAATGAACTGATAAAATATATAGGGTTATTTAATATTTGGATCTTCATGTGACTAAACACTTCTGTGTGCTAACACACACACAGCCGGACTGAACATCCCTTCATGAATCGCTGATTTGGTTTTGTTTTAGAAACTCTTTAACCTGGTGGTGTGATTAGTGGATGAGGCCTGTAGGTGGAGACTCACCGGGGACGAAGCCGCTGAGCAGCTGGAGTTTGGCGGAATGGCGCTGCCAGAGTCGCACAGCGTAATCCTCCCAGCGAATCATCTTGCCCAGCACCAGCATCACGGGGATTGTGGGTAAACCCATCAGCAGGAACAGGGGGTCCGCACGCTCCATAACATCCAAACCTTTCTTATGACCCACCACCTAAACTCACACAAATTTAACATACAGTTTGCACAATTATATTTTTAGTGAGCACACCTCTAAAATGCTGAGTGAGTATAAACTTTTCTTTACATATATGTTTACACTTTAGAGTAAACCCATGTGTACTGTTTAGTATAAATAAAAACAGGTCTCCTGTTTAGATTAGAAGCGTAAATGACTAATTGATACACTGTACATAACTGTTGCTGGTTGGGTTTGACTCGCTGAGTAACATGTTCTTTTGAAGGTCAGGTTCAGAGGCAGCACTTCCTCCTACTGATCCGTCAGGTCAAAAGAGCAGCAATCCACACACACATGGGTGAGACTGTGTGTGCGCTCACTTTCACAAATGGGATGTATCTCGTTGTGAGATCATGCGTTTTAATACATTGTTTTTCTAACTAACCCTACAGAATCAGACCTGCATGACTGTGACGGCTCCATATGTGACTGCTGACCAGTACACTGTTCCCACCACCACACCAGCTGCAGCAAACGGACTGACCCGGGACAGAGCTCGATCTACCTGCTGCAGAAAATACACCAGAGGACCTGCAACACACACACCATTTAAACAGAAACTTGTCTCAGCCATCGAACAGAATCCCTCTGACAAACAGAGACAAAGACTGGATGAAGATTCAAGTCTCATCATCTTCAAACATGCTCCTCAGTCCCCTAGCCCCTCCTCAACCCAGTGGCCCCTAATCAGCCCCATGCTCCCCCTCAGACCACATCAACACAACATGCCCCCCGGACACACACAACGCGCCGCACGAGGAAAATGATGCCACTCATACCGAAATATTTTCAGCTTTGATTTACTGAAAGCTGTTACAGATTAGCTGGGTTTGTGCTGACAAAGGTTCTAACCTGTTTTGGGGAAGACAATCCGGTACTCTGTGCCACACTGAGGGCAGCTGACGGCACCGCCGCCGCTCTTCTGCTTCTCATCCAGCCAGCGTTGCAGACACGCCTGGTGGATCCACTTGGTGCAGCCTTTACAGCGACACGGACTCACCCACTCGGCCATGCGGTCCTCACGCTCCGACACGAAACACACCCAGCAGTGTCTGAGGAACACACACACAGACACACATACTGTCTCTACAGATTCCTCAGGTTTATGCTGGCAAAATATAAAACAAAATTAACTAATAAAATTAACACTTAATAAAGAAATCTACAATAAAAGTATAACAAACTGCGTTCATTTACCTTTCAGGAGGTTCATCTGCAGAGGCCATGACAGCTCACCTTAGGTCATCACACCTGATCATCAGACCCACCTGTGGGCAACCAGGATTCACAGCCTCTCAAAACACAATCACCTCAGCATCATCTGCAGAGTACACAGTGCATCTCGTCACCTCACCTGCTTCAACTCACCTAGAAATACAGCTCTACTCATTAGTACACTCAGCCAACAGGCCCAAGACCCCCCCAGGATCCAGAAAATCAAAGTGGAGGAGATTTAAGGGAGAGATTCAAGGGGGAGGAGGTGGAAAGTAAAGGGGGTTTTAAGGCGGAGGACGTTTTAAAGTGAGCAGGTTAAGGTGAGGACGTTTCAGGAGAACTGGGTTTAAGGTGAGGAAGTTTCTGGTGGAGGAGGTTAAAGGAGGAGGTGGTTTAAGGTGAGGTGAGGTTTCAGGTGAGGAGATTTACGGTGGAGGAGGTTGAAGGTAGAGGGGGTTCAAGGTGAGGAGGAGATGGTTTAAGGCTGAGGTTTATGGTTTCATTTTCAGTTATTCTGAAAATTTAGATGCAAAGTTGCTTTATGACAACACTGGTTGTAAAAAGCGTAATACAAAAAACTGAAATCAATTTAATGTTAACAATTCAGTTCAATTTTTATTTAATAATATTTAATAAATTCGAGTCTTAAAATTTGCCTGTGTTTAAAATGAAGACAGACGGGCATTTCAGCGCTGCACTTTGGTCTTTCAGAGAAATCTACTATCTAATTCAGTCACTTTAAAACTAAAATCTGATTTATTTTTCAGTTCCACCTTTAAAACAGCAGCTGTCATTTTAGCTTCGTGGAAACCTTCATCTAAATTCTTCACTTCAGCAGTTTGACACTTCAAAATGTTCGGACAGCAGATGAACAACACTCACACCGATCTCTTACCTCAAACTCAGCAGAAACCCTGGAGAAAATCACTTTTATAAACAGTTTTTATGATAAGTTTTATAGAGAGCTCCCTGTTTACTGAGACAGTCACTTCCGCTTCAACAGCCACACGCAGGAAGTTCGGCTCAAGCTCAAAATAAAAGCCCTGAGCGACCTTCAAATAAACATCAAACATCAAAATGAACATAAATAATAATAAACAGAGCACGATAGCATCATAATAAACGTCAAATTCAGCATTCAACATTAAACATAATAATAAACGTCAAAATAAACAAAAACAAACAGACCATAATACACATCATAATTAACAGACCATAATTCACATTATAAGAAACACAAAAATAAACATCATAATAAACATGAAAATAAACATACTAATAAACAGACCATGGGGGTATTCCATGAAAGTAGCTAAAGAAAGCCAGGCTTACCCGAAAAAGTGAGACTTAAACTAGCGCCATCTCCCGAGTAAGCCTCAAGTCGTTCCACTAATGCGCTCCAGGTTTTCCCAATCAAGGCTAATTCAAGGCAGAGGACCTCGCACTGAGCTTCAATAAAGGACGGCCTCAGGTGGAAGGAATAGAAGGGGGCTATCAACAGAGATCATCCCCCCTGTTGCCCAGGAAAAATATGTAGAAGGTATTGTCCACCTCTTTTCCTCTAGGTGTCATCCCTTAATATAACCAACATACTTATTATAACCAACATACTAAGCTTCTTTGTGACCCATTAACCCTTGTCACAGGGTATATGTGCCATTTATAAAAGAAAGCTGCTCCTGTCTGTCGAAAGGGAGAAGCTAGACATTGAATACAAAAGGCTTCTGATAAAAAAAAAAAGACATCAAGAAACTGGAGAAGGATGTAAGTACACATTTAAAGCACAAATGCATATGGTGCATAAATCTCTATGGAGATTAATTTTCTGTTCTCTCTCCACAGCTTAAAAAAATGTCTGATTAATACACATCTTTGAATAAAGAAAATTCTCAATTTTCAGCATGTGTGTGTTTCTTTTTTAAATTCAGAATGGTGGAGGCATGACCATCACCAGTGGCTGTGAAATGGAGTCTCTATAAAGGTTCCTCACACTCCTTCCATCTATTCCCCCTTTGTGAGCAAGAATATCCTCCCACTGCTCCTCCGCCATCGGCATGGGCGTATCTCCCAGCATATTGTATACAACTACACAATATTGCCTGCATGGTCTGGCCTTACTCTGATGCCTATCAGGCCTGAAAAGTTGGTCTAAAAGAAATGTGGTGTGTATGAATGTCAAACCTCAATTTTTGTGGGCCAGAGATCATTTGGATTTGTGCCCTTGTTCTGCTGTGGGTGGTGTTACATGCCTTCTCTGCCTCAGTTTGAGGTTCTGGGTAAGGTATGGCAGGCAGGCATAACTCTGTCCCCAAGCAGGACTCCATTAAACTCCCATGTAGAAGAAAGTATTGCTGTGTATAACATTCCTACAGTTCAAAAGACACCCCCAACATGAAACACCCTAAAAAACCTTGGAGCTGGTGGTCTGAATGCCCTTTGGATTATTTGTGCACGCTCCTCCACAGGGTCTTCTGGACAGGCCATACTTGTGTCTTTCTTCTCTCTGCTGACTCTCCAGGCAGGTGTCAGTCTCACTCAGTGCTGCTTAAATATGCCTGACCTTAATTTAATTTATTAACCCTTATAGTCACACATGAACACACCACAGCACAATGTGAACAATGTGAAATTGTTTCTCTGCTTTTTAACCCATTCATCAAGTGAAGCAGCGGGCTGTCGCCAGTGATGGGCGCTGGGGAGCAGTGTGGGGACGGAACCTTACTCAAGGGAACCTCAGTGGTGATACTTACAACCTTCTGAACCCCCAACCTTCTGATTGCAGAATCAGTTTTAAATGTTATATTTTAAATAAAGTTTTATGCTTTATGTTCTTATTAGTTTATATTTCTGATTTCATATGTTGCATTTATTGTTTGACATTTGCAATACTATAAGTATTTAATATTTCAATGCAATGAAAATGCTAAGACGTTTATAGTCCCTTTTTTTAATGAGTAGCGATAGCAGGGAATTCTCATGACGGAACGATCTCTCGGGAATCCGTTTCACGTCCGACATTCTTTGAGACAAAGCTGGACTAAGCGAGAACTTTAGCCTGTTCCGGACCAGGTTTGTGCTCCAGTGTAGGTTACCATGGAAACACAGCGGGGATTCTTTTAAACCGCGTTGATGGAACGGAACTCCCATTTAAATAAGGGAGACTTTTCGAAGTAAGCCAGGCTTTCCCTTAATCCAGTTTCGTGGAATACCCCCCATAACACACATCATACTGAACAGACCACAATAAACACAATAATAAACATTATCATTAACAGCAAAATATACACCCAATTGCACATCACAAATACACATCATAATAAATATTACAATAAACAAGCCATAACAAACATCATTAACATCATAATAAACATGTTAGCACCAAAGACCCAGATGAGGCGGCGAACAGAGAGGAGTTGCGATGGCTAACAGACTGGTGTAGAGCCCACAACCTGTCTCTGATCCTTTCCACATTCCAAAGAGAACATTCTCTGTAGCTGCATCACAGCCTGGTTTGGGAATTGTAACATTTCAGATCCCAAGATCCTACAGAGGATTTTGAGACCAGCTGAGAAGCTGATCCGGGTCTCTCTCACGTCTGTCACGGACATTTATATCACACACTGCATCTGCAAAGCCACCAGCATTGTGGATAACCCCACCCACCTTTACACACTCTCTTCTCTCTCCTCCTGTCTGGCAAAGGGTTCTGTAGCATAAGGGCCTCCACTGCCAGAATGGGAAAGAATTCCATCAGGCTGTCAGACTTCTCAACCTAAACTGAAAGATAGACCATACCGCCACACACACAAAACTAAAACACCACCCACTCGCACTTCCCTTTACTTCTGCTTAAACAAACAACACAGACTTTAATTGCATCTGTAAATACCTCTCTATTTATTATACTGCACATTCTCTGTCTTGCTGCTGCTATATTTGCACAATCATATATACTGCTGTCAACCTCTGTTCTGCATTTTTGCACACAACTCTCTGCTTCTACAATACAGTATTTGTCATAATTTATTCAGACTTGTACTGTAGCTTTTGTCGAGTGCACTGAACATTGTACTCTCTGGTTGCTCTTGTGCTTTTCTTCCAATCTCTTTCGTCCTATATGCACTTGTGGTCTTGTGGTGTTCTGTTTCTGTTCTCGTGATGTACCATGGTCCTGGAAGCACATTGTTTTGTTTCACTGTGTTCTTTGTGTAAATGGTTGAAATAACAATTAACCTGCTTGACTTGACATTATAGCATCATAGACCCATTAGCATTATAGGCCTGTTAGTGCTATATACCGGTTAGCATTACAGACCTTTTAGCACCATGGACCTGTTAGCATTATAGACCTGTTAGTGCCATAGATGTTTAAGCATTATAGACCTGTTAGCACAACAGACATGTTAACATTTTAGACCTTCCATCCATCCAGCCATTATTTGCTGCTTATATGGGTCTGGGTCGTTGTAGGAGCAAACTCAGCAAATATGCCCAGACCTCCCTCTCCCCAGCCACCTTCACAAGCCAGAGGGATGCAGATGCGTTCCCAGACCAGCTGAGAAATAATCCCTCCAGTGTGTCCTGGGGCATTCTCACGTTGGGTCATGCCTGGCAAACCACCCTTGGGAGGCGTCCCAGGGCCACATGCACTGGGAACATGTCTGACTTTACTGCTGGCAATGCAAATCAGACTCCTGCTCTGTTCATACAGGGACCAAATGGCCCCCAATAGTGGGCTCTGAACCCCATATTCCCAAAGCACCTCCCACAGAGCACTGCAAGAAGGTTGCAAGCCATCTCCAGGTCCACAAAACACATGTACACCAGCTGGGCAAACTCTTATGCACCCTCCAGCACCCTTGCAAGGGTGAAGAGTTGGTCAAATGTTCTGCGTCCAGGACAAAAACTGTATTGTTCCTCCTGAATCTGAGGTTCAACTATCGACTGGATTCCCGCTCCAGCACCCTGGCGTGGACTTTCCCAGGGAGGATAAGTGTGATCTCCTTGTAGTTAGAGCACACTCTCCGGTCCCCTTTTTTGAACAAGAGGACCACCACCCCAGTTTGCCAGCCCAGAGGCATTATCTCTGACCTCCACATAATGTTGAAAAGGCGTGTCAGTCAGGACAGCCCAATAACATCTAGAGACTTCAGGTATCCAGGTATCTCATCCACCCTTGGGGCCTGTCCTCCAAGAAGCTTTTTAACCACCCCAGCTTCCTCAGGCCCTGTGCCCACCATTGGGTTCAGAGGTTACCACCACAACTGTCACCAACCACCTTGCAGCTACAGCACTTCACGCCACCTACACAATGAGGTACAGAACAAGGTCTACTCTGGCTCAATGTCCCCATCTTCTCTCATCATGTAGTTGCCATTCTGTTGGGGCTTTGATTTAAGATCTGTTAAACAGGAGCCTATGCCAGACACTCCCAGCAAACCCTCACTACATGCTTGGGCCTGCCAAGTCATCAGCTTGCAGCCACGTGCATCCTCGTGCCATGTACATTAATGGACACCCTTATGTTTGAACATGGTATTCGTTATGGACAAACCATGCACTGCACAGAAGTCCAACAACAAAACACCACTCAAGTTCAGATCAGGGAGGCTCTTCCTCCCAATCACTTCCTCCCAATGCAGATTGTTCCGATGTTTTCTGATTCTGATATTTAAATATTGTTACTTTTAATTTTAAAATTTTTTATTTTTGCTGAAATTATTTTTCAAAGCAAAATGCCACAGATTTCTGCACGCCCCACCCATTTCGAGTCTAGCCAGGTTTCTGAGCTCCTATTGGTTTTTGGGGCTGTCAGTCTGAGCGGGGGGCGGAGCCGGGTGTAGTTGGTTGCAGGTCGCCGGCAGGCGGAGGTTCTGTGAGCTGCAGGGTTTTGCTTTAATGAATAAAAAACTCGGCCGCGGACTTTTTTCCCAAATAAAAAAGAAAAAACAGCAGCAGGAACGCGTGCGACATGGAGTCGTATGATATAATCGCCAACCAGCCGGTGGTGATCGATAATGTGAGTGATGATGTCAGCCTCCACACCCTTTAGCTTTAGCCTTAGCTTTAGCTCCAGCTCCGCGGCTAACCTGCGGGACAATGGCTGGATTAGCCTAGCCTAGCCTAGCCTGACCGGGCTGTTTGTGTGTTTGTGTTCGTCCTGTTCGTCCTGTTCGTGTAAACAGCTGCTTAAACGTTTCATACTCATTCCCTCCAGACAATATCCGTGTTTTGTCCGGCCTGGGTTTTTCTGGTTGAACGTGGCGAGCTGTTTTAACGGCGGAAAAACAAAACAAAACAGTGTCAGTCAGCCAGTGAGGGGGCAGACCAGCAGACAGCTCCCTGTTCATCCCTGTTCGTTATAAACACCCCTGTTCATTCTTTATTATAAACCCTGCTGGTTGTTTATTATAAGGTGGTCTTCGCTGCTGGATGAGAGATCATATTTTAAGGGGTGGGCAGCTGGTGGCCTAGTGGTTAAGGAGTTGTCCCTGCGATCAGAAGGATGTAGGTTCGAATCCCAGGGCTGCTCGTGACATCACTGAGGAACCCTTGAGTAAGGTTCAGTGTGTCCCCAGGGTGCTGTGTTCCTGGTTGCCCGTTGCTTCACTTGGTGAATGGGTTA
>JBBPCX010000035.1:416975-428201 GCA_037974365.1 Hydrocynus forskahlii | reverse complement strand
TTCTTTACTGTGTGTTTTTGTTCCAAATGTCCATTCATTTTTTGGGGTCAGGTGATGGACTAGTGGTTAGGAAGTTGTCCCTGTGATCAGGAGGTTGTGGGTTTGAATCCCATGACTGAGGTACCCTTGAGTAAGGTTCAGTGTGTCCCCAGGGTGCTGTGTTCCTGGTTGCCCGTTGCTTCACTTGGTGAATGGGTTAAATGGAAAGAAGAATTTCACACTGTGTGCTGTGGTGGTGTGTGTTCACATGTGGCTATAAAGGGCTACTTACCCACTTTATCAGACTATCCCAAACCATGGTTCTGCACCTGTTCGGTCCAAATCTGGACCCAGACTACACATGATTCAGTCTGTGCTGAGATTCTGACATTCATGTTTCTTCATTTCTTTACTGTGTGTTTTTGTTCCAAATGTCCATTCATTTTTTGGGGTCAGGTGATGGACTAGTGGTTAGGAAGTTGCCCCTGTGATCAGGAGGTTGTGGGTTTGAATCCCATGACTGAGGTACCCTTGAGTAAGGTACAGTCCCCACACACTGCTCCCCCGAGCGCTCTGTTAAATGTGGAGAAGAATTTCACACTTTTTACACTGAGCTGAGCTGTGGTGTGTTCAATCCAGTGTAAACAGAACATTTCATGGAGTGTTTGGTATGAAACAGTTGATTGTAGAGACTTTGATTTCTTTACAGTGGAGGTGAATGGAACCAGACGTCTCTAACACAAATCCAGGCATTTTATTCACCATCATCCCCCAGTGAAGCTCCACGTGTCTCTGAGTCTATATATGTATATATGGATGTTGATGATAGTAAAATAGTGGACAATCTGAACTAAATCACTTTTCTCTGGGGGGTATTTTGCCTCGCAATGCCCTGCATGTATCTCTCTACCATGAATGGGTATAGTTTTAGGTCCAAAAGCTTCTCAAAACTCTGGTAGAACAACGTCTCAGGTGTCAGGTGGTGCAACCATAACCATCTGAAGGAGTAACTTTGAACAGTTCTGACTTGGGGTGTTCCCCACCAAATGCACTCAGAACTCTCTGGGTTTACACGCTGAATTATGGGGGATTCGGTTAGATGAGCGATGTTCCCCTCTGTTGCAGAGTTGTGTTAATCTGGAGTTAATTAAAGTAGAAATTAGAGGTATGTAAAGTGCGTCCCCATTTAAAGGCATTTTTGTGTTGAGAGAAATTTCTAGTTTACCCTCAAGATCTGTCTCATGACTGGAACTAAAACAAGAGGAGCTCAGAGAGGACAGAGTTTTGTGCTCAATCAGCCCATTGTGCACCTCCTCCAGTACTGTGCCCTGTTAGTCCTGAGAAATATGGTATTTATCTTTATCATCACAGTGACATCACAGCTGTGTTTTCTGAGCGTTTAGACAAGGAGTGTCTGGATTGGGTACCGTTGGGGTCGGGGGTCATTAGTTTTGGGTACCTGGATTTAGAGCAGCTCACTGAATCACCATCACCAATCATAAACAACAGTGTGTTTGTGTTTACAGTATTTATTAGTAACAGTACTGCTGGAACTTGTAAACCTTGTGTACACACACACAGAGTAAGTCTTCATAAATACGCTTGTGTGCTACTCTCAGATTTCTGCTTTTCTTCCTTTATTTATTTGTCCCGTAGGGCTCCGGTGCTATCAAAGCCGGATTTGCTGGAGACCAGATTCCTAAATACTGCTTCCCAAATTAGTAAGTTTTTCCTCTTCATATTCTCTTACTACAGCTCGCCATTCTGTTTGAAGCCACACCTGCAGAAGTGCTGCACGTCTTTATGTTCTGACTGTTCTGAGTATCAGTAGTAAAAACAGAGCAATTCTGTATTATTTACTGTGTGTTTAAAGCTGTTTTTCAAGGCAGTAAGTTTTATTTGCCCTGAAAAAAATACTGTAAACAGTGCGTTATTGTCAGTGTATTAGAGTAATTTATTGTTTATTTATCTGGGCTGATTCGCTGTCACTCTGAGCTTCTTCTGTGTAATATTCTGAACTGATCTGATCTCAGTGTGGGACGACCCAAACATGTGCGGGTGATGGCTGGGGCCCTGGAAGGCGACCTCTTCATCGGACCTAAAGCTGAGGTACCTCACACTTAAATCCACTCACACACACCTTTTAGTTATTTAGTGTGTTTTCAGTTCTGCGCTTGTTAAATTCACTCCGACTCTGATGTTCTGAAGATCTTCTAAAGGTTAATCTACAGAAATAAACTTTTCACATGAGACATCAACATGAACACCATGAGAGTGTGTGTGTGTGTTGCAGGAGCACAGGGGCCTGCTCTCTGTTCGTTATCCAATGGAGCACGGCATCGTTAAAGACTGGAATGATATGGAACGGATCTGGCAGTATGTTTACTCGAAGGAGCAGCTTCAGACCTTCTCTGAGGAGGTGCAAATTCTTCTGCTTTTGTCCAGTGTTCCATTATGAGGGTTCATGCGTGTGTTTTTGGTGTATAAGTATTATTTTTTCCTTCAGCACCCGGTTCTCCTTACTGAGGCTCCACTGAACCCCAACAAGAACCGTGAGCGTGCAGCTGAGGTGTTCTTTGAGACCTTCAATGTTCCAGCCCTTTTCATCTCCATGCAGGCCGTCCTCAGCCTGTGAGTACAAACACACACACACACACCTCATCACCGAGCTCCTCTTTGAGAGTGCTCACACACGTGTGTTTCTCTGCAGTTATGCCACTGGTCGCACCACTGGTGTGGTTCTGGATGCCGGAGACGGGGTGACCCACGCTGTTCCTATCTATGAGGGTTTCGCCATGCCGCACTCCATCATGCGCGTGGACGTCGCCGGCAGGGATGTGACCCGCTACCTGCGGCTGCTCCTGCGGAAGGAAGGCTACGACTTCCACACGTCTGCGGAGTTTGAGGTGGTGCGCACCATGAAGGAGGTACGATGTAACAATTTCCATTGATCTGTTACCTGGACTTTGTGTTTTCAGACCTGAGAGAAAGGAAGATGCGATATTTTGGGGGTTTTTTGTAACTCGGTGTTTACCCTCTATACTTACATTTTAGTCCAGTAAAACAAACAAATATGCATTAAACCAAAGAATAATCTATGAACATTTTAAGGTAAAAAAAGAAGCAATGCCTACTGTAATGTCCTCTCTGTTTCAGAGACTAAAACTGCAGATTATATACAGATAGTAGCACTATTAAATAATAGTAAAATAAATTATATCTGTAGTTTTCCTGATAATGCTAGGCTGCTCTGAGAAATAGAAACTGGTCCTTTTTAAAGGTGTTTTCACACTTAGTCCGTTTCATCATTTGAAGCGAACTCTGATCAATTAGTCCACATTTTTTGCGTATATGTGAACGACCTTAGACCCCTCTGAAACGAACCGAACTGAAACCACATTGGGAGATGATCTCAATCCGGTTTTCTTAACGCCATGGTTCAACTCCATTACAGTTTCAGTTATACTCCAGACAAGCAAAAATAAGATGACAGACAATAAAGAAATGAACTAATAAATGCAGACGAATAATTAAAAACCCAGTCCAACAATCAGTCATTTAATCAATTAAGGGGACCTAGAGATTCTTGTCAAGATCTGATTTCTCTACCAAGTTACATAGCCTCAAAGCATTCTTGCTAAGTTTCAGTGAAGAAAAATAGTAGCATAGATATTTGTGGAAAATGTAGAAGTTTAGCAGAGCTTTTAACCATCTACTCTTATGTGGGGAAAAAATCTCAAGAATTGGGAATGTGAAGAAACAACAGCAGCAGGGGTGGGTTGGATGAGTCCCCTTTCAAATGAACTCACACTGTGAACATAAAAAGAGTTCCCTTTCTGTTGGTCCACTTTTTGGACCACTTCTAGAGGACTATATGGGAAAACACCCTAAGATAACTAATAGAGGGGGTGGAGGTGTTGTTATAAAAGTTGTTGTTTTGTTGTTTTTAGAGAGCTTGTTACCTTTCCCTGAACCCCCAGAAGGATGAGACTCTAGAGACGGAGAAAGTGCAGTACACTCTTCCAGATGGAAGCACTGTGGAAGTAAGACTCCTATTTTATAGTTTCTTTAGTTTTTGTTTGTTTTTTTGTTGTGATCATCTCTAAACTGGGTTGGTGGAGCTCAACATCATCTCAAACTGCCGTTGATGATTCAACTAGCTGGTGTTTAATGATGAGTCTGTTCATTGTTTACTGATATTCTTCACACACACAAATTGGGTCATGCAGCACACATGTCTGGAAGCTCCTGCTCTCGTTATGCGTCTCCGCTTGTTTATTTGGGTGGTTCCTTTCATTTGTTGCCTGTTCTTGCATAGGAAGACCTGAATGTGTGTGTGTGTGTGTGTGTGTGTGTGTGTGTGTGTGTGTGTGTGTGTGTGTTTTCCCTGCAGATTGGGCCAGCGCGGTTCCGGGCCCCAGAGCTCCTCTTTAGGCCGGATCTGGTTGGGGACGAGAGCGAGGGCATTCATGAAGTTCTAGCCTTCGCCATTCAAAAATCAGACATGGACCTGCGGCGTACACTTTTCTCCAACATCGTTCTGTCTGGAGGATCAACACTTCTCAAAGGTAGAGTGTTCACCTGCAGTTCACTCGAATGTGAGGGAGGGAGTGAGGGAGGAAGGCTGTGTTGGTTTACCTGCTAATGTTTGATGCTCCTCAGGGTTTGGAGACCGGTTGTTAAGTGAGGTGAAGAAACTTGCTCCCAAAGACGTTAAAATAAAGGTGAGAATTTGAATGAAGTTTTAATTTCCTTTTTTTGTTTTTAAATATTTTTTTTCTGTATTTTTATTTAATCTGTTTTTTTTTTTTATTCTAGATTTCAGCACCACAGGAGAGACTGTATTCTACATGGATTGGGTGAGAAATTCTCAGACTTACTGAGAGATATTTATACTTTATTCCACCAAACTGATCAGGCAGGTGCAGGACCACCAAAACTATCACCGCCTTCAAAACCACAGTCACATTCAGTACTACCGTCACCTTCAAAAAACACCAAAACTACCAGTTAGTCTACTTGATCTTTTATGTAAACCACAGATGTCTCCATTACAAAGTTGTCTGTTCTGGCTGTCTGTATTTATTCAGTGCTGTAGAGACTGATGATCAGTTTTCGTGTGTGTGTTTAGGGGGTCCATCCTAGCGTCACTGGACACCTTTAAGAAAATGTGGATTTCTAAGAAGGAGTATGAAGATGACCGTGCTCGTGCCATCCACAGGAAGACCTTTTAATGCACCCCCAGCTGCCTCCCAGCTCTCTTCTCCCCCTGACTCCCCCAACACACCTGCTCATCCTTCCCATCATGGGGACTCTTTAGGTCCCGTCCCCTACAGCTATGGCATGCCCTGTATAGCCCCGCCCCTCTTCACTGGGACAGGGCGGTGGGTTTGAATCTGTGCGTCGAGCACAAGCGGCTTTTCAGGGCGTTGATCTTAACTTTCATTTCAGTCACTGAAGGAATCGCATCAATATTTATTAAACTATTTACTGCCCTGTACTGTAGTCATGTTCACCCCCGGGCCCCTGAGGCCTGAGTGTAAAACGTATTCATTCCAGAACTGAAGAGGACGGTATTTTTCTTTTATAACACAGTCGTCTCTGTTCGCCGCTGCCCTGTGGACGTGTATAATAGTGACGCTAGTACGGTTTCTTGTTAGTTCGCCGTCGCTCTTTATTGTTTTGGCATTGATCATTAAGGAAAGCTCCAGTTTAAGGGAACTAAGTTGCACACACTGCAGAGGTAGATGGATTGTTCTGAGTAAACGGCTTATTTTACTCAGAACCGTCGATTATAGAGTGTAATGATCTTGAAAGTGTGTAGTTTTTGTGGACACACTTTCTCTCACACAAACCGTGAGACATATTTGGCATTTTGAGTAGTAGCCCCCTTGATAAAGCCCCCCACAGAGTCCTGGTAATTTACTATTTTTTTGTTCTTTTAAACCACATTAACCCTTGGACGTCCTTTCTGTTCGCCTCCATGCGGTGAAGAATCTGACCTGAAACGCTGGAGGAATTTTGTGAAGGATCTAAAAGTTTCTTTTGAACACATTCTGTCCTCCTAAGTTCTGCTGTAAACTCAAGTTCATCCCAGTTGTAGACAAAAATGCATGACATGAAAAGTTCATGTTTCATTAGAGAAAAATGTTTTTTGAGGGTCAGCAGGTCTGTTTTGGCCTCACTGGTCCAAGAATAAAGAACTGGACAAAATAATGTAAACAGCTAAACGTGAGCAGTGACATCTAATGCTGCCAAAGACCACTAAAACACCCGCACAGAGAAACAAGCTGTAATAATGCGACGGATGGAAGAGTATCAATTCTTCAGTATTAATAAAGGATTAAACTGGTTGATTAGGAGATACAGTGAGTCTGTCAACTGTTTGCACTATTTTGTCTTGATGTCCAGTAAAAGAGGAAGGAAACTCTTTGTATTTTGTCATTACGATTGGCCTTGGTGTCCTTATTAAGAAGTCAAAAGTTTTCTCTTATTGCTCTGTTTTTGTTTTTTAGGTAAAATAATCATCCGCCTTGTGTACAGTGGATTGCTATTCAAAAATAAAAATACACTAAAGACAAACATGTACAATATTGTTCCTTCAGCTGTTGCTTTTATTTTCCATTTTGTAAATTCAGACTGAGGAAAAGTAAATAAATGTATACATGAATGAACGAAGGACTGCTGTCTGAGCTGCTCTCTGAGTGACGGCTGCTTTTGTCGCTGTGGTTTTAGGTTTTAAGTCGTTAGGCTTTTCTCAGGAAATGGTGAACGAAAAGCACAATAAGCACATTGGAGAAAAACTTACTGGTTTCTGGACTGTGGATACGGAGACAGTGCAGTGTTTGACTTTTCAGATCAACTGACAAGAAGAATAATGAATAGTTAGACACAAATGGTCAAACATGGTTGGACAGGTATTTAGAGTGACAAATCATCATACACATAGTGTGTCGGATGGTCAGACACAAGTGGTCGGCCATGTTAAAAGAGACAAATGTTACACACACGACTAGACAGGGTTCAATACTTGGTTAGGCACACTTGTATTGACCTTATTTACCCAAATCTACACATGTGACCAGTAACATGACCTGGAGACTAATTTCTCAGTGTGGTTTTGGGTTTAGGCCTTGGGCGCGGGGGTAATGTCAGGGTTTAGGTTGAGGGCTAGACTCAATGTTTGGATTGTTAGGGCTAGTGATATTTGAGAATATCAGAGAGGTTCCAGACCTGCAGATGTTCTGGTGCTGCTGTGGGTCTTCACTGAGGCTGCAGGAGGTCCAGTGAACTCATCTCATCTCATTAACGTCCATGTGAAATCTGAAGACCTTTTTAACTGATCAAACCATAAAACAACCACTTAATTCACAGCACTGTTCACACTGGGCTGCTGTTTTTAATAAAACAGTATCAAATACAAATTATATTTAACAAAATAGATGTCATCTATTTTGTTTTTAGTTGAACAATATAGATGTTCTGCAGGATCTCCTTACTTTACACAAGTAGCTTAAACACTTAGGTGAAAACATCAGAGAGTGTGTGTGGAGAAATTGTACCAAGGTTCCTGATCCCTGTCCTGTAGATCCCATGCTCTTATCACACCTGACTTAGTACCTCATTAAGCTCCTGGTGGTCTGGACGACGTGTGGGGAGAGCACAAACAACGTGCAGAGTCTTGGTCTCCAAGGCTGGGAATGGGAACCCCTGCTGCAGGCCGGGGGGGTCAGTTTGACCCTACTGCTGCAATAGCGTCAGTGATGCTAAGATGTAATTTCTAGAAGCTGTGAAGTGGCTCATTCCCATCTTATTTTTTAAATAATAATGGAGACTTGACAAAATAAGTGTTTAAAATATATATTTTTGTGTTTTTTGTTTTTGCAAATAAATCATTATTTAGGTCGAACAGGTAAAATACTCTCTCTCCCTTTGTCACTCACACACACACGCACGCACACACATTATTCACAGTCAGCACACACGGTGTACACTTTGTGCACTGTCCACAAACTGCACGTTGGCACTTCATGCACATTTTTGTGGTTTTGTTTTTTGCGCACTTGCGCTTTACACTGCAATTCCTCCTCTTCTCTTTGGGGATGACCTGCAAGATAGCTGGTGTTTGTGCTGGCCTTGGACGTGCTCACTGCGCAACAGCTTGCAGAGCTCCAGGATCATATATATCTTTTGTACGGGTCAATGTCTTAAATTTCGCAATATTTTAATCGATGGTGCGCTTTCAAAGTCGGATGACGTCACAAGCGTCTAGCGTTGCTAAGCAACCGGGAGGGGCGTGGCGCGAAAAATGACAGCTGTATACGGTAATCTAACGAGGGAGGTTCTAGGTATAAATGGTCGTATTTATTTTTCTTTTTATCACACACTCACCAAAATCCACTAGATGATTAATAAAGCCATTTTAGGGAAAGTCATGAACTTAAAGATGTAGTGGTTTTATTTTAACAGAACTACAAGCATTTGAAAAGGCCAGGGGGTAAAATTATCAGTGAGTCATGGGCTCCATCTTTTGGACTGGTTCAACCTAAAAGACCTTCAGACCAGAAGCTAAAGACCAAGGCGCAGTCCTCTTACAGCACCATGGTCAATGTTCAGATTCACCTTTTGGGTTTATTTTAATATCGCTCCACTGTTTGGGGGAATCTGAAAGTTAAATGCTCAGCTTTTGATGGGATCCTGCAGCTCAAGCCATGTCAGGACATGATTAGTTTGAATTATCTATTTTTGCCTGGTCTGGCAGGTCAAATCGTCAAAATGTTCAAAACAGATGGGTTTTCTGACGTAACCCGGCCAGCTTTTCCTACTTCACCTGCCTACTGAAACAGGAAGGGACACACAAAAGCAGCGTAAAGTGTGTTGGTGAGATGCTGGGCCACCAGGAGCCTCCTTCAGGGATCTCCAGGTTCTCTACTCTGTGGAACTGGAGCAGAGAGACGGAACACTGCTGTTTGGATGATGATTGACCAAAATGTCCTACAGGGGTCAACCTCACTACAGAGTGACAATGACCTGTGTGACACCCTTCCCATCAAGAAGGGACGTGTGTCCAGGACACACATACAAACACACAAGCAGACTCACAGACACACACACACACAGACAGAGACACAGACATACAGACACACACAGACAAGCAGACAGATATCTAGACAGAAAAAGCCACACAGACCCAGAAAGAGAGAGAGAGCGCGCAAGAGAAAGAGTGTGTGTGTAACGTCTCAGGAGCAGAAACACAAACCGGCTCAAATGAGTTCGAAAAAAAAATCTTTATTTTCCATGATCTGTTTTCATACATCTGTGGTAATAAATAGATTCGGGGGGGGGAGTATCCCCCCTCGCCGATCCTGCACCCCCCTCACACACTGCAAACAAGTTTCATAGAATTTACAACAGAAAATAAAAAATAAAGCTTGACACAAGCTGAAATACTGCCCCCCACACAGCCACTGACCACTCCAAGCTGCCCGCCCCCAAACCCCAACAAAAAATAGATATTTATATATTTATATATTCACAGTTTTCCTTATTTACACTTAAGTTTACAAGAGAGCGGGCAGAACAAAGACGTTTCCACAAGAAACAATCTTCCGCAGGAGAGCAGAAATTTCTGTACAACACGCATGACTTTATAGAGTTAATATTTCACCCTTTTTTGATCCCTGAAAAATATCAGATCCGTAATTTCTGCGTATTAAAAACGAAGCATCGCTTCCCTCCATTAAAAACCCCATTAAACAAACTGTCCAACCGCAACATCAACACAACCACCGGAGAGCTCCGCCCACCACAGAACTCCACCCACTAAGGAAGCTCCGCCTCCACACCAAGGGGAAGGCAAAAACAAGACTAGTGTTCAAACAAAACTACCAAACAGAAAAGGAGGAGGAGGAGAATGAAGAGGCGGAGGAGGAGAAGAGGAGGCGGCGGAGTGGATTGGGGAGCCGAGAATGAAGAACTTCAGACGTGAATCTGTCATTAAAGAGAAAAAAAGTTTCCCCCAAATGGAAGATCTGCCAAAACTAATCACTTTAATGGAATACCTTCAGGAATAATACAGTGCTGAAACAGCAACAAGCTCGCTCGCTCGCTCTCTCTCTCTCTCTCTCTCTCTCTCTCACACACACACACACACACGCGCGCGCGCGCTAACACGAGGGGGGGTCAGAAGGTTTGGCACTATGTTTGGTCTCTTCCGTTCATCTTCTCAGAGCTGCTCAATGCGAACCAACACACACCAGCACCACGGGGTCTATGGGCGGAGCATGAACTGTCAATCACCTGCAAATTAGCAAAAAACTACACGGCAGCATCACACCTGGCCAGACATTGGGAAACTGATTCAGCAGAATATGAACATCAAAACCTTCAGAGGAGAAAGAACACAGAGGGGTTTAACACTCAGTTTCTTGTAGAGAGTCCAGCTTAAACAGGTGTTACAGCACACAGACACACATACACACAATCTCTCTCTCACACACACACACGCTCACATTCACCACAGTAACACACGGCTCTACTGACTCTCAAATGTTTTATATTTGTCCACTTTGGAAACTGAAGATCGTGAAGCTTCACGACTTCTGCATGAAATTCTCATGATGGTCAGAGGTCATTAAGGCTGCTATAGTGAACTCTGACACGTGTTAATGGTCATAAAGGGTTATTCAGGGGTCACGTGGCCTCACAAACCCTGACCTTCACAGAAGATCCGTGTGCCCACAGTTACGGACCCAAGTGAGCACCTGAGCCCAAAGTGAGGACTGACCAATAGGAACAAACTTCAATCTCAGGCTTAAATGATCCGGTTAAATCTTGGGTCGGGATTCTCACACACACACACACACACACACACACACACACACACCATTTACAGTGAGCAGCCTGCAGATGGCAGCACTTGCTCTTTACAGAAAAGTGTCACTCTGACTCTCCGACGCTAAACCCAGAACGGAGGAGCGGATCTCTTCCTGCACACAGGTGTGTCTCTGTGCACAATGTGTGTGTTCATTTTCTCACACACATATGGTGTGGAACTTTATATAAACAGTATGAAAGTAAAAACCGTCCTGCAGGGAAACAGCTGGTGTAAATCCCACCTAACACTAAACAGGGTTATTATGGGGTGTGTGTGTGTGCGTATGTGTATGTGTGTAGCCGCTGGCCTTTTTGTGCGTTTGGACAGAAAGAGACGGGATTGGGGTGGGGTGGGGTGGGGTGGGTGGGGTG
>JBBPCX010000035.1:405997-416875 GCA_037974365.1 Hydrocynus forskahlii | reverse complement strand
AGAGAGAGAGAGAGAGAGAGAGAGAGAGAGAGAGAGAGAGAGAGAGAGAGAGAGAGAGAGAGAAAGAGAGAGAGAGGTCTGTCACATTTGTGCCGTTGCCTCTACCCACCCTGAGCAGGTGCAGTGAAAGGTCACCTCCAAGGTTGATCTATAGCAGCATGATCCACATGAACCTGGCAGCATTGGTGCAGATGTTGTACTGCAGTGGGTAAGTGCAGAGACTTGCTGATGAATAGTTGATGAGGAGTTTCTGGGCAAAATGCAGAAGGGGATATCTGTTCACTCAGGCATCATCCTACTCCCACTCATCCACATCCTTTCTCTTTCTTTATTCTTTAAACAAACTATTCTTCCTGAGCAACAACTTAAAACCTTGCTTTTCCCATGAGTGTCTTTACACTTTTAAAACTAAAGGTTTCTAAATCATTTATTGCTCTGACATGTTTTTTTTTTTTAACTGGTATAAAACCATATTGTAAAAGTAGTGGTGGGTTATGTGGCTCATATAATAATCATGATACTTTACAAAACATCCATCTAAAATTCAGATTTACTGAAAAGTTCTTGAAAGGTGCCAGAAGTGGTTCTTCTGTGGAATTAGTGTCCAGTCATAATCACAAAGGGCTGACATGGCTGAAGATTTGTATTCCACAAAGCAAGGCCACACATGATCAGTTGTTGGAAGACTGAGACCAACTGATTAAATAAAAACAATCAGGTGAGCTTTTGCTTGGATGGACAAAAACCTGCAGACATACCAGAATTTCGTGAAGAATGCTGGGCATCTCTGTTCTTTGACTTTATTGCAAAGAAGACCTTTATTTCAAAGGCTCAGTATACATACAGCAACAGATTTGCCACTAGTCAGAGGAAAAGCCTCACGCTCTGTTGCATTCACTTATAGCTCAACAGCCAGAGCAAGAAGAACCACAGCTTAGGCAGCCCACACTCATTACAATCACTGTTACTTCAAAGCTTTGTCTTCAACTCAACAAAATAAAAGTATGCAGATGACTAGCACCAAACTCACATATATGAAACCACAAACTACTACAATTTTAAGAGGTATTGCAGAAAAATATTGCTGAACAATATTCAGGAAGAATGGCTTGTACTGGAGTGATTCACTTAATAACTTTAGAGGGATGAATTTGAATTTTTCTATCACTTGATTTTCCATGGAATTTGCTAAGGCAGCTAAAGGGGAACTGAAAACATGGATATCATGGAGAAGCAAACAGAAAAGGCTAACATAAAACTCTGCTCCTGAATGTGATCCCTACAGCTTACCACAGCCAAACATTTACATGGCCTGGCAGTTTATTTTCACTATGTGGGTTTGGCAAGAAATAAGGTCATAATCTGAATTAAAACCAATATTTGTCAGATTTTCTGCTATGATCTCTATTATCATGATGTTACATGATATTCATATAGATTTTCATTGTCTATGGCCTTTGAGTGAAGAGTGTGTTGCACTCAAACTGTGGCCTGACAATGGAAAAAAGGAGAGTGTTGATTACTGATTTAGATGAAGAGGGTATTTTTAAAATGAAAAAGCAAGGAATGGACACTTAGATCACTCATTCCAATCTTCAAAAGGTCCATATTCTTTAGTTTTATTGTTTTTATTTTTTCCTCTGATATCCATTTATAGTATTTGTGTGGTTTAGGTCAAGTTACACATAAACAGTTTATTTGTTACCATATATTTACCATATGTTTAAAGGAACAGTTCAGCTGAGATTTACAGAATTTTCCATTTGTCCCAGATGTAATTTAATCAGTCTAGACATTTTAAAGGAAACAAATTTGCATCTTTAGCACTGGAAAATAACAATACAAAACTAACAATACTAACAAAAACTAGAACTCGATAATCATCTCATTGCTCTGGATAAGAGTGTCGGCTAAATGCTGTAAATGTAAATCATTGTTTCCTAAATACAGTACAGATTTGTGGATGTGATTTAGTGTGATGTAATGTTAGCTATAAAAATAAACAAAACTTCAGATGGACAAAAAGGCAACAGAAGGGCTAGAGATGACTGCTCTTGATTAGATTTCTGTGTATTTGTGATGGATGTTGCTACAAAAACAAATCTAGCTCAGCACTCCTATGCCTGGGGTGATTTGTGAAAAAAAGCTGATGTCTAAATGGCTGTCCACAGCGTTCCCTAACATGTTAAAGCTTCACTTTTTAATTTCTCATTTACCTTAGTAAGGCACATTGTATTTTAAATTAAATCTAAAAGTCCTCTTAACAAACACCTGGACAGTTTTGGGGATGTGTTAATAGAAACAAATTGGGTGGCTATTACATGTTTACCCTTCCCATTGTGATCTGGCAAGACCTGGACTATTTTGAAATGTTCTCGAAAATGCAGTTAACTTCATCGGTTGGTTGTAAGGCTCCATTACTTGGTTTACACAAGGCACTGGAATTTTTTGAGAATTATTATTACATATTGTGTGCTTTATTGAACTTATAAACACTCATGGTGTTCCTGGTAAAAATGACAGATCATTAGAAATTAATTAATAAGACTACAGTTAGTGTATAAAATAGAGTTTAAGAACATTCCCACACCCCACCATGCTGGTGCCTTTGAGCACACACACACACACCGTTTTTCCCAATTCAATTTTTACTCCATGGGATCCACACCTGTTGACAGTTCATTCAAATAAAAATGCAAAATTCCTGAAGAAATTTTGAGATGGGCCTGCCGCCTAGAATCTCCATAGCAACCGCTTCCTTCATCCGAGCAACCACCTTGTATACCTTTGCAACCATGTAGAAACTCCCAAGCCAACAAGTCCTACACCATAGCAACTATCTGGAAACGACATAGCAACAACCTCCTACACCATAGCAACTACCTTTTATACCATCTGGAAACTACCTAGCAACCACCTCCTACACCATAGCGACTCCATATAAACTGCTTAGCAACCACTTCCTACACCACAACAAGCACCTAGCAACACCCTAGGAACCACTTTGCATACCATAGCAACCACCTAAAAACTCCCAAGCAACCACCTCATCCACCATAGCAACTGCCTTGAAACTACTTAGTAACCACCTCCTAAACCATAGCAACCCACTCGACACCATAGCAACCACCTTTTATGCCTTAGCAACCACAAAAAAGTTTTGTCTTTTGTCTTTACTAAATAAATTATACCAGTCACTTTTGACCAGGAACATGACAGATGTTATTTTGTGCCACTTTTAAGAAAATCTAAAGGTTTGAAAATCTAAAGGTCCTTGGTAAACATTGAAATGAGGTACTCTGTGATAAACAGTACAAAATGTTTAATCCTAGTATGTGTTACAGTCAAAACAATGTCTCTATAATTTTTTTTTTCTTAAAAAAAACAAGTTGTATGACCTTAGGTTAATGAGGCCTACAGGCCATAAACAGCACATGTGATGTGATGTTCACACTAATTTAAGTTAGTAGAAAGTTTGAAAAAAACATTAGGTAGTAATATATTTTTATCATGAATTTATCAAGTAAAATGTCACGGTCAAAAGTGACCAGGAACACAAAGAGAGTTAAGCCTAAATGAACACAATAGAAGGGGAATTATATTGTTAGCAACAATATTTTAGTTTTATAACTTCAGTTTTAAACTAAATGTAAACTTTGCTGCTCTACTACATCTGGAGTAAATGGAATACTGTAAAAGAGATTTAACTATTCCTTTAAGAATGATATAAATAAATGACTTCTAGTCAATTAATTCGGAACAGGCCTAAAAATACAGTTGGAGAGTGCACAGTTTTGGAATGTTTTTGGGGCAGTCAAAATTCTGTTCACATACTGCCTCTATGTGGTCAATTGTGATGCAATTCATTTGCTGCCTTCTATAGCTAAAAATATTTACAATGAAAAGAATACAAATAACTGACAATAACTTGACATATATCAAAATACTGATTGATGAAATGTAACAAATTTATAACTTATTCTGTTAAGGAACATACAATGGAACAGAATGAATATTAACTGAAAGTGAGTTTTCTGTAGTTGGTTGGCAGTACTTATTTTATGCCAAAATCTTTCATATTTACATTCTAGACTCTTTTGTGTGCGTGTGTGTGTGTGTGTGTGCATGCTTTTATGTATGAGCCCAAATACTTACTCCACCAGCCTGACAGTCACTGCTGAAAATTTACAGCCTGACAGTTATAGGGCATTGTGCAAGCTTGCCTCAGTGTAGCCGTTTAATCCCTCGTAACTACACATAGCTCCTCTGCTCCCCACAGGCCTTACCACAGAACTTCACATTTATTACACAACCCGATTTCACTTTGGTATTTCATTCAGTTAAATACCTAAAAACACTTTTAAAGTTAGATTTTCATCTCAACAAATGCATTTTTAATAACATATCAAACAATGACCTTGGCCTACAAAGTTTGACAAAGTGGCTTACTGTTTGCCTGTATAATATGTTTAAGTATAAAAGCTGTGACTGAAGTTACTGAGGTAAAGTTGAGCTGAGACTGAAGTTACTGAGGTAAAGTTGAGCTGAGACTGAAGTTACTGAGGTAAAGTTGCTAGTAGGCCTAGTAGTTGTAGTATTGTTATCATTAAACTGCATTCACACTGGCTGTAACTTCTCACATTTTGTTTACATTGTACTATGTATGTACTCGTGTATTCTACATTTTCTAAATTAATAATTATTTTGATGTTACATTAAATCACTTACTGATTTTTGTAGACACCTTCCAACAAAACAGCAGTGGCAAAATACAGAAAAAAAAATCATACAGACCTAATTGCTCATGCACTACTCCTTGCAAAGAGAAAATAAAAATTATAGGAGGAGAAAGGAAGCAGCCTTGGATGCAAATCCTGATCATTAGTTGTACTATGTTCATTGTTCAATAAAATACCAACTATTTGACAATATTTCTCTCTGCTGTCATTTATTCAGGACTGTGGCTATTGTAGCCTGATGATAATACTATTACAACAGTAAAGTGCTGATGGTAGCATTTCATATAGGCTTTTTAACAAAGCATCACTCAGTCTAAGAAATTGTGGTCATTCAGTGTAATGCATATATTGATATAAAAATGAAGTAAAATTCTAATAATGTATCAACAGACTGAATATAAATGTATTTTAAGTAGATTTCTCTTTGATGCAAAAACTTCTTGAGGGCGAATGGGTAAAACTTACTGGTTGGAAGAATATGAGCATTGTTTAAAGATTTCACATTGCCATTAATAAGATAATTGGAGTTTCAATGAAGAGCCTAAATATAGTGTTTCAATAAGTCATGTAACATTAAATTTTTTAATGCCATACACTTTTATTTAAATGATCTATTTCATTACACAGAATGAAATTTTATTGGTCGCTATTTAGAGTACAAATGTATGTTGGTTACTATTTTTTGCACATATTAAAGTTAAAAAGTAGACAAACCAATTTACCCAAAAATGAAAAAAAATTAAGTTGTAGAATACCTTTCTTTATTTGAAGCTTGAAAACTCAGTTTCGTCTTTGACCCATCTTTTGTTGTTTAAATTACAGGAAGCATTACCAAACAGCAAAATGCCTCCACTGAGCAAAAAAATCATATGCAGAAAAAGGAGCAAAGGAAGTTGCACAATAGCACACCAGGTGGCGATAATGCAACATCTGGCCCGACAACAAATTAAATTTCACATTGCCTTACACAGCCAATCAGACAGAATATTTTCACCTCTTAGCAGAGATAGCCAATGTGTGACCAATTCACTGATGTTTCTAGCCCACCTGCATGAGGAACAGGTAATGAACAGAGAGAAATTAGACCATGTTCTGAGAAAAGGTAATGAACTGTACTGCCAAATAAGACGTGACTTGGAGGACAGGAATATATTAACCAGCATTTTTTGATGATATACCACAAATACTTATGCCAGAGCAAAAACATTACATTGTAATGAAATCCACCCCCTTAAGTGGCTATTTGCTTCAGGACCCTCCTGAAGGTATGGAAAATTACCTAAATCTTACACATAGACTTGGACAACTTGGTACTTTGTATTCATAGGCCCTGATGATTGTTGGTGATGTGTGCATTAGTGTTTTCCAATACAGCCATGCACGACATGGATTTTTTGATACACATTCACGAAATGCAAATGGTTCAGATATTGCAGAAAATGGAAAGGCTGTGATGATTACTTTCCACACTGTGACTGATCTGTCAAGCCAACATTTGCAGCTGTACTGTGAGTCATTTCAACTTGATGCAGGCAAACAGTATGATCTGCTGCCAGTTTGTTTCCACACATTAATGGATGAAGCTCATGTAATGGCAATAAGTGCAACAGAGAGTGAGAAGGACAGTGAGGGAAATAGTTTTGCCCATGCAAATTTCCAGAAAATTGAAAAACATAGGAGAAAAAGTACTACAAAAAAAACAGAAGAGAAAGCAGAATGCACAGAGACAAGTTGATGAGAAGAAGAAAAAAGAGGGGCACAAAAGAAAGCATAAAAGTGAAACAGACAAAGAAAGACATAGGCTGAAGTAAGGTGACCTGACAGCACAATATATGATGGAAACTGACTTGCGTCAAAGGCGAAACCAACACTTGAGAGAAACCTATGAGAAAAACTTGCAGTTCAAAAAACAACAGCATATGAAGGAGCAATACAGGACTGACTCTGCTTTCCAACTGAGGCAGAAACAACATAAGAAAGATAGTTACAGGACTGACTTTGTTTTCCGCAAGACACAAATTGCATATGGGAAGGCAAACTTTAAAAAAAGACTTAACCAAGATGCTTCATTCCAATCTGTGCATCACATGGTACATGGTCGACACTTTAAACTAAGATCCACAGACCTCAAAATCCTACACAGCATCAAATGTAGTAATCGTATCAAGGTCAAGTACAGAAATATAGTGAGATTCAATATGGCACAGGTTAGCATGGAGATCTTGACAGACCCAAACCAGTGTTGTGATAACATTTCTACTGCACTAATGAGAGAGGCACAGTCACTATTTCAATTGAATGTGCAACAAGGACCAACATACATTTGCACCTTCTGTCACAGATGCTTTGTTTAAAACCAAGTGAGGTGATGTGAGCGCTCAAAGTACTCCAAGGACCCCGAGTTTGTGTCAATGTGCTTAACTGGCGATTGTGCTCATGTTTGTGAAGACAGCTGCACAGATCAAAGTGAGCATAGGATGCCTGAAAGGAAAGAGGAGTGGATTTGCTCAGTCTCTACCCAGGCCGCCATCTGAATCACAGCTTCTCAGGGTGAAATTGAGACGATTACATTACAAAGGCCATTTTCAGTTTCAGAATCTCAGTATGAGGAAAGTGCAAACTGCTTTGTTAAAGTTAAAAGAGATCCATTCAGAGTATAGAGACATTTTGTTGTGGGAAGGCATGGAGGACTACCTAGAAACAACAGAATTTGCACAGACAGAGAGTGTTGTGGATGGCAATGCAGATGCTAGCTCTGAGGCTAACCAACAAACTGATGCACAGGAGGGTGTCTCTGAGTTTCAGAATCCAAACAATGAACTGGACAGTAGCTCTGACTCTGAGAAACAGGCAGAAGAACAAGACGATAATGTTACGCAACAGCATGAAATGGCTTTTGACTCTTGTCTTCAGCTGGCTGATGTTGGCCAAGAACTGTTGTCATTTGGAGGCAACATATATTCCATTGCACCGGCAGAAGGCAATCTGCCGGTCAGCTTTTTTTTTTTTTTTATTATCGCCAAGCAGGTATTTTAACACAAGGCTGTTCAGCGTTGACAATCGTTTCACCATGGACACCAATGACATTTTCTTTGCCCAGTTTGTGACAGAGATGCACCTTGCCATGTCAAGCATGTCTATCCAGCTGCGCAAAGGCAAAGTGCTCACCAAGCATGGGCGCAGGATAACCACGTCTTGTTGCAAGATCAGGACAAGGTGTGGATGCTTGTGGGACACGGGGAAGCCACAAGATTCATGCAGCTTTTAAGAGGAACTCCTGCCTTTTGGGAAAAGACAATGAAGAACCTGTTCACATGCATCAGGCAGTGTCTGCTCCCAACTTTCTTCTGTGCTTTCAGCGCCACTGAGATGAGATGTCCAAAGATAATCAAAGCAATTAAGAAACAACAGGGAGAAAATGTAACTGCCACAGAATTGGACTGGACAACCACATGTGACATTCTGCAAAGTAATCCTGTGACAGTTATAAGAATGTTCGAAAAGAGGGTTGAGGCACTAATGAGAGACCTGATTTTGTCATCGGCTCAGCCCATTGGTGAAGTGGTGGACTATTTTTACAGAGTGGAATTTCAAGCAAGAGGTTCGGCACACATCCATTGTCTATTTTGGATCAAAGATGCACCAAAGTTTGATGATGACTCTGATGAAGTGATTGCTCAGTTTCTTGACAAGTACATTTCATACCAACTCACAGATGAAAAAACGAATCTTGAACTACACAACATTGTGAAGGAAGTGCAGTCTCACAGCAGGAATCACACAAAGTCACGTAGGAAAGGAAAGAAGCACTGTCGTTTTTGGTATACCAAGCCACCTGTCAAGTCAACCTTCATAACAAGGCCACCTGATCCTACATTGGATGAAGAATGCCCAAAGGAATGAGCAAGAACTAGGCTGAAGTCTGTTTGGGATTTGTTGCATGATCCAGCAGCTTCATTCAGAAATACAGAAGAGATTCTTACACAGAGCAACATGACTTACGATGAATTTCACTCTTACCTGCATCTAACATCTGATAACTCTGCTGTTATGATGAGACGCGATCCCAAGGACTGCTGGATTAATTGTTATAATCCACATTTGCTCAGAGCATGGAATGCCAGTATGGATATTCAGTACATTCTGAACCCATACAGCTGCGTCATGTACATGCTCTCTTACATAACTAAAGCCGAACATGAGATGAGCGAATACCTGAAATGCATTGTGAAGGACACGAGCCATCAAAATGCCGCTGACCTTGAGCAAATGAAACAGGTCATGCAGGCGTACTCCAAAACCTAAGAGGACAGTATGCAAGATGTTTGCAGCTTGAAACTCAAGTCTTGCTCATGCAGTGTTATTTTCATTCCGACGGATGACAAGGCATTTAAGATGAGCCTTCCAAGTAAACATCTGGAAACAAGAGATCCTGACTCGGACAACATATGGACAACTGGATTGATGGAGAAGTACAAAGCTAGACCTGCAACTCCTGCATTTGAAGGAATGTGTATGGTGGACTTTGTATCTAAGAACAGACTTGTCTATGGTAGACAGACAGATGGCAAGAATGTCGTACCACTTCAAGATGAAATGGGACTCATTCAGAAGAGGTCAAAAGGCAAAGATGCAGTTATCAGGTATGCACACTTGTCAGAAAAGAAGGATCTTGAAACGTACTAGGGAACTTTGCTGAAGGTTTTCATCCCATTCAGGTCAGAATTTCAGTTCAAGGTGCCACCGTTCGATTCTTATCAATGCTTTTACAGCAGCGCAGGCATCAGGCTGCCAGGTTCAGAGTCTGTGAATCCTGTGTTCGATATTGGCAAAGGCAACAGGGGCCGTTATGAAATGGAGAGTGATGCTGTTGAGTATGCCATCAAGTACTTTGCAGAGATTGAGCCTATTGAGGCCAATTTTGCTCCAAACTCAGAGCTCCTTCGAGTTAAAGATCTTTCGGAACGCCAGCCAGTGGACCCATCAGAGGTAAATGAGCAAGATGATGTCCCAGAATTCAGACAAAACTAAGAGGGAAAGACAGCAGTACCTCTGGTGGAGTGTCCAGTATTATGCTCCAGGGAGCTTAGGCAGATGTACCAAAGCCTCAATCAAACTCAAATATTTTACAAAATAAGAGACTGAGCCTTGAGACTTGTTAATGCACAAAAAAACGACCAGTTCTTTTATTTTGTTACTGGTGGAGCTGGCACAGGCAAGTCTCATTTGATCAAGTGCATCTACAATGAATTAACAAAAATTCTGAGAAGACTGCCTGCTTTGCATGAAGAGGAAGACATATCAAAGCCAACGGTTCTGCTGACATCTTTTCACTGACATCTTTACGTTAATGCTAGCGCTATAGTAATACTAGCGCTCCATTAATGTTAATGCTATGTTAATGCTAGCGCTATAGTAATACTAGCGCTCCATTAATGTTAATGCTATGTTAATGCTAGCGCTTCGCTCATGCGATGTAGGAGATGGTTGGTATGGAGACTGCAGGTGGTGTCTTGGCAGCAGTCCCTTTTAAAATTTCTTCAGGAATTTTGTTTTTTCTAGTTAAGTAACTGCCCCATTAAAATTTTAATGGGAAAGTCCAGTATTGTTATTCACCTCGGTTTCTTTATTTATTATTAAGGGACTGCCCCATTAAAATAAATGGGAGCGAAGCTCCCATTCATTTTAATGGGAAAGTCCCTTATTGTTATTCACCTCGATTTCTTTATTTATTATTATTCTTCCGTCACACTTAATGTGGCCCGAACCGTGGCGTGCACCCAGGCAGTCTATATATTAAATTGTTCGGCTCATCAGTGCGAGGTGTGGTATTACTTTTATAAGTGTTTCGCGTTACCGTGGCGACGCTACACGCCCACAAAGATGGCCGAAATCCCATAGAGAATGAATAGGGCTCAACTTTCAGGTTGTCCTGTTCGGACACGCTTTGTCCGAAACCCACCAAACTTCATGTGACGCATCAGGCCAACTCCCCCAACACAGAAATGCAGTTGATGATGACCTGCACTCGTCTTTTCCTTGTCTTTCTCTCATCCCTTTTTCCCCCATTCACTTACATTCAATTTGCACCCCATTGAAATGAATGCAGTTTCGGGAGAAGAGACCTACAGGCTCCATA
>JBBPCX010000035.1:387122-400801 GCA_037974365.1 Hydrocynus forskahlii | reverse complement strand
CAGAGAGACAGAGAGACAGTGAGAGAGAAAGACACACAGAGAGAGAGAGAGAGAGAGAGAGAGAGCTAACTACAGCAATAGCTAATATTCTGCAAGAGACTTCAAATGAGGCCCAACAGGACAACAAACAACAAAACAATTTTGTTTCTCTTCCATTTTGTGCACTCAAATAACACACAGCCTACATAATAATTAGAATAAGGAAGAGCTTCTGAGGGAATATCTTAATTTTTTTATTTTCAAATTAATTAAAGCTTGCATTTCTTCAAATAATTGCTTTCCTACAGGAAACTTTTGTCTGGTATGCACCACGGGCAGGGATAATAATAATAATAAGGATAATAATAATTAAATATATTAAACAATTATCATAAAAGAGAAACGTTTCAAGGCATGTGTTTCTTTTTTCACCAAAGATCAAACTGACCATTAGTGTTAGTCTGGGAGCAAAGGAGCATTAGACATGAACAGTAAAGAGCGGTGGTTTCATAGTACTAGAGCTGCTAGCAGGAAGGATGCTAGTGAGAAGCATGTGTATGTGTGTGTGTGTGTGTGTCTGTGTGTGTCTGTGTGTGTGTGCGCGCGCGCACCAGCACGAGCTGAAAGTGAGCAAGGCCGGTAGGTGTGGCTGAGGACAGGAAGCAGTGGCAAGCTAAACTGGGCTGCGCCACCTGACAGTCGTGAGGCCACCGCAGCTGCTCTGAAAAGAGTAGCGTATCTGTGACATCACAAAACTGATTAGGTTAAAGAATGAGTCTTCAGGAAGCGATTCAACTCATGGTGAATTTTTTTTTTTTTAAATGAGGCAGTGAGGCAGCAAGCGATGTCTCGGAGGCCTGTACCTCCCTGCCTCAGAATACTGCTTTCAGGAAACAACTGTCTGTGGTAACTGACCATAAGCTGCACACACAGCACAGTGAGATAAGAGGGATAATTATTATTTTAAAAATACACATTTGTGACTGGGGGAAATATTTACTGTTAATGAAAATAATGTATTTCATTGTTTACATTTAAAATAGCCCAGAAGTGTTATTTAGGAGAAAAAAGTGGGTTTATCACATAGTGTTCTATGCAGTTGAATCACCAACCTTCAGAAGCATTTTTACAACTTTAAGAAGAACATTTTCCCTCCAGAAGACAGAGTCCCAAACTCCGTTACAGTGATCGATAAGATCTTTTCAGGGTGACTTAAGATGAAGGGCCGAATTCTCTGGAGGATGAGTGTGTGTATGCGTGTGTGTGTGTGTGTGAATGTGTGGGTTTTGGGTTGATAAATGGTGAGATGGACCCAAGTGTTGAAGGAGGACAAGAGAGACACAGTGGCAGGACAGTTGCGGGGGGTGGGGGTGGAGGAGAGAAAGGGAGAGTCAGAGCGAGGAGAAAGAGAGTATTTCTATGAAGTAATTCTATGAAGTGCAGAGTAAAAGCAGGGGGATGGAGTCTGGAACACAAAGCGCAGGAAAGTGTCTGCTTGTATGTGAGCGTGCGAGTGTGTATAGACACTCTTACCACTCTGCAGTGTTTGTCTGCCTCCAGACAGCACTCCTAACGGCAGCGTTCCAGTGGGGGTCAAACCCTTCAGCTGCAACACACTCTCATTCTCCTCCCTAAACACACACACACAAACAATAATAATATAACAGATTACTATTCAGTAGCGATTATGATTCAGTATCAACTGTGAACAATTCAGTACCAACAACTACGGAACGATTAAGTGTCTAGAATGAATGATTTAGTCTCTTCTATGGATGATTCCGTATCTACTGGGAAACTAAAATGTAAGTTCTGCAATTATGAGCGTGACACACAAGTTGGAAGTTTGTTGGCCAAAGTGTACAGTGTGTGTGATTGTGTGAAAAGCTTCACCAAAAGACTGAAGTGTGTGTGTTCACCTCAGTACAGAGAAAACTCGGGCCATCTTGCCAATGGCACGGATCTTATTTCTGATCACCTCCTTGCGGACAGCTGGAGCACCACCTGTCACACACACACACACACAAACACGACAAAGAGAGAGCAAGTTAATTTCCTTCAAGGTAGAAATATATCCCTCTTCTTCATGGTCTTGTGTGGGTGTTCTGGTATCTCATTAAATGAGTGATCTTTCTTTAATCCATTTTTGACTGGGAACAGACGATAACTTTTTTTTTTTTTTTTTTAAACAGTGTCTATGAACAACTCGGTATCAACTACATATTGACTGGGTGTCTACGTACAACTGATTCAATGTCTAATCCAAATGATTCAGGATCTACTACGAATTAGTTAGTTTAAAGCTACAGAAGCAGAGAGACCTGCTCGGTCTATACTCCGAAAAGCCTCTGCTGTTAACCTGAAGACACTGCTGCAAACTGGACTGGCAAGAGATGTGGAAGAGCAGGTTATTGGCAAGATAAAATCGAGTTTTTGTTCTGGAACTTGAGGAGAACAGGGACGTCATTTTGCTTTTATTTGGAGAATGAATCACTTTCAAACTCTTTTTAAAGGAATTGACAGTGGTGTCTGATTCTGCACTTTTCAAGTGATGCTTTAGTGGGAACACCTACAAGATATCAGTTACATGTCAGGATTACATGCATCAGTCTTGAGCCCCACCTCCTTTCTTCATACTCTGGTTCCAAAGCTCGAGACTTTATTGTATTTTCAATGTGATCTTGAGTAACAGTTCTCCGGGCTTCCTAAAGGACTTTCAAAGATTCTCATTACCAGTCCAGTCCCTGAACGTGGCCAGTTTCAGAGGGATGTTTTTGTTAAGACAGACAGTGACATATGTACGAATCATTCCAGCAGAACAAAGACCATCTAACTTAAGGCCTGAACCAGTGAAGAAACAGGTACAGATGATTCCCCATAATCAGGCGGTGATCAGTATACTGGTGGTGCTGAAAGCTGAGCAGTTGGAACTCCTTTATCTAGGCACCTTGTATCTTTAGGCACTCTGTCTCAGTAAAACAATTGTTCCTGATACAAAGCAAAACATAAAGAAAAGGCTCAAGTGGCTCAAGACTTTTGCACAGTACTGTATAATAAAGGAACAGAAGTCTTCATGAAATCCCATATTTTTACACTCGTAATGATCATGTCTTTTTGTCCAGGTGGCAGAAACGCTGGCTAAAAGAGCTGTGACGGTGCTCAGATTACTAGGACACTTACAGCTGTACAAACATCAAATAAAGCACAAGAGTGCAATGTGAGAGTCAGAAATCTCTCTTGAAAGTCTGTGGAGAAACTTGTGTGAATAAAGCGCAACGACTGTATTCAAAAGCGTCATTAACCTTGCTATTGAATTTCGGCACGTCTGCTTTGCAACAGGGAGAAAGACCTTGAAGTTCTTGGCCTTCAGAAAAAGCACTGTGACTGAGGAATGGATCAGAAAATGTCATGGTGACCCACGTACTTTTTCCAATCTGTCTTTGTTAACAGTCATCAAAGCAAACATTATAACAGCCCCAAATTACTGAAATATTTTGAATATGTGAATGCTAGCTGTTATTTAGAGCTGCACAATAGGCACAAATTATTAGTATTTTGATTACACTGGAACATACTGCGATGCTTTTTAATATATTAAGGGGTTCATGTCACTTTTTTGGAATTAAAAAGAAATATCGTTCAAGTTTCAAACATCTTCATTCATTTTTCCCCATACAGCTCATTTAAAGAAACAGATTCAAAAACAGCCCATTTTTACAGTAAAAAAACCCCACCAGTTTGTGATGTCACAAAAGCAACACACTAATATATCTCTTTCTTCCTATAGCAGTTTAGCCCTGCCCATTCAGCTGAAGCTCTAAGTGTTTCAGCCCTAAACTGCCTTTTGAATGAGCTAAAATACAGACCAGCCAATCAGAAGAGAGCTCCTTTTCATGTACCAAACCAGTGGAAAGTTTTTTCTGTCTGAGCAGCTGTTGATATTGTGGTCTTTTATTTTTTTATAGTCTTTTATAGTAATATTTTCTCCGCATTCATTACCTGTGCGATGAAAACCTAACCCAAATAACTTGGTGAGGTCCTTCACGTTTCTCACAGCAGTAAAGATAAAATCTACAGACAGTAGAGCGTGTGCTTTGTAGACTCCTCAGTTGTTAGTTTGTGTCTGCATTGTTGTTGTTTTTACTGTTTTTGCTTGGACAGTAAAAAGCAATGGCCTCTTTCCATGTCCATCTGTTGCCATGACAACATTGTGACCAATCAGAAAGTAGTGATGCAGTCACCTCGGCTGTCGTCTGCTTTCGGCCCTGCTGTCGAGCAGCTCAGGTTTGGGTTGCTTTATTTGTAAAGGAAAGACAGTACAGCGTGGTTCCTTGTGCCACAGGAAAAGAGTCATTAGATAAAACAGGACCCAGTCAAACCTGTACGTCCTGAAGTGGATGAAATGAAATTGTGCTCATAGTTGGAACCACAGCTGCACTTTTCTTCAAAGTGACGACGTTCATTTCACAATGTCATCATTAGCGGTCCATAATCAGGCAGTAAGATGGTGGATCAAACAAAATGATCTTTCTCTCCCTGAAGGGATCAATAACCCCCATTTCAAAAACTCTCAGGGCCCAAAGACACACAGAGGAAATGTGTCAGGACAAGATATAATTATGCACCACTGAAAAAGAAGGACAAATCAAACGGGCATCAAGCGCAGTAAAGTGGGCCACAGTATTTCTGTATGACAGAACCACATGGGGGGAGGGGGAAGGGGCTTCATGACTACTGAATTAAGGACAGAATGTACAGCGTTTATGATTTTAGAGAAAGGAAAACCGAAGACTTCTTGGATCGACTCAGATTAACCAACCAAACGTCCAAAAACTGAATAAAACTGACAGCACCTTATTTGCATATTGTTTACACTCTACCTGCCAATCAAAATTTTTATTTCCAGTAATAAAATGATTAATCATGACTAATTCTGCATTATTTAGAGAAGTTAATAACTGACTGTCTTACAGGTCTAATTTTACCCTAAAGAAATATTTGTTCTGTTTATAAAGCAGGGCATTGGGTTCTTGCTACATTACTGGCCAAAAGCTTAATCAGAATGTTGCATTCCTTTAATTACATTATTTTAATTGTAAACACAGGGTCTATATGAACACTGAAGATCATATATAAGCAATGAGTATATATATCATTTGGAGTCAATGAGTGTGCATACCATATATACAGTAACTGAACATCTCTAACTTTCAACGAGTGTGTATTTCATTATTCATATACACTCATGAGTCTGTATATCAAACATACAGACTATGAATATATAGTCAATGAATATTTATGCAGTACACACATGTATACACATACAATGACTGTAAATATATGATAATTGAAATATACACACACACACACACACACACACACACACACACACACACACACTAACCCCCTGCTTATCGCGGGGTTACGTTCAAAGAGCACCCGCGTATAGGTAAAAAAAAAAAAAATTATAATGTTAATTTGCTCCCAAAACACTGTAATTTCATTTTAAACTCAGCTTAATACATTACCCTTAAAGAAAATGTAAAGGTAAACACATATTTGTACTGTACAGTTTACACTGAACTGCTGCCTCGCAGTGCTAGAATGTAAATTACCGATATTACCCCTGTATAGACTGCACTGTAATTCATGCACGTGCGTTTTCTTTGGTATAAGCTGGTAAATACAGTAATAAATACAGGGCTTTAAGAAGAACAAAACGAAAAACACAAGAACACTCGAGACACTCCACGGGGGAAATTCTGGACTACAGCTGCGATGGATACGTCAAAGGGCAGCAGCCAAGCAGCAGCAAGGAGAAATAAATAACGTTCCGGATTGGCTACTTTCAAACCTCCTGTCTAAGTACAGCGGTATTTCACCATCTGAAGACGTGCTTTATTTGTGTGCTCTCCACAGTACCAAAAAATGTATAGTTATTTTTTAGATGGAAAAGTAGCTCAATTTAATATTTATGTAACAAAACTAGTAAATTATATTTTTCTTAAAAATGTAGCAATCAAATGCATGAAAAATTATATATATCCACGAAAAAAGCTGTGATGTTCGGGCCTCACCTGCCACGTCCCCCCGTCCTCATGCTAGGTTGCTAAGCGCCACACCCAAACAAACCAGCATGAGGATGAGGGGGCATGCCGGACGAGGCCCGGACGTCACAAAAACGAAAAAAAAGGAGGATATCTGCAGCTACCGCGATAGTGTGAGTATTTCCGTGAACAATTATTAGTTGGGTTTTCAGAAAAAATCCACGTGAAGCAGTGATTGCTGAACCACGTTAAAGCTGCAGACCAGAATTTCCCCCATGGAGCTATCTTGAGTGTTTCTCTTGTTTTTCATTTTTTTCTTCTTAAAGCCCTGTATTTTTATTACTGTAAATTAAATTAAAAGAGGCTGTTGAGCTCAGTCGCTGTCCAGTGTCTGCTTTAACCGGCAAGTCTCTACAATACGACACCTCTTGAAGCCCCTGAATAAGATGCGCCACCCGATGAACAGTAAATTATTGAACTGCAAAAATTACTGATTGCCTGTACATTTTACTGTATTTTAATTTAAAAAAAATACATTAAATTACTTCATTTACCCTGCTTATACAAAAGAAAACGCCAGCACATACCAAAGAAAATACCCGTGCATGAATTACAGGACAGTCCAGGGATGGACTGGCAATCTGTGCGTTCTGGAAAAGTCCAGTGTGTATATCATATCATATCAGCCAATGATGTACAGTGACAGCAAATGTCTGCATGTTCCACCCACTAAAAGAATATATCATACAATATATCATTAATCATGTATACAATTAGTATATATACAGTGGCAAGAAAAGGTATGTGAGCCATTTGGAATTTCATGTTTTCTGCATTAAAATATCATAAAATGTGATCTGAGCTTCATCTAAGTCAAGGGTACTGACAAATATAATGTGTCTAAAAATAAGAACAAAGAATTCTGATCTTTCATATTTTTATTGGGACAATGAATGTAGCGCCTCTCTCTCTCTCATTTGTGCAGATCTTGGGTTCTTGTTACAGTGGAGGTTCTCAAGGGGAATTGGAGCTCCACTCTGCTGAGCTTTGGTTATTCTGCTGCTAGTTAATTTATCCACAGCTCTGCCCAGCACGGTCTGGCTTTAAAGGTGTGGTTTTAAAATCCTTTACAAGCTGTATTTGAACAGGAGGGCTACAACTCTGAAGTCTATCAGAGCCAAACTGAATAGCAGAGCAACTACTGTGGACAGGTTGGTGGGTCAAACCAGGGAAAAGTGTTAACAGTGTTAAACACACTGCGGCATTAAGGATTTATCACATTAACGCATTATTAACGCCTCAACTCTGGCAGCCCTACTGAATAGTTAACTGTAAAGATTAAGGCCAGGTTAGACTCATGTGTTTTTCCCCCCCTAAAATTCATTATAACTCCTACCAAACATGTTTTATCTTCTTAATCCAAATAAATGTTATTGTATTAAATCCAAACATATATTCACTATATAAAACATTTCTTTGTTGGATCACAGCATGAAAATAAGCCTTGAGCACTTCAGCTCTTCAGGCACTTCCTCAAACTGTAATCTCTGGTTTTAAACAGATGAACTGATAGTGAGTGTGTTTATGTCTGAAGCAGGCCAGATTTAAATAGCTTTAAATGTGTGATTCTCTCTCTCAGACACGACTCTGGAGCAGGACTGTGTGAGAGTAACCTGATGTGTGACGTTTGGCAGACAGGTGAGGTTTTACCTTCGCAGGTGTCGTCTCCTTCCGACATAAGTTCATCGTCAGAGCAGATATTTAACACGTTCACCAGCATCTCTGTCACTGAACGAACACACACACAAAGAAGAATGGGTTTGAGTCACATGTGCAGAAACACACATCTGCCCTGCCTCCCTCTCTTCTATTGTTTTATTGCTTATGGTGCTTCTACTTTCTTCTTTTACTCTATTTGACAATGCAAATTTCCCACCCATGGAACTAATCAAGGGTTATCTTACCTTATTAAATACCCTACCTAGTGATGTAAATACCCTACCCAGACAGTGCTGTGGTTTGTGTTTCTGCAGTGTTAGCACTTTCTCACACAGCAGCGTTTTCAAACAGTTGTTGCTGGATTGGATCAGTGGAGGGACAGAGCGGCTCATCACCAGCACACATTTTTGATCAGAACATTTGTAGCAACGCTCCTCCCTCATTATATTAACAGGAAAATCAGGACACAGTTTAGATCCTTATTTCTCAAAAAAAAAAAAAAATTCACAATAAAATATTTTCTGCACCAGAATATGGAGAGTAGATCAATACGAATATCATAATATGGTTTTGCTGGAATATACTTTATTCTGTATGAGAAATAATAAAGAATGACACTTTCACAGCTATCTCAAACCAGTCTAAGCGTCTCACTAAACTACTCTGCTAAATTACGAAAGTTCAATCGTAATTATAGCAGCTGTAATCTGGCAGAGTTACCGCTGAAAGGTTCTTGGCTTGCAATTCAGGATCCTGGACAAACTGTTAACTGTTTTAACTTTACATTGAGGTTCTAAATGCTCAAATCTCAATTAAAGCATATTTTTAAAAGAGCAGCACTGTGTGGCAGCTTTATGTTTAAGAACGCAGTGTGAGGATGTTCTGTTTTGTACCTTTTTCCCCGACAAAGGGCAGAGACCACGTGAACACATCCATGAAGTTGGGCAGCCAGTACGGGTGAGGAGAGCAGTTAAACTGACGGATGTTCATTACGTTGTTCTCATATTTCAACACAGCAGCTAATCAGAAAGAGAGAGGGGTTAAAACAGAGTTAAATACATTTTATTAGAGCTTAATGCTGCAATTCAAATAATTTCATCACTGACCTTTAAACGACTTCCTTCCTGACTATCTTTTTTATCTGTATTTACACTCTATAATTACTGTTAGTTTCACACAAAGTTCAGTTTTTAAATCTTACATAACTTTAAATGTTTCTGCTTTGGGAGAGAAAGAGAGAAACAGTGAGAGGAGAGTAAGAGAAGAAATGGAAAAGAGAAGAATGAGTGAGAGAAGAAAGACAAAAGGAGAGAATGATGGAGGGAGAGAAAAGAGAAACACTAAAAGAGAGGAGAGAGATGAAGAGAATAAGAAAGAGTGAGAGAAAGAGAGCGATAGATAGGAGAATGAGGGAGAAAGAGAGGGAGGAGAGAGAGTAAGAGGGAGAGAGAAAGAAGAAACAGAACTGGAGGAAGAGAAAGTGTGTGTGTGAGAGAGAGTGAGAGAGAGAGAGTGAGAGAGAGACAGAGTGAGAGGACACGAGAAGGGCAGAGAAAAAAGAGAAAATACATCGAGTGAGAGAGAAAAGCAAAAGGAAAAATTGTGAGTTTTATGTTTCTGTACAAAGCCTTGTGATCTTCAGTTCTCCAGGAAACTCACCTTTATTGTTATAAACATCTAAGTAGTTTGGTGCTGAGAAGATTGTGATTAACGAGGGGAAGCCTGTCGTCTGGCTTTTCCTGTACATTCGATACCTAACACAGAAAACAAAGTCAATCAATCACTTCAACCAATAAAGTTAGTTAATTACTAATTAAGTGATCAGAGATTTTGCTCTTACCCTGCGTCCTGGGCTTCGTGTGCTCGGATTATCGACAACAAATTATTGTTCATTAGAAAATCACACACAGCGGGATAACTAGGGAGAGGAGAGATATTACAGTTAACACACTTTCAATCTTCTTTAATGATAAGGCACAGAATGTTAGATAAGTGTGCAAAAGTTTTGACATGTCATTTGGACTTGGATTTTCTTGAGTGTAAATAAGTAAATACACTACACACTCTGCAGAGCATTCTACAGAGGATCTTATTTTCATTAAAAAAAATTAATACATTTTAAAAAAATAAAATGCTATGAAATGCTATCTGATCGGTCTTACAACTTTTGCAGAGACTGACATTACGGACTGAACTAAGAATCAGACTTTGATTTTAAATGTAATAAATATGTTTAATCTCCTTTTTGTCAGTGCTGTCATTCATCTGATATGTAAGGACTAAGCGATTTGCAGAGTTTTGTGTAACAAATGGCTATTTTAAACCACAGATCGTCACACATTGGCCCGAACGCTTGGGGCTCCTTAAACCCGTCTAACTGCAAAGCAAACACACAGACACACAAACACACACACACTCCTCCAACATGCACTCAAAAAACACCCTCCCAAACCTGGGGCAGATTCGAATCAGAAAAGAGACTTTTTCAGGTTATTTACTGTAAAACCGTTGAACAGATGTGAGTAAATGTGTGTAAATGTTACCTGTAGAAGTAGGAGCAGCCCCTCACACTGTTGTGACAGAAATGCTCCTGTGATTTTTCACTGCCATAATCCTCCCCGGGATCCGACCACAGTAGGTCACACATCGGCCCGAACGCTGGGGGCTCCTTAAACCTGTCTAACTGCAGAGCAAACACACACACACACACACACCACACACCACACACAGAGCCTTAAAACCGTCAATCTGAGCAAAAACACAGACTCCACTCATTATCTCACACGCTAAAACATCTTACTTCTCACACACACACACACGTGTTTTAAATCAGAGTCTGAGCTCCAGTTGTGTGTGATCTGTGTGGAGGTTCAAGGAGAAATCTGTCATGAAGCTCATCAGCTGTGAGGCAGCACTGGAGAGACGACCTCAAACTGTCTGGATTTATTCACATAGATTTCCTCCCACTCCAAAATGCAGTGGAGCAAGAGGCTAAGGCAGCTAACAAACAATGAAACTTTATACACCACTAATTAGTATCACTTAAACTGAAATAATACTGTCTGACACTGTGTAAGCAATAAAAATAGACAAAAGCAAAATCAAACATACTCAGGACATTTCATGTTTTTTAGTTCCAGTTTGGATTCCAGTTTGATTTCAGGGTTCATTTTGAGGGAAATATAGAAAACATCTATACATTTTTCAGTTAACTGCTTATTTGTTCTCCGGAATAAAATCGGTAAATAAAAAAAATGTACAAAACCGCAAATAAACCTAAGGTTTCAAGATGCTTACTGCTATGGCTTTTAGCTAACTGCCGACTTCCATATTTATAGATAAAAGTGCATTACACAGTTTCAGAAATCGTATAGTTGATTCTGCTAGATATTACTTAAAGGGGAATTCCACTTTCTGCATAATTAAGTGCTTAAGACATAAACAGCTGTTTAGAGTGGGTCTGGTGTGAGAAACTCAGAGTCAGAACTGTTCACAGTGGAGGTGAATTGAACCAGGCGTCTGCTTTTAAAACATCTTTCATGGAATGGTTATGGTTGCGCTGCCTGACGCCTGAGGGTTTTGAGAAACTAACCCCTTCATGGTGGGGGGATACATGCAGGCCATCATGATAATAGTCCCAAAAGAAGTGATTTAGTTCAGATTCACTATTTTACCACCATCAACATCCATATAAATACACGTGGAGCTTCACTGGGTGTGGATAGTGAATAAAACAGCTGGATTTGTGTTGGAGACATCTGGTTCCATTCATCTCCACTGTAAAGAAATCAGAGTCACTCCAAACCCACTCTCGTTTACACCCACTGAATTATGGGGGAATTTTTGAAAAATGAGTTGAATTCTATCACATCACCACACACTTGCACACACTCGTACCTTTCGGATGTCATCGAGGCAGCTGATTTCGGGCGAGAGGCCTCCATGTACACACAGGAACTGCTGATTCAGCAGCGCCGCCAGGGGCAGGCAGTCAAACGCCTCCATACACGCGTCATACACTCGCTCCGAATACTTGATCTTGCCTGGGATGGGAACACACACATACACACAGATGCACGTGAATACACGCACACATGTGTGTGTGAAGCGGTGCTGGTCTGTCCGTTTGACGAATCACAGCAGGGCTGAGGAGGACAAGGCCTGCCAACTTTCCACAGGAGGACGCAGGCCTTGTTAGGTGATGTTTTACTAGACATGCTGCTAATTAGGAGGAACCAAGGCCAGTGAGGAACTGATTAAACACACACACACACACACAACTGTTTGAGAGCTGCATGAGGCTGAGCTTCAGCCAGGGCCAAACACATCACAGCACAAACTTATCATGAGAGCTCCCAGATCACACACCGCATTTCATTTGCATATTCATATGTGAGACCTCACTCTCTGAATGATACGGGACCTGCTTATATAACCCTTCAGTGTGTAGCATCACACGATTGACTTCTTTCCACTGAAGTGTACCTTCACACTGGTGTGATCACTGAATACTGAACACTGAATATTCTAACACTTGTAACTGCTGATCAACACTGCAGGTTAATGGAGATTCAGGATTACAGCTGATACTCCGTCGTCTTTACACAGTTTTATATACCTTTCTACAACTAACAGTCCATCGGTAACAAACAAAATTAACTCAGGCTGCGTCAACAGCTGATTCACCAACTGATGGACAGTGTGCAGCACAGGACACCCAAGAGCACAACACACACAACCAAGAAACACACACTCGCTGTTTGATGCTGTAAAACAACTTTTACATTTCATACAACTATTGAACCACCTGTCACACGTCAAAGCAGCACTACCAAAAGACCCTGCAGAGCTGTTTTTTGGTTACACAGCTTTATAAACCGTTTTTATCCGGCATTTATCTTCTCTCTGTTTTATGAATCACTACTGTGGCACTGAAGTATCTATAGCAACCACAGCTCAGGCTGTTGTACAAGAAACATAATCCTGTCGAATGAGTGACACCAGCATCAGGGAGAACATCGTCTCACTGATGTTTAGCGGAACACCCTAAAAACTCCCTAACTAACCTGTTAACTAAATAATAAAGCTACTACATACCTTCATATGGCCTTTCATTAAAGTGTTAGTATTTTATAGCTTTTAATAAATGATGTGTCAATAGTAAAAGCCAAAACAAATTACTCAACATCTGGCAGCTCGTTTACAGTGTTAGACTGAAATTTACAGACTGTATTTTCCACTTTTGTGACTGTGAAGATTATAAGATAAACCACTAATCACGTCTGATAAAAGACACTGCTATAATATTTATATAATAAAGAACAAAAACCAAACGAAAAATGTTGATACAAGGATTCTCTCTACAGTGACCATCAGTGGATGCTGTCCACTAATATTCATCTTTGCTGGAATAACTTCCGCTGCTCTTGCCGTCCATCACAGCACAGCATGACCAGCTGCTGCTGGAACACTGACAATCTGAGGCATGCAAGGAAGGAGTGAGTGAGTGAGTGAGTGTGTGCACGCGCGTACGCATGTGAGAGATGGGGTGTGCGTGTGTGTGTGTGTGTGTATGAGATTGGAGGTGCGTGTGTGTGATGGAGTGAGCCATCAGTGTGTGCTGGTGCTGCTTTGATGAGGCTGTAAATCTAAAAGTGTAACAGTGGGACAGCACACTGCCGAAGGAGTGTAATAGGTCATTGCACACCGTGCACCCACACACAGACATATACATATACATATATACCTACATACACACACACATATATATTAGGGCTGGGAAATTAACGCGTTAATTAGATTAATTAATCACAGAAAAAAATAACGCGTTAATATTAACGCAATTAACGCTTAAAGTCCTGCCACTATTTGGCAGACATGCAGTACTTCAATTCAAGACCAAAAATACGTCATCTTCCCGTTCAAAGTTTGGAG
>JBBPCX010000035.1:339764-352618 GCA_037974365.1 Hydrocynus forskahlii | reverse complement strand
GGGAGAAGGAGGAGAAGTAGAACGAGAAGAAGGTGAAGGGGGAGAAGGAGGAGAAGTAGAACGAGAAGAAGGTGAAGAGGGAGAAGGCGGAGAAGTAGAACGAGAAGAAGGTGAAGAGGGAGAAGGAGGAGAAGTAGAACGAGAAGAAGGTGAAGGGGGAGAAGGCGGAGAAGTAGAATGAGAAGAAGGTGAAGGGGGAGAAGGCGGAGAACAAGAAGAAGGTGAAGGGGGAGAAGGCGGAGAACAAGAAGAAGGTGAAGGGGGAGAAGGCGGAGAACAAGAAGGTGAAGGGGGAAGAGAAGGTGCTATGAGGGAAGCTGCACTCACGCTCCCTCTCTCCAGCAGCAGCTGGCACTTGCTGAGGCAGTCGGGACTGTTGGTGAACTCTACCAGCGCCTTCTCAGCCTGCAGACGCGTGCTGGTGTCTGTGGTCTCATACAGCTGCTTGCACAGGATCTCTAGCTGGGCTAGGCTCTGCACAACACACACATAACAAATGCTTAACACATGACCAGTGCATCATTTTGGCAGACTTAACTGAAAGACATTTTCACTGTGTGTACATACATATATTTCTTGGCAGCTCTAATTGAGCAGTTTGTGAGTAACATATACATATATACACATATATACGTGTATTTATATGCACGTGCGTGTATTTCTGTGTGTGTATATGCGTATATATGTATAAAAACACACTTGCACAAACAAAGCCATGGATTATAAATTATTTGGAAGATACATTTTTCTACTTTTAGGGATGATTTGGGACTAGAATCCAAGAGACCTTGTGTGCCAAAGTTGTGTGCCAAATTGTAATTTACCAAGAACAGTTACACATCCACAGAAAACCCACTTTCTGAATATTTAGTGCACAATTTCACTTTATTTGCCACATTTAATATACTGGAAAGATATTATACACATGACATGTTTTTCTCCCCAGTGTTCACAGAAACAGTAAGCGTGAGTAGAAATGTGTCACACTTGACATCTGACCAGGGCAATTAACACACAAATTAACCTCAAACTAATTAGAGCAGGAAAGTCCTGATGACAGAGTAAAGCAGTTCTGTTACTGTGGCTGAGGTCATTTCTCTGTTTTGAGATGCATATATCAATACTGATACTGCTTAGCAATACCAATACTTCGTAATCTGGTGCAGAAAATAAAGACGGTACATGAAAAGCTATGAGAAGATTCAGCAGTTACTTTGTGATTTTTTTTTGTGGAGAAATCCGGATCTAAACTGGGTCCTGAGGATCCTGTTTATGCAATGAGGAAGTCACTACAAGTGTTCTGATCAACAGAGTGCTGCACCGTCCCTCCACTGATCCAATCCAGCATTGACCGTTTGAAAATGCAGCTGTGTGGAAAAAGTATTAACACTGCAGAAACACAGACCGCAGCACCGTCTGAACAGGAGATTCTACAGATTTCAGCACTGACCAGTCAAGAACTGGTCCCGTCCAGGTTAATACCACTTTAGGACCAGTTCTCCATACACACCTGTAACACACTCATAGTGTTTATGATCAGTGTTTACAAGCCTGTGACACAGTATTTATAATCAGTGTTTACACTTCTGTAACACATTTAGTGTTTACTATCAATGTTTACACTTCTGTAACACACTTGCAGTATTTATCAGTGTTTACAGGTCTGTAACACAGTGTTTTCTGTCATTGTTAACACATCTGTCACACAGTGTTTATCAGCATTTACACATCAGTAACACACTGTGTTTATTATCAGTGGTTACACATCTGCACCACACTCAGTGTTTACACATCTGTAACACACTCAGTGTTTACTGTCAGTTTGCTCCTTGCAGCCCATGTATACAGGGTCATAGTTACCACTTCTGATATAAAACTAGAGCTGCACAATGTTGAGAATTTTTTTTTGCGATTTTACTGCAATATTTTGCAATTACTTTCAATACGTTAAAGGGCCCATCATCACATTGCTGGAATTAAAGAGGCTAAGGAGTGTTTCAGCCCTGTGTTGCATTCTGAACCAGCTGCATTACATGGGCAGCCAATCAGAAATGAGTGCATTTACATATATCCGCCTTAAACATACAGTAACAGAAAAAATCTAATCAATATGTAGCAGTAATATCGCAGTGCTGATACTTTCTAAATATTGTGCAGCTCTACTTCTTTTACCCATCGCTTATTCATATGCTGACGGTCAAAGAAAAATTACAGCCCCACACACACACACTGCTGATTGTACACCGAGAGGCTCAAAGGCCAAACAGCTGACTCATGCTGAACTGCAACAAGCCTCCAAACACCACCAGCTCTCTTTATGTGCTCACGGCCCAAAACTAAAGAAACCCAGCATCAGCAGAAAAAAGAAAAGCAGAGACAACAAATGCACAGTTCTAGACTCAAATACATTTACAGTTGATTCAGAAAGAGTGTCACCAAACCGAACAAGCTTCAATAACAAAAGGGGAACTCCACCAAGTTTCCTAAATTCCCCCAAAACGTAAAGTGTTTTTGGTGTTCACTGTAGAGACTTTGGTTCCATTCACCTTCATTGTAAAGAAATCAGGCGTCTACAACACAAATCCAGCCATTTTATTCACTTTCCAACCTCCAGTGAAGCTCCATGTGTCTGAGTATTTATACAGATGTTGATGATTATTTTGCCTCACAATGCCCTACATGTATCTCTCCACCATGAATGGGTTTAGTTTTAGGACCAAAACTTTCAGTTTCAGTACATCTCAGGCGTCAAGTGGCTCAACCAGAAGAATTTCTTGGAATAACTTTCCGTGAGAGAGAGTGTTTAGAGGCAGATGTCTGGTTCCTCTCACCACCATTAAACATGGTGAAATAATGTTTGTCCACTATGCTGTCCAACCAACTGCCCATCAATATCAGCTCTGCACCAACTGTAGCTTTAAAAAGATGTTAAGAACTGTATTATCCTCTTCCTTCTTTTAAAAATCTGCTCTTCCAACACACTTTCAGTCTTCTTTAATGCATTCTTCTACTTCTTCTATAATTTTATTCTACTTGATCTTTTATTATAGTCATATAAAGCACATTGACTGAACTTCGTGTATGATAATGGGCTATATAAACAATTTGAGAAATGGGCGAAACTGTCCTCTGAGCCAAACTGAAGTTTATTTTCAGTTTTTGAGAAACACAAACGGTGGAGCTCTTTCTAGCACATGAAAGCAACAGTTCGCTCTACCATCGGCCCTACAGCCCTCATATGTGGTCGATGCGAGCGCCTGATAAGGAGGAATAAAAGGAGCACGTGTGAGGAACGGGGAGGAACCCCAGCAGATACAGCAGCAGCTCGCATCCTAAAAGATAAAACTTCAAGCTGCATCAGAAGGGAACTGCAGGGCCAAGATAAGACCCCGCTTCCCCTCCTCGTCACCAATATTAGAAGGAAAAACACTTTAATAAGCTCAGTTTAGGTGTTCAAACTAAACATGAAGGCGCTACTTTAAGATCTGACTGGGATGGGGAGGATTTTAAAGGGCCCATATCTCACATTTTTCTTATATTTCATTTCTAACCCCCTGGGGGCCACATGACATTTGGGGAAAAATGCCCAATTCATTACACTAGGGCTGCACAATATGGACAAAATATCAATTTTACTACTTCGTATTGCGTATTGCGGCTGAATTTGTGTTGGAGACGTGTAGTTCCATGCACCTTCAACGTAAAGAAATCAGAGTCTGAGCTGTTTCACATGTTTGCATCCACTGAATTACAGGGAAATTTTGAAAAACGGGTGGAATTCCCCTTTAAAGGCGGAAGAGGCCTGCAGGCCCGAGCGCTGTCTGCTGCAGGGACGGTGATGAATAATCTATTGCTGCAAATGGGATGGTGCTCATCACCCATGAGGTAATAAGAAACGGGACGGCGACGGTTGGGAAGCTCATGTTTACTGTACATCTGAGAGTCTGGTTTAACCCAGCAGTCACAGATCATCTCACATCTTCAGCAAACGGCAATTACTGCTGAAACTGTGCTCTGGGTCTAAAGATGGTGGAGCTTTTTCTATAATTCATTTGCTATTTAAAAAAAGAAAACAACAAAAAACAAGCAAACAAAAATCCAATACACTCACTTGTTAAAGATCAAATCTCGTGATGACTTCAAGATAACCAACCCTAACAAGACGAAAAACGTGTGAACTTGCAAAAGGAGTGACTATGTAAAGGGAAATGTGTCATTATTTAGTGTTTCCACGTGAACAGTCATTCTGTGTGTTTTGTATGAAATGGCTCACTGTAGAGACTCTGATTTCTTTATAGTTGAGGTGAACGGAACCAGACGTCTCCAACATCAATACAGCCGTCTTATTCACCATCAACCCCCAGTGAAGCTCCACGTGTCTCTTATATGGATGTTGATGATGATAAAATAGATAATCTGAACCAAATCCCTTTTCTTTGGGGGCTATTTTGCCTCATGACGCCTGGCATGTATCCCTCCACCATGAAAGCTTTTAGTTTTAGGACCATAAGTTTCTCAGAACTCTGGTAAAACAACGTCTCTGGCGTCAAGCGGAGCAACCATAAGCATCTGATGGAATAACTTTCTGATTTTAGAGGCAAACCTCTAGTTCCATTCACCTCCACTGTGAACAGTTCTGAGTTTCTCCAGAACTGAGCATCTCACTCCAAACACTCCACCAAACTGAAGAAGTTCAAGAAAAACTGATACAGGTTATAAATGTTCTACCTGTCCTCGACCTCTATCTGCATGGAGGGAACTTTTTATTTTTCAAGCTCTTGCCAGTATTCCTTCCATGCTAAATGGTAACAACAGTCACAAAATAATAACAATAGTAATAATTACAATAGATAAATACAGCAATAATAAGAATAAAAGCAACAATAAAAAAGACAGAATAATAATAATTCTATTACATTCCAGGACCCCTAAGCTTTTACGTCGTTTTTTTAATGGAGCTAAAATACAGTACAAGATCGAATGAAAGTATACTTTTGTCATCTAGCTAATTAACTTCATTCTTTTTTTTCCTAATTCTTTCTTAATTCTTCCATGTGTTGATTCCTTTTCTCTCAGTGTGTTTTAATTTGAGGTCTGATTTAACACTGTTACTTTAATTCGGTTTTATTTCTTTTCTCCCATTATTCTATTCTCATATTTATTCCTTGTGTCATGTCTTTTACAGGATCTGTTCTGCTCTGCTCGTTCCCAGCCTGTTTCCCCTAAACAGACCTGGGCTCAGTTGAACATCAATGAGATTCTGTCTATTTTCTCCCACTTCTTAAATTCAGATCCCGAGAAACAGCCTCCTCTAATCTCAGCCAAAGTCAAACAGTTTTGAGATCTATAAGGTTGATGAAGAGAAGAAAACCTAGAAACCGAGAACAGCAAAACAACTTTTTTGAGCTGATTGTTTTTTTCTTTTTGCTCCTGATTTCTTCTAAAGCGGTTTTGGGAGAAACAAGCCAGACATCAATAGTCCCCAAATAAGATGACGATTTATCTCTGATCAGACAAAGAAAAGACTGTTGTGAGCAGTGAAATCTTCGTTTTCTCCTTTGATGCTCTGACACACTGAAGATGAGCTGCTCCCTCAGAGTCAAAAGATAATAAACAGAACATATTTCAGTTCTAAGTACTCTCTCAGCATCTTAAACAGGGGATAACAAAACTACTAGAGTAACTTTGTGCTCTTCATGGTTAGTCAGTCACTTTTATTAAACAGAAAGTGAAAATAACTGTCAATTAAAGTTGAATCTGCCCCAAAAAGACACTTGTTAAACTTTGGTGAAGTAGTGATAATCATGCCAACAAATGTATAACTCTTTATAATACAATAAGCTTAATGGCAGAAAAGCGCAAAGTTAAAACGCTGTTTAACTCATTTAATCGTAAAATTAAACAAGCTGTCCAGAGTACTATTTAGTCTAGCCGGATAACCTACCATGTTAGCATAGCGCACTTTACCCATTTTTGTATTTATGACAGCGTGTCTTTATAGTCATTTGATAAATGAATACATATATTAAATAGGTAAATAAAATAATAAAATAAGAGGGAGGGCTGTTCTGAGAGAGTATCCCGTGTGTTTGACTGCGCGGGAGAAATGACGTGAGTTAGCACAAGCTAGCCCAACGCAGGCTAACCGGCTACCCACACTATTACAGCTTCTGTCGAACCTTGTTCTGTAAACCATTTCAGCATCTTCAGAACAGCTTTTGCTCTTGACTTTCAAACACCCGTCTTATTTTTAAACGGCCTAAACTTGCTAATAAAAACACATTTACAATTGGAGTCCTCTCTTTAGTCAAATGTGCTAATTCTTTAGTCTAGCTGGTTTCACGTTTAAAGTGTTTTTGTAGCATATCCTCGATTTTATTTTGCAACATAAATTCTGGACAAGTTTCCCTTTTTAAAGAAAATCGTGGTTCAGGTAAACTGCTGAGCCTTTAGCACGTAGCTCTTAGCACCTCCGTTAGCATTTAGCCCCTGGACTAGCCGCGTACTGGTGTTAGCGGTTAGCTCAAAGTTAGCCAAGCGCTAACTTACCGAACGTATGCTAACAGCCACTAACGGGACACTTCTCTGGTTTCAAATGGACTCGAAGCTAAACCAGCTAAAGCATAACCAGCTACATGCTACTATGAGCTAACCAGTTATAATGTTAGCTAAAGACTAAATGCTGAATACGATCCTGGTGTTGACATGTTTACAATAACGCCGCATTTACATAAAAACTCGCCTAAAAACCCGCTGCTAAAACCGTGAGCAAAAAAAATGCTACAAAACACTTAACACCTGGCTAAGCTAAGTTAAGCTAAGCTAAGGAACTAGCGCTGGGCTGTCTCTCTGTAGGCGGGGAGCGGAGGGACAGGAGCGGCAAGAGGGAGAAAACAATCCCGCTCCTGTGGAAATGTGTGCTTTTTACAAGCAAACTAAATGCATTTGTTAGAAAACAATGAGTGTTTAAAAGCGATTGGTGTAGTAGGAAGTGTAAACAGGATGAAGTGGAGAAACAGGGGTGTTTTTGTCCGGAGTGACCGCGGAGTGCAAGAGGAGGAGGCTCCGTGTTTACACTGAGGAGAGAAGGACCGGGCTGCAGCACTGAAACAGTTTATAAACACAACACCACGGCTGTAACACTCAGACACGACTCGGTGCTTTCTCCGGCGAGAGTAACAAAGTTCCAGCAGCAGCAGCAGCGGCAACAACAGAGACACGGATCCCAAAACAACACACTGAGCAGCAGAACCGCCTCCTAACACACACATACACACACACACACACACACACACATACACAGAGACATCCCCAACACAGAGAACCCAACATACAGAACAACACAGGACACTATGCCCAGCCCCGGATCCCCAAACCCCCGGTCCGGATCACATGGAGCCCCGGACTACGGTCCCCCGAGCCCCAGCCCCGCAGACTCTCCACAACAAAAATAAAAACATTCTCTCACCTGCACATGATCCGCCATTTTGCTCCATTCATGCTCCTCTCCGCTCGCCGCTCTGTGCATGCGCGGCTAAGCATGCACCGCGGTGCCTGTACGCAAACAGCGTACGCACGAGCCGACAGGGGCGGGGCGCAGCGGAGCTTCAAGAATCAATACTATGGCACGAAACCTCCGTAACAGAGAGGCTTTGTTTACATAATCCTTAAAGAGACACTACAGTTTAGAGTTAGACTTGGACTTAATTTAGACTAGATTAAATTAAAGAGACCCTTCATTTTAGAGTTAGACTTAGACTAGACTGAGATTTGGACTAGATTAGATTAGATTAAAGAGACACTGCATTTTAGAGTTTGACTAGAATTAAATTTAGATTAGATTACATTAGTTCAAGTTCAAGTTCAAGTTTATTTATATAGCACTTTATCATACACAGAAGGTCATTCAATGTGTTTTACAGCAATGGAAATTAAAATAAGAATGAAGAAAAATTAGAGAAAAAAATATAACAAGATACTGAGAGGGATAAAAGAAGTAAAGGAATACATAAAATAACATTAAAAGTGCAGTAAAAGTGCATTAAATGTGCAAATATTTAAAGGAAGGCAGAGGATAATAGTGCTGTTTTTAGCAGTTTTTTTTTAACTTGGTTACTGTTGGTGCAGATCTGATATAATGAGCTGCATAATGACTAAATGCCATTTTACCATGTCTGGTTTCGGATCTTCTTCCCACTAACTGTCCAGCTCCTGCAGATCTAAGAGACCTACCGGGAATATAAACTTTGAGCATATCAGAGATGTACGTAGGACCCAAACCATTGAATGACTTGTACACAATAAGTAATGTTTTGAAGTCAATTCTGTACCGACCTGGGAGCCAGTGCAAGGACCTGAGAACAGGAGTAATGTGCTCTCTTTTCTTGGTTCTGGTTAGAACTCTGGCAGCAGCATTTTGAATGAGTTGGAGCTGTCGAATGGACTTGTTGGAAATCACAGTGAGGAGAGCGTTACAATAGTCAACCCTGCATGAAATGAAGGCATGGATCAGTTTTTCTAAGTCTTGTTTGGACACAAAGTCTCTAACTTTAGCAATGTTTTTGAGGTGCCAAAATGCTGACTTTGTGACAGCTTTGATGTGATCATCAAAACTAAGGTCTTCATCCAGGATCACACCAAGTCATCTGCATAGTTATGATAGGACACATCATTCTCTTTAAGAATTTGACCCAGAGGAAGCATATACAGGTTGAAAAGGACAGGTCCCGGAATGGACCCTTGAGGGACTCCATATGGCATGGCGGTTTTCTCTGATTCACATGAGCTGATTGACACAAGGTATCTCCTGCCTTCCAGGTATGACCAACTAATGGCCGTACCTGAGAACCCAACCCAGTTTTCAAGTCTGTCTAGCAGGATATTATGGTCAACGGTGTCAAAGGCAGCACTAATATCTAACATCACCTGTACAGTTATTTTCCCTGCATCTGTATTCAGGCGAACATCATTTAGTACCTTTACAAGAGCAGTTTCTGTACTGTGATGTTGATGGAAACCTGATTGATAGTCATCAAAGAATCTATTTGTGTCCAGGTAATTACTGATTTGATTTAAAACTTTCTCCAGAATCTTGCTTATAAAGGGAAGATTAGAAATGGGTCTGTAACTGTTAAAGATAGAAGCGTCTAAATTACGTTTCTTCAGGAGGGGTTTAGTAACTGCGTTTTTTAAAGAGACACTGCAATTAAAGAGACACTGCAATTTAGAGTTAGACTAGAGTTAGATTTAGACTAGATCAGATGAAAGAGACATTGCAGCCTAGAGTTAGACTTACACTTAGACTACACTAACAAGATACCACAGATTAGACTAGAACTACACTTAGATTTAGACGATATTAGATTAAAGAGACACTGCAGCCTAGAGTTAGACAAAAGTTAGATTTAGACTAGATCAGATGAAAGAGACACTGCAGCCTAGAGTTAGACTTACACTTAGACTACATTAAAGAGATACCGCAGATTAGAGTTAAACTAGAACTAAACCTAGACAAGACTAGATTAAAGTGATGCTGTACCTTAGAGCTAGACTAGAACTAAATTTAGATTAGATTAAAGAGAGACTGCAATTTAGGGGCGGTTTCACAGACAGAGATTAAGGCTAGTCCTAGATTTAAACAGCCCTATAAAGTGGACTCCTAGAAATCTGCTTTCTCATTCACGGTATAAAATAGTCCTAGACTAAGCCTAGTCCTGACTAAACTAATCTGATTTTCTGAAGGAAGATTAGAGTTAGTCCATGATTATATTCCGCTACAAATTAAACCTCCCAGTAGGCAGTTTTAACTTCGGATTAATGTCATATGTTGAAGAAGTGGAGATCATTTCTCTTTTGGAACCCAGTCTTTCATCTGTTACCCAAAGAGGACTGCCTGTACCAGTTAGTTTACAGGTGCTCATAACTTTACGATTTTTGGTGTGTGGCACCTTTCACAGAGAAACTAGGGATTTATGTGGGGTCAGTGAACCAACAGTGTGTAAAGATTTTCACAGAGTATGCAAGGCCATATGTGAATTGAGAAAACAGTACATAAACTTCCCAGATGCTTGGGCAGCTGGGTGGCCTAGTGGTTAGGGCATTGTGGGTCTGAATCCCAAGAACGCTAGAGGCACCTCTGAGGTGCCCTTGAGCAAGGCACTGTCCCCACACACTGCTCCCCGGGCGCTGTGTTCCTGGTTGCCCGCTGCTTCACTTGGTGATTGGGTTACATGCAGAGGAAGAATTTTGTGCTGTTCACATTGCGTGCTGTGGTGGGTTCATGTATGACAGAATGGTCAATTTACTTTAACCAAAGATAATTACATTCTATGAATATGGGCACTTTCCAGGAGTCATAGGATAAATGGAGCCTATAAATGGAGCCTATAATCCCATGAAACGTCCCTCTACCCCAGATGCTGAGGAATACAGGAATTGCAAGAACTGGTTTCCCAATGATGTCCAAGGTGTGTGCACTCCCCATTTACAGTTTTCAAACAGTGTTGCACTTTGGAAGGGTGCAACTCATGATTCCTGAATTTTCCTGAACTCATCTCTGCATGCTCAGTTTGAAAGAGGAGATCATAACGGAATATTACTTGGTGACAGTGGGTATGCTCAGAATTTTTTTTTTGTTTACACCATGCTTGTACCCAACTACACCCAAGGAGTTACAACCAAGCTCATATGCACATTAGGGGTCTAATAGAGCGCATGTTTGGTGTTTGGAAGAGTCATTTTCAGTGTCTTCACAAAACACTTAGATTCAAGCCAAGAAGATCCTCCACTGTCATTACGTTAACATTTATGGCATTTAGCAGAAGCTCTTATCCAGAGCAACGTACATCAGTGCTTAAGTAGTCCACGATTGTTCTTCATACCTGTAAAGCTATACTAAAATCAACACCTGCTTTTAACCAAGTTAGTGGCAGCTAAGTTCCACACCTTAACAACCCTGTCAAAAAGAAAAAAGATAAAGGTTAATACACAAGTAAAGAAAAACAGTTAAGAGGGTATGTGCCCGAGGATTTTTTAATATATAGGAAATAATATATAAGAAATGTTGTACAAGAGATAAGTGAGAGGACAGGTTAGTCACCAAGGTGCTCCTTGAAGAGGTGGGTCTTCAGATGACCCTTGAATTATTATACATTTATTATATATTACATATATATATTTATATATTATGTATGTGTATTTATATGGTATTTTTAATAGCACACACACACACACACACACACACACACTAGTAGAGCCTTGAGGTTTGTGTCGGCTAAAAGCGCCGTGTTTCGGAATGCGGGGGGTGAATGAAGGTGGGCTACTCGACAAAAGTTCATACTCGTAATCATATTTCAATACACACCAGGTCCATTTCACACCGAACTTCTCCTTTAATGTACATGGCTGAGATGACAGTTAAGCTCTACTTGACTTGACTTGACTTGAAGACAGCGAGTGATCCGCAGATCTGATTGCAAGAGGGAGTTCCTTCCACCAGTGGGGGTCCAAGACCGAAATGAGTCTAGATGCATGTCTTCCTCTTCTTCTGAGCAATGGAGGTTCAAGACATGCAGTGCTTGAAGCTCTGAGAGGACGAGAAGTGACATGCTGCTTGATCAGTGCTGATTATTGCATTATTGCAACAGCTGTTCTTCACAACTACCTGAAATAGCAAGGATGCCCAGATCTGGCAATACAAGAGGCTGACAATCCAGATGTACTACCAATTACAACTAACCACAAGGAAGGACTTGCATACAGAGATGCTTTTGCATTGTACCACTTTAAGTAGCTATTTTAGTAACTTTTCATTCTTTTTCTAGTATCAGATTCATTTTCACATGCAAGTGTGAAATAGTGAATTCTAAAAATAAGTTTATATTTTGTCTGGTAGATTAAAAACACACACATTCAACTTTGTTTAACATTTTATTTATAACTGGTATAATATTGAGACAGTTGCATCTCCTTCCCCTTCATCTTCATATCTAGGTCTACTTGGAGTATCATCATTTTCATTTCATTTTCCTCCTTTAGATACCTTTAACTTGTGTTCATGAAATTCAATAGACAACTTTTCATTGTTTGAGATTATTTTGTTCTGGTGAACAGTATTGGCAGACACCACAGCTTCCAAGGATGTGGAGGGTAAACTACTAGTCTTGGGAATCGAACCCATGACTTCCTGATCGCAAACGCCACAACCACTAGGCTACCAGCTGCCCCTACTATAAGAATGTTTATTTATCCCGAGGGAAATTCTTTTGTCATGAGAATGATCAGTTAAAAAAGAAGTATAAAGATTAGGCATGCAAGAAAAAAAAAGACAGTAACAATAATGCAACCAAAAATCACAAAACACCCAAAGTAATAACATAAAATAGCATAACAAAATAAAACAACTGTAACTTACACAGCTGTGTTTAAGATTTCGTGTGTTGAACCAGCAGTTCAGTAGTGCTCAGTGTAATTTTGTGTGATCCCTCATCTGAACTGTCTAGATGGTCATCATCTGGTATGTTCTCCAAAGGCTGCTGGTTCACCATTTTCCCTGTCAGTAACTTATCCAGCTGCTCAGACAAATGAATGTACAGTATGTTCATCATCTGAGTACCTTTATTAACCAGAAAATATTGTATTTTTAATTCGTTCCTACTGACCCAGAAAAAGCGACTTATAATCTTGTGGATCAGCAGGGAAATGTTAGATATTTAATGAGCTATAAAGTAATGAAACAGTTAACGAGTGTGTTTAAAGTTAAAGGACAGTCTCCATACATCACCACACAACCAGGTGATAGGATGTCAGGGGCGCCGCCTGCAGGAGCGCCATCAGTAGCGCGGGGTGGGGGGGGG
>JBBPCX010000035.1:322901-339664 GCA_037974365.1 Hydrocynus forskahlii | reverse complement strand
CCCTGCAGGTATTCTAGTGACTGTGGAGAATCGAGCTCATCACAAAGTGCACAAACTTCAAGAGAGCAACGATCATCTGGTCCAGCAAATCAGTGAGCTCCAGGAACAGAAAGCCAAGCTGGTGGGTACCTGCTACACAGCTAAAGCTAAGCACCTTGAGAGTGTGACCTACGACAGGAATGTTTTTGAACATTTGAGAACAGTGTCCATTATTTCCATGGTTTAGTGATTTTGTCGCTCCATTACACTCCATTCAGCTCATCAGATATTTACAAGGCTTTTTGTGCACGCAGGTAAAGCATTAAAGCAAGTTTCACCTTTAACCTAAACACAGTCGATCAGCCGAGACATGTTTGATGTCCAAAGTTTGCTTCTTTATTTCTGGACTGGAGCTACGAGGCTAAAGTAGGTAATAAATAATGGAGACTCATGGCCCACCAAGTAGTGCCGAGTGTCACACACTCGCCTCAAACAGCAGCAAGTTATTAACTGATCTCAAGCAGACTTGTTGGTTTTGTTTGTGTTTACAGAAAACAGTCATACGTTTTCAGTAACCATGTGAGTGGGTGGTTTCGCCATGTTGATTGCTTCATGCACGTTTGGTGTAAGAGGAAAAATTGTGTAAAGTTGACTTTGGCCAAACTGTTCCTTTAAAGTGTGTGCGGCTCCAGGCCTCAGAGTGAAAACACTGACATACAATATTGCGCACAAGTCTTGAGCCACCCCACATTTCTTCATATTTCTCTTTGAATCACCTTGTTTGCACAAACTTTCATGCCTGTCAGACTGTTATCTTTGGCATATTGAGTAGATTAAATGAAATAAATGGGAACAAATGTTTTACTGTGACAGGCTGCAAAGTGCCTAAAGATACAAGGTCCCTAGATAAAGGAGTTCCAACCACTCAGCATTCAGCACCACCAGTATACTGATCACCGCCTGATCATCTGCAATCATCTGCACCTGTTTCTTCACTGGTTCAGGACTTAAGTTAGATGGTCTTTGTTTTGCTTGAATGATTCATACGTAGGTCACTGTGTGTCTTAACAAACAAAAACATGGTCAGGTTCCTCTGAAACTGAAAATGAGAGTCTTTGAAAGTCCTTCGGGAAGCCTGGAGAACTGTTCCTCAAGAACTGCATTGAAATAGAAGAAAGTCTGGCTCTTTGGAAGCAAAATAGGAAGATATGGAGGCTCAAGACTTTTGCCCAGCACTGTAGAACAAAGCACGTGGGGACTTTAATTTGATTCTGTGTTCTTTGTTGTCAATCTTTTTACAGGAGCAGGAAATCACCAGACTGCAAGCTCTTTTAAAGCAGCACAGCATCGAGCACTAACACCATGTTTATCCTGCAAACCCAACCACCTAAACAAGCTAGTCATTCCTAAAATGTTAATGAGGGGAAATGAAAGATAATATGAAGTGTTAGAAGAAACAGATATTCACCGAAGTCACCAACTCGTCTCACTCATGGTGTAGGTCATTTTTTATATTAAAGTTAGAGGGACCACTGTGAAGCTGAAGAATCACTATAATGAGAGATTATTATTGATGTGAATCAATACAGTACTGAATTCAGGCCCTTAGTTGAGGTGAATCAGTGATATATTGAATCTGGGGTTATAGCTTTTGTGAATCAGCACAATACTCAATCAGATGTCACAGTAAATTAGTACAGGACAATCAGATGTAATAGCAAATCAGTACAGGACTGAATCAGATGTTATAAAGCATCACTGCAGGACTGAATCGAATGCTATAAAGAATCAGTACAGGACTGAATCAGATGTAATAGCAAATCAATACAGGACTGAAACAGATGTTATAAAGAATCACTGCAGGACTGAATCGGATGTTACAAAGAATCAGTACAGGACTGAATTAGATGTAATAGAGAATCAGTACAGGACTGAATCAGATGTAATAGAGAATCAGTACAGGACTGAATCGAGGGTAAAAGGTATTGTGAATCAGCAGAGTACTGAATCATATGTTATAGCACAACACTACAGAACAGAATCAGAAATTATAGCAAATCAGAACAAGACTGAATCAGATGTTGAAGCAAATCAGTACCGTACTGAATCGGGGGTATAGCTGATATGAACTAGTGTAGTACTGAATCAGATGTTGTAGCGAATCACTACAGGGCTGAATCAGATGTTATAGCTGATGTGAATCTGCAGTACTGAATCAGATGTTAGTGCATCACTACAGTACTGCATCAGATGTTATAGTGAACCAGTAAACTGTAAGCTATGTACATGAAACATTAAACTGCCGTACAGAGGCGCTTTGTGATTAGTGCTGCTGTTTTCAACACTGCCTTCAGACATACAAGAATCATTAAAAAAGGAAAACTTTCAGACTTTTACAGACAGTCTCTCTTGGGAATTTTCCTTTGTATTCAAAGACTTTATGCTGCATAATTATATGCACTAATATTTTTTCTAAAAACTGAACTGTTCTTTTCTCTGCCTCTTCACATTGTATTTTGTAAAGAAATCAATGTTTTCTTTATTATAATTGAAAGTTTTCTTTGTAAAAGAAATAAAGGAAAATATACAAAATGTGTGCAGTATGTACAGATGATGAATAAATTACTATTTGAACTAGTAACACAGCTCCCAACACGGGTAACACTGCCAAAATTAGTAGCAAGTAAAAAGTGATAATTTTAGTTTATAAAAAACAATATATACAATTAAAAACTGTACAGTACACTATAAAATCAAGCATCGAAAACATATTCTAACAAAACAGTCATCCATAATTGAAACAATTTGCTATAATTCTGTAATGTTGAGTTGAAGGGGTCCTCAGCCCTCGGAGGACTGTAGAGTGAAAGTTCTGTTTGCTCAGCAACTGCGAAATGCTGATTTTTTCCCCCAGTGTTTTTTCTTGTTCATACAAACGGGAAGAAGAAGTCGAAGGGTAGTTTGGCGTTGATGGTGGGTGGAACTCTGAAACCTGGGCTGGCTGAAGCAGAAATGTCTATAAAACTCACGGAGCTGCTGACGGGGATGGCCACGCCGCTGGGGGAGGGGGAGGGCTGTGAAAACAAAGTTCATTTAGACAGGTTTTATAAGACATCCCTGAAAATAACTGCAATAAAAATAGTCATCAATGCACAAAAACCTCATAACCTCATATCTCTAGAACAGTAACTTTATATCTATTGTTAATATATGTGTACGAGTGTACATCTTTTAAATGCGTGTACACACAACACGCGCGCACACACACATTAAAATAATATACTTTTAGATTATTAATTTAGTACATTATATTAGTATTTTGAACAGTGTCCATTTTTCAGTTTTCTCCAAAATGCTCACGAAGTGTACATGGCATTATTTACTTTAACTAAATAAGTTTTCTTATGTTTCATTATGACAGCAGCAACGTATAATCCAAAGTGAAAGTCTTGACTCACTAAAGTGCTGGTGTTGAACTGAATTATTTCCGTGACGCTCACAATCTGGGCTTGGGGGTTCACCAGGGTTCCGTACTTGGTCCATCTCACTTCGAGATGGTAGGACAGAGGAACACTGCAGCCCTGTGAGCCCTAAACAAAATGAAGATTTGAAAGGTTGAAAGATTTGACTGTTCCTCAGCCTATAAGCCTCCTGACTTTGTTGCATTATAACTCATGAGAAACTTGCTTTAAAGACAGTTTCCTCTTACCTAAAAACCCAGTTCTGTTTACAACAGGAGCCAAAGTGTAAGAATGTATCGCCTGAGTGTTTGTGTTTCAGGCAGAATTCCAAACATGGCAATTTTAGGAAATAATGTCATTGTGCACAGTACGTGAAATTTAAGTCTTGTGTCTTCATTAGTTTCTGAGATTCAGAGGCTTTCAGATGTGGCCATTAATTGTCTAATAATTGTTTTCTTATTTATTTGACACAAAATAGGGGCAGCTGTAAGCCCAGTGGTTAGGGTGTTCACCCTGCGATCATGAAGTTGTGGGTTCGATTCCCAGGACTGCTAAGCACCTCTGAGGCACCCTGAGCAAGGTACCATCCCCACACATCCGCTGTGTCACTGCTCCCTGGCACTGTGTTCCTGGCTGCCCGCTGCTTCACTTGGTGAATGGGTTTAATGCAGAGGAAGAATTTCATGCTGTTCACAGTGTGTGCTGTGGTGTGTTCACGTATGACAGAATGGTCACTTGCACTTTTCACTTTCTTTTCTTTCAAACTCAGTGATATGGGGGGAGTATGCTATGCTAGAATTGGAACTGCTAATTAGGAATTAGGAATAGTTTGGTAAAATAAAAGCAAATTTACACACTGTTCCACTGAATCCAAATGTGGCTGATCAGCTGAGATGTGTTTGGAGCCTAAATTTTGCTTCTTTAGCTTAAAACTGGACCTAATGTCGCTAACACTAGAAGTCAAGAGTCATCCAAATCTTTTCATCCCAAAAACTTCTCTGGACCCTCAAACCTCATACACCTCTTCATTCAGGTGGATCAAACTTGTGGAAGTGGTTTAGGACACAGTATGACGGTGATGAGTCAAACAATGCAGGCAGCATTTTTACTTAACTGGGTCTGTCCTGATCTTGTAGTGCTGAAGTTCATTTTTACAAGTCGCAGTAAGTCATACAGCGTCCTAAACCAAGTCCACAAGTCTGATCCACCTTAAAGAAGAACTGGATGTGGTTTGAACAGAGGGATGTATTAACAGAAATATTTTTATGTAACTACTGACATTGTTCGCAACATTACCATTATAGCTCCATATATATATATATATAGAAGCAAAATTTGAACTGTAGACCAATCACATCTGAGGTCAGTTTTGTAAACATGATATATTTTTATTAGATTTTCCTTGGTTGGCATTTGCCATTTTATGCTTTGCTGAAAATCTTTAAAAAACAATACTGTGGCAACTTTTTCTCTTTTTCTAAAAGTTACCAAACTCAGCAAAGCTTCCACTTCTTTGGCACAAAGACATTTTAACTTCGCTTGAAAACTGGCGATTTGAGATTAATTTACCAATAAATAAATTGAGAATTACCGTTGTTGTGGTTTGGTTCTCTATGGGCACCCAGTCCATGGGGTTCTGAGGCAGAGAGTTCCCAAAAGACGCCACAAAGTCTGGAAAATTCTGGCTTTTCAGTCTCCCTAAAATAACTTCAGAAACTAACGAACAATTAGCTCCATCCTCCAGCCTGCAGGTTAGTATTACACACACACACACACACACACACACACACGTATAAGATTTCATCTGGACAACAACAAAAAAACAACAATTCACTATCATCTTACAGGCAGGAAATGGGTGAATTAGATCAGAATAATGATGTGATGAACACGACTCCAGGGGAAATCATTGACGCAGTTTACTGTTTACTGCACACTGAGAGAGAAACATTGTGTTCAATCTCTTGCCTGAAGGTACAACCAGACAGCACATCCTTCCCAAACTGAACAGGCGAACGCTGAGGAAAGCTGGACAGACAGTCCTGATCTGCGGAGCTCTGGAGAACAGTCAGCGACCCCTCAGGGTCAGCGCTTCGAAGAATCCCAGTAAACTGCAGTTAAGGGCCGAAAACAGCCAAGTGGAACCGTCTGCTCTTTACGTGATAGTCCATGATGTAGTTGATCAGCTAAAACAGGTTTTGTGCAATATGTAGCAGTCGAATTGTAATACTGATACTCTGCCCATATTGTGCAGCCCATTATATGCCATATAATACATTTATAACAAAACATGATCAAAGTTTCATTTACACAGCAGAGCTTTGGTCTGTGAGAAAGGATATTCTGCAGTTTTCCATCCGGCCACAAGGGGAAGTCCAACCACATAACCAGGATTTCCACTGGAACGTACCATGGCATCACTTTTAGTCTCCTGTAAAATGTAAAACACAGAGTTGATATGTTTGATATGGTTTATTTATTACTGAACATACTAAACCTATTTTGGCATGAATGCACACCTGAACGAAGGCTATCTGGAACTCCTGCTGGATTGGCAACATGCCACGATTTACAGCAGCCAGAAGAAACGATGCCGTCACCTCCACAATCTGACCAGCTTCGCCATACCTGACCGTGTACTTCACCTAAAAGAGGTTTTAAAAAGGGTCAGCTATAAAAAAAAAAATAAGCCAGAAAATTCATAATAAATACATTTTTATGCACATAACATCCACTTTATTGGAAACTCCTTTTATGACTGAACCTGGACATGTATAGTTAAAGAAGGTAGGTAGTTCATGCCACTTTCTAATAATGTACACTTTTTAATATGTTGATTTTCTACAGGCGTCTATTGTCAAACTATTGTACAATTCTGTCATGTTATTCATACAATCTTAAATATATTTTTGCTGAGTAATGTTTGAACTACATTCAGCAGAAACCTGGTTTCTCACCTGCAGAACCACCTGGTTGCAGACTTCAGCCGGTTGCAGAAATTCTGGTTCAAAGGGAAAATCTGAAACTCCTTCCGTGAGCGTCTGGGTGCCCTCCAGGGACTGCAAGGTGACGGCCTCCACCCCCACAGCCACCAGCTGAGACACACACATCCTGCTTCAGTTACAGACACAAGCATAGACACCTACTAATCCTAATCTGCTAATCCAACTCAGAGCTGATCAGGTCAGTGTGGCAGCGGCTGGGAGACCTGGCTGAGGGAGTGCCAGCCCGAGGTAAGGCAGGGGAGGCACTGAGCAGAGGATTATGGAGCTTCAGTTTCCAGATCACGTCAGGTGGAAATGTACTTGGACAGGACATTATATACCTTCAGCCTTAGCGTAAGTGTGTGGGTATAGAGTCCTGCCTTGATCCCCATGTCTTTATATTTTGATTTGATTCACTTTGTTGATGCAAAAATACTACTTTATACCTGTCAAAATGTCTTATTTTTGGCACACTGAGTAGATTAAACCAAAGAAATGGCTGCATAATGATACCACGTGTCTAGATAAAGATGTTCCAACCACTCAGCATTCAGCACCACCAGTATACTGATCACCACCTGATCATCTGGAATCATCTACACCTGTTTCTTCACTGGTTCAGGACTTTAGTTAGATGTGCTTTATTCTGCTTGAATGATACATTAAAGTCTGGAACTTTGGAAGCAAATTATGAAGAAAGGAGGGGTCAAAACTTTGGCACAGTGCTGCATGTCCAGATGCAGTAGTAATACAATGGTGTATAATTATATGGTTTACTCACATTAGCTTCTGTGTCCTTCCCCTGCAAAACACACAAAAACTGTTACAAATCTGGGCTAAATTAAAGGGTCATTTGGCCCAGAGTCCAACCTACATCTGTTTCCTCACATCTCAAAATGTAGTCAATCGGTCTAGACATGGTCCCGCTTCTTTGGTTTTGTAAAGGAGCTCTTCTGACACTGTATTACACACATTTACTTATAAAAATAGACAAAAGTGAAAACAAAACTCACCTTTCAGGACAGCAGCTACTATTTTAATAATACCATGTCAGAACACGAGTCTATTTAAGATCACTTACCAACCGGATCTGAGGCTGTGTGATAATTTAGGTACACAATTTTATTTTCTTTATTTATAGTATTTATATGCACCTTTCTTACTGACCACAGCATTTTGTGTATAAAGCACATTGTATTTATTACTAAGCATTTTCTGGAGAGTTTTAGATTGCAGATGTAATCACACTACAGTTTTGTTCATTATTATTGTTATTTTGAATGTTTAAAAAATATATATTTTTGTGGTCGAGTTGCCTCTGTAACATATGGGGAGAGAAAGTAAAGGGTTACCTTTAAAGTATGCACTGGAGAGAGAGAGTCTGTGAATTCAGATGTTATGTGCATTTTTCCCCACCTGTTCTCAGGCATTCTCCACCCATTTTTAGCTGTCCTTAGTTATATATGTCTTGGTAAGAGACAGTGAGTTAACCCCCCCTTTGTGGTTTAGTGGTAAAACATGGCGTTATATGAAGAGAGCCTGAAGAGCTCCATTACCTGTAGGCTCCATTTGCCTCTTGTCTCTTTCAGCTTTGGACACCAAACACATCCTGGCTGATCAGGTGCATTTGGATTACCAATAAGGTGAGAGTAGAGGTGAGAGAGATTGTGCTGTAACTCACTGAGAAAATGCTGAAGCTGGTGTACGTCCGTAAGTTCAAAGCTGGTAATGAGGTGCAGTCCTGGGCCAGACTGAAACTCCTCACACACCTGCTGGTCTGATCCTGCAGAAAGGCTGAGAAGAAAGTCACATTTAAGTTCCTCACTCATAACTACAAAAATACAGATTTATATCAGTTTCTGAAAAATCTGAATAATCTGTAGTACGTAAATAAGTTAGGCACTTACTAAATAATCATTCATAGCAGATACTGAGTAATTAATAACAGTTACTAATTCATAATAGTTACAAAATAATAAATCAAAGAAAAACAAATCTAATCAATATATGATGAATGTAGTCAAACGGAACTGTTTAGAGATCAGATTTACAGTCTCTGCTGTACCTGCTGGGTTTGTGTCTATGCAGTTTGCCGTCCCGGCGGACGCTGGAAGTCTAAAAAAGTCCCGCTGCCCGGCCTCATCCTCGGTTTGGATGACGTCTCCATACTAAGGAACACAGCAATTGTCATTATTCCTATTCTTACTCTTTTTTTATCTATAAAAATATACTGAATGAAATAATTACTTCTAGGACACTGTTAAATAATTAATAGGTGGACACTGATTTTATTTAATACCACCTTATTTATTTGTTTTAGGGATTTGTAAACTAGAGAGTAAATTTCACTTTCACAGTTTCTTTCAGGCTAAAGTAGCTCTAAACATCGGCTCCTCCGACTGGACAGTTACACAGAGGTGTCAATACTTTAGGATGCATTGGCCTCATTCTAGGTTGTTACTAATTCTGATTGATTCCATCTGAGACCAATAAGTTGTGATAAAGAACTGAAAACACTTAAGGCTGTGGTGTAGAGGCCCTTCAGTCTTGTCTGTTCACATAAACAACCATCAGGCATGAGCATGGAACTGAAATCAAATGCATGGAACTGAAATCAGAACATGCAAAATCCTTACCAAGTATCCTGGAGAGGTTCCCTGTATGGGGGTCTGTAGAGCATGGTCAGTCCCACCAGAGCTTCCAAAGAAGAAACCCACAAATCGACTGAAGAGATAATCAAAGTTCTTCTCAGTGGGAGTGTTTGGGGTGAGAAAGGACAATCCCTGTTTATCTAGAACCAAAATGCAAAAAAACATGTAACACTCCAGAGAAAGTTTTTTGCAGACAAGGCTCATGCCTCATTTCATTGAGAGGTAAATGTTTTTGCTTCTGCAAAAACTCTAGAGTGCTCAGCACAAAAAAAAAAACCTCAGAAAACATCTAGCATCTAAAATCTAGCATCCAGCTCTTCGTTAAAGTGAAACAGATTTGTGGTTGTGTTTTAGGACACAGTGTGACTTAAACTTGAACTAACCTTCAGAGCAACAGGTGACCGTTTCAGACAACATCAAAACTGAACTGTTAGAGAGAGAAGTTTTGAACTCCAAACACGTCTAGGATACAGTGGCTATATGATATTTGCTCATACATATGTATAAATGGGGTGTGGATGTGTGTGTGTGTACATGATTGAATACAATTCATTAAAAGAATGCCCATTCTCCACAACGCACACATTTATACATACACACACACATACATATCTACATACTTACATACATACATACAATTAGATCATTTCTAGGGCTGGCCAAGTTAACGCGTTATTTTTTAAAATGATTTTTATTGTGAAAGTTCGGTGCTTTAATTCTGTTCAAATTTTGTTAAAAATATAAGAATACTGAATCTCTCCCCTGGTTACTACATTCAGCTATGATTCTGCAGCTGACCCACCATCTGCTCTCAGTAATACTAAAGCTGATGTACTTACAGTTATCTGCCTGTATACAGAAAACGTCAGGGTTGATCTGGGTCTGGACAGACTGCTGCACCTGTGATAACCCCTCTGCTGTCGTGCTGAGGGAGTAGAGAGCAGCGACCTGGCTGCACAGCCTGGGGTCACCACTGCAACACAACAATCAATATCATTAGTGCTGAACCATGTATTGACAGTTCAATGCTTTTTCAGTGCAAAAACATGGTTATTCAATACATTTTGGTAGATCTGAATGTTAAAGGCTAACGCTACACTGACAAACATAATAAACATATAAATAATTTTGCTTTATTTTAAACACAGTGATGTGATGACTGTACTGTATGTATTTTAAGCATGGTATGATGTTAGACTGTACTGTATATATTTTAAACACAGTGATGTGATGACTGTACTGTATGTATTTTAAGCATGGTATGATGTTAGACTGTACTGTATATATTTTAAACACAGTATGATGTTAGACAGTACTGTATGTATTTAAAACATTGTGATGTTAGACTGTACTGCATGTATTTTAAACATGGTGTGATGATGTTAGACTGTATTGTATGTGTTTTAAGCACAGTGTGATGTTAGATTGTACTGTATGTATTTTAAACATAGTATGGTAATATTACACTGTACTGTATATATTTTAAACACAATGTGATGTTACACAGTACTGTATGTTTTAAACACAATGTGATAAACTTCAGTAATGAGTAATGTGATACTACATTTAGAATCAATATCAAAGTAAGATATTTGAATCGTGACATTTTTCAGCTTCAGATGTTTAAATGCTAATATTTGTAAGCAATTCTCTCACAATAAAAAAGACTCCATAAACAGTGCTGATGTTGAGGAGCAAGGGAGAGTGAGAAGAGTGAAGCTCTTGTGTCTAGTATTTTTATCAATTCTGATTCTGCATAGTGTTCTGGGTCTGACTCCTCATTTCAAGTCCATAAAAGTAAAAAAAAAAGGAAGACAAATTTTTAGATAACAAAAAAATATCTGAACATTCAATAAGTCCCAGCAGTAATGGGAGTTAAATGCTTAACCAAAATGTTAAATAAATATTAATACAGTGATGCACATTCACCTAAAACTTTGTGTTTAGGGACTGATGAGCAGAACCAATTTTTTTTTTAAAAAGGTACCCAGTATTTTCTCATCAGTTCTAACTTGGAACCTGCTTTCAGTTCCCAGCATTACTGTCAAGCTGAAAAACGTACCTGACTTTCTGGACAGAGCAGTGTGTGAAGAGGGCCATTTCCTGAGAGCAGTCAGGGTCACAGCAGCAGTTCAGGTCACATTCATCAGTCTGGACGTTGCAGGGACAGACATCAGACACTGGAGAGACATCAGACACATCAGACTGCAAATACTTTTATTAGACAGAGATATTTAGACAAATAAAGAGTTACACAGACAGACAGACAGATATGTAAACAGAGACAAGGAGATGGATAGATATATAGACAGACACAGAACGATAGACAGACAGACGGACACGTAGACAGACATACTGTGTTGAAGGTGTCAGTGCCTGTGGAGTTGTTGGGTGACTCTGCTGTCTGTACTGCTCTGAACATGTCAGTATATGTGGAGTTGTTGAGTGACTTTGCTGTGTGTACTGTACTAAAGGTCTCAGTATCTGGAGTTGTTGGGTGACTCTGCTGTCTGTACTGAAGGTATCTACCTGTGGAGTTGTTGGGTGACTCTGCTGTTTGTATTGTAGTAAGGGTGTCAGTTCCTGTAGAGTTGTTGGGTGACTCTGCTGTCTGTACTGAACGTGTCAGTTCCTGTGGAGTAGTTGGGTGACTCTGCTGTGTGTACTGAAGGTATCAGTACCTGTGGAATTGTTGGGTGACTCTGCTGTCTGTACTGTACTAAAGGTATCAGTACCTGTGGGGTTGTTGGGTGACTCTGCTGTCTGTACTGAACTGAACGTTTCAATACCTACGGAGTTGTTGGGTGACTCTGCTGTGTGTACCGAAGGTATCAGTAGTTGTGAAGTTGTTGGGTGACTGCTGACTGTACTGTACTTGAGGTGTCAGTATCTGTATAGGTGTTAGGTGACTCTGCTGTGTGTACTGACGGTGTCAGTACCTGTGGAGACCGGGCTGGGCAGGGCTCCAGTCAGCGGGAGAGGCAGGGCCGCGGTGTCCAGCCGGGTCGCTCGGTTCTCGGCTGTGGTTTCAAGAGGCTCCGCGGTGGGAACGGTGCTGGTGGCGGCCGGGTCTGCTGCCGCCCTCATCGAAACCGGAGATAAAGTTGTTTTTTCCTCTCCAGCCTCCAGAGACTCGCCCCAGTCCAACCATGTTCGGTTCGGTTGGAACAGAGTGACGTTAGGGTCTGGTTCTGCTCCAGTTTCAACAAAACACGAGAACAAAACCAACACACAAAACACTCCGGCCATGCTTAGCAACCAGCCATGGCACCCCCGTCTCCATGGGCTCTTTCTCAAACCGCACGTTACTCCCTATATAGTGCACATTATACGTTTTAAAAATAGTGACTTTTATGCCCCAAAACAGCACAGTTTATCCACTTTTTAATTGTGCACAGGTGGCTAAATCCAAAATGGTAATTTGTTAGACAGATTATTCACTATTTAGGTTCAGGAGCAAGTAGAAAGTTTAACCCCTACCTAGTGCACTATGTGGAGTGTAGGAAGCGAAATGAGACATACCCATAAACGACTTTATTTTAGTGCATTAATTTCTCTATTTTTGTAAACAGTTCGTTTCGTACCCATTATGTTTTCAGACCCAAATGAGTTTTTGTAAGTATTGCCATGCTTTTTTAATCCTGTGAAATAAATAAGTAAATAATTAAAGAATTAAAACAAATTACAGGTTTTTTTTTTCTTTTTGCACTACTGATCTGCATGTAAAGCACACTAAATCTTACACGCAGCAGTGTCGGTGTTACACTGTTATTTTGTTACAGTAATGTTCTTGTGATTGTGTTACACTATTGTTTATTGTCTGTATTTTTTTTTTCTATTGTCTTATCTTTTAGAGCTTGTTAATGACTGATTATCACCAGCAAGCAGTGTTAGCATAGTCAGTATTGAACGTTCCAGATCACACCGGTGTGACTAAGTAGTCAGGCAGGTGTAACTGTGTGACTATACAGTTTATAGGAAAATATTCAAGTGGCACAACTGTGTGATGGTACTCTTTAATGGAAAGTAGTCAGGTGGCACAACCATGTGGCTACGCTTTTATGGAAAATAGTCAGGCAGCCTAACTGCATGTCTACACTTCAGCAGAAAATTGTCAGGCATTGCAAATTTGTGAAGCTAGGCTTTAGAGGAAAATGGTCAGGCGGCGCAACCGTGAGGCTAGGCATCAATGGACGGCAGTCAGGTGATGTAACCGAGTGACTGTACATTTTAAGGGAAATATCAGGTGGCGCAACTGTGTGGCTATACTATAACAGAAGATAGTCAGGTGGCACGACCACCTGGCCACACTTTGGTGGAAAGTAAGGTGTGATGTTATTGCAAATGTGTGATGCTATGCTCCAATGAAAAATATTCAGTTGGTGCAACTGTGTGACAGCATGTTTAAATGTGAAGTTGTCAGAGGGCACAACTGTGTGGCTACACTTTAATGGAAAGTAGTCAGGCGACGCAACCGTGTGGCTAACCTTTAATGGAAAGTGGTCAGGTGGCGTCACCACGTAGCTATGGTTTAACGGAAAGTGATGAGGCGGTGAAGAGTTAACTAAAATTCGAGGAGAGCGATTGTTGTGACGGGTGGAAACCATGTGACCCGAGTACCCGTATGTACCGCCCCCCTCATATCCTCACGGCGCGGTGGTGGTGTGTTTGTGCGCGAGCGAAGATGACGGTCGTGGGGGAGCACCGCGAGACCGGCTGAAGATTACAAATCAACCCTCAGAAGCAGAACCGAACCGGACTGAACAGGCTCTGCTCCGCAAACCCCGGCAGAACCGAAAGAGCAGTCCGCTGCAGGACGTGCCGGGCCGGCTGAGTGAAGGTCCGCTCCCGGCGGTGCCGCTCCGGGCCGGCGGGCCGGCGATAGAGCGGTAGAGCGTAGGGGAGCGGGGATGTTGTCCGTGCTCTCCTACGGGCGGATCGTGGCCCGGGCCGTGCTGGGCGGACTCTCTCAGACAGACGGCCGAGACTACAGCCTGGTGACGGCCAGCTGTGGCTTCGGGAAAGACTTTCGGAAGGGCATCCTGAAGAAGGGCATGTGCTACGGGGATGACGCCTGCTTCATCGCCCGACACCGCTCCGCAGACGTCCTGGGTGGGTCCATTTCACCAGGGATAGCTTAAAAGTTAACTATATTTATTGTATTTAAATGAGACGGCCTTTTATAACAGATTAAAACCCATTTTCAGGAGGAGTTTAGCCACTAGCTCTAGTTTAGCACTTTCTCTTTAGGTTCAGTGACCCCTATGCAAATTGCATTGCAGGGTTAAGAGGAAAATTTCACCAAAAATAAAAAAAATTATTCACGTTTTCTACAGTGGAGCCTCATGAAACTTTTAGCACATTACACTTATAGGTCCACTGCAAAGCCAAAAATACATGTGTATTCATAGCATTCTCTCGATATGTCTATCTATGATAGATGCTCAGAAGAGGGGTTTTTAGTCTCTTGTGTTCAGTTTTAGCATTTTATTCACATTACAGTGGCGGATTAAAGGAGTTGTTCACCAAAAAAATCAATTTACCCACGTTTTGCACTGAACACACCATAAAAGTTTAGGGGTTTAGGGGCCCCAGCCATCGAGATCTTCTCGTCCAGGCTCACTGAGCACACTGGGGGTTAGGTACCGTGTGTGAATCTGCACATTCTCCTTCAGAACACACACACACACTTTATAACACCATTACATGCGATTCAACCTTCCCTCTGCCTCCTCTTTGCTCCTCATTGACCTTCACTTGGCTTAGAGTGCTGCCTGTGTGAACAGCAAGGGCTCCCTTACCTGTAATAACCTCTCGTTATTTTTAAATCCCGTTTCTCCTGCACCCCCAAGACCCCCGCCCCCTGCCACTGGAGCTGAAAACCAGCTTAAACCCAAAAAAACGAGCCGAAACAAAGCGATGTTCAATCCTGAGCATGCTTACATGAGTTGACCTTTCACCCAGATAGATCCTACACGAGCCCCCCGTGACCTAAACACGGTCCAGCTAGAATTTAAACTAAAATATCAATTAATTGCGATGCACTGCGTTTAAATTGCACGTTTAGGAGGTTTTTGTGACCACATAAACGCACATTCACGTGGAGGGATGTAGAACTAATAATCACTAGTGGATCGAGTTGCAAAAGGACAGTTAAAACCGTTGTAGCTGTATGTGCTAAACAGATGGTGTTAAGGTGTGTGTTATGCACCCATGGTATGTGTGCTGAGCACTTTTTTGCGAGTGTTGTTTTTGTGTAAAGGTCAGAACGGTTGAGCATGGAGGCAGCCATATTCGAATCAAACCACGCTGCGGGTTCGCGCATGCGCAGCTTAGGGTCAGCGTTAAAACATTTAAATGTGTGTATACACACACTCACACATGTGTGTGTGTGTATGTATATATATGTAAGTGTATGTAAAATGTGCTTTTACATGTATTTTGCGTGTCTTCTACATCACCTTAAAGCATTTCTTAAACTCCACAAAGAGCCTTTCTGCTTTTCTAGCATGAGCTTCTTTTGTTATGGGGCCTTGTGTGGGGAAGAGACAGACCAGCCCCTATCCAGTGCCTTCTGTCCTCCTGTCTGTCATTTTTGTAGGGTTTTACTGCTTTTAAATGAATGGTTTGTAGCACATCAGCCGAGATCTTAGACTTGAAATTTGCCTTTGTGAAAGTAGCACTTGGCTAATCGATCTAACATATACTGGCCGTCAATGGTCACTCCAGTATTTCCATTCAAACACCCCCCTCCCCCCACACACACACACCTTGTGGTGATTTACTGTGAGCTGTAAAAATGAACAAAATTCAGTGTTTCACTATTTCAGGAGGACTGATCTGATTCCTCTGTGTATGTCACTTTACTGTCACTAAAATAATTCTAGAGCTGCATAATTCTAGATTGGCGCCTAAAGTATTCTGTAAAAGCCGTTCACACGCTCATTTGGCTTGATGTGGAGGGACAAGAGCAGCTGGTTCTGTATTGACCTCAGGTGACCTTTGACTTCCAATGGTCACCAAACACCTGAGGTCTCGGGCTAAGATGCCCTGGAACCCTGAAGGCACTGAGCAGCTGCATTATTTACATGGGTGTGTTGGATTTCCATCTCCAAGTAGTCAGTAAAGCTTAAATTTGTTTGATGCCACCAGCACTGAAGTTTCTCACTGCTGCATAGTTTTATTGAATAAATCCCCTTTTCCTCTTAAGTTTGAGGATAACATTTACAGGGCAGGGTCTGTAACTGAATTGGGAAATGGTGCGATAGTGTGTTATGTGTATACAGTGTGTTTCTTCTGTGTTTTAAAGAAGGCCTTTCTGTTTTGCATCAAACTTTACTTACCACTCTGAACCCTTAACTTTCCATCCTTTTCTTTGTGACTTCTAATTGCGCGCAATATTTGTACATATCTTACATTTTTATTACATAAAGCTTTTTCCTGAGGTCCACTTTTTGTCATTCGTTTTTAAAATGGCATTTTCCAATCTCCTTTTTGCATTAGAATTAAACAAGCTGTTTTTGTTAGTGTCTTTAAGACAAGCATATGTAAATGAAATATTCTGATTGGCTGGCCCGTGTTGCGCTTCTTTCAGAAGCACAAGTTTAGTGAAACACTCCTTATATAATTGTTGTTGGTGGGTGGAGCCTAACTTGCTGCAGGTTGATTAGGGGTGTGTGTGTGTGTCT
>JBBPCX010000035.1:303220-322801 GCA_037974365.1 Hydrocynus forskahlii | reverse complement strand
GTGTGTGTGTGTGTGTGTGTGTGTGTGTGTGTGTGTGTGTGTGTGTGTGTGTGTGTGTGTGTGTAAAATGCACAGGTTCCTATTCTTTTATGAACTACTGCAGTGTGAGCTGTGTGAAAAATAAGAAATGCCTCCATATGTGTTGTAAGTGCAGCAGTGTTTGTATAGCAGCTTTTCTGTGTGCTGTATTCCAGCAGCTTCACACCTGATTCCGTTTCTGACATGATGAAACAGTGTCACACATGCACACACTCCACTCTTAACATCACTATTTTAATTGTTGCAGTTGTAAAATAATGTTAGAGTGTTGTGTAGTTTAACATTTCCAAGGTATAATAAATTGTTTTATTTTCAAATTGTCTCTAAACATTGTTTTTGTTTGGAATTTTGTATCAAATGTGGTCAATTGTGTATTAAACAGTAGTACATGCACATTTTACACAGACACACTCCCACAAATTACAAAAGCAAAAGCAGTATGTATGTGTGTGTGTGTGTGTGTGTGTGTGTGTGTGTGTGTGTGTGTGTGTCACTGTGTTGGTAGTGGTGCTGATCTGTTGGCAGGGTAAACACCTACTTCTTCTCTCAGGGTTTCCTCATTTCTCCTCAGGTTTTCCTCATTTCCGTATTTACTGTGTGTTTAGGTGAAGCTGCGCTGTCAGAAGGGAATCCCCCCGTCTCTCAGAGGCCGTGTCTGGCTATATCTCTGTGGAGGGAAAGTTAAAAGGGAGCAGAACAAGGACAGGTTCCGGGTGAGGAGAAATCTCTGGCCATCAGTCTAGTCTTCAACACTTTTGAAACTTTTGGGAAACGTTTTACTCGTATCACTGACCAAAAATGACCAAACGTGCTCCAACATAAGCCTGATTTCAAAATGTTTCGAAATGTTATCATTGATTATAATCTAAAATATTAAATAATATTCTGTTTTCTTTTAAGTTGCAGCCAAGCATTATTTAGATTAAGACTAGATATCAACAGTGGGACATTAAATCCATTTACATTTTTGCTTTTTTTTTTTGGGAAACACTGCTCTTCTTAGCTCAGAATGTGAAGCTTAGTGTTTTTGTGGTCTGAATTACACTACTGTGTAACTGTGTTCCTCTAGAACTACTCTAGAGTATTTAAAAAATAGTAATAACAATAATTTATGTAGTACTTCAAAGTGGTTTAAATGGACAAAATACATGCTTTAATAAATATGAAAACTCGATTAAAGAATTCTGATTTGTGCTAAGAGAAACAAAACTATGGTGAGATGGGAAATTGCATAATGCATTTATTTCTTAATTTAACTCTGAGATCAATAAGTTACATCCCTGAAAAGTATTTATTTTTATTTATCACACTGGTCATTCTGAGCGCAGGTTCTGTATCTGTATTTTCTGATTCTGATTTTGATTGACCAGTATGGTAGTTTATTCAGTAAATCGCTTTTGCCTGTTGTGTCAGGAGCTGGACCGCATGCCTGGAGATCCTAAATGGGTGGATGTGATTGAGAAAGACCTTCACAGACAGTTCCCTTTCCATGAGATGTTTGTGGCTCAAGGAGGACACGGGTGAGCTTTCATTATTGGATGATTAGTTCAGAGCTTTGGTGGGAAACAAGGGTGTAGGTATGTGTGTGTGTGTGTGGGGGGGGTACCGTCGTAGTATCGTAATCACAGAACACAATAAATTTGTCACCTGACTGGAACCTTATCGTACGTTTTAAGGCAGGTAGTGTTACCTTTTCAAACCAATCACCTAGACATTTGAATTGTAATCAAAACATGAAAAATACTGTTAACGCTTTCAACATTATAAATATAAGGACAGGTTATCGTGGTACTTTTTGAGTATCAATAAACCATACAACACTAGTCTCTTATTGAATAAACACCAAACGAGATGCGTTCCATTATTTTCGAGTACAGAATTGTTAGCATAAAGACGTCCTGTTTCTCTCCTATATCCACACAAACTACTGGACTGAGCTCTGAGCTTCTTAAAACTTCAGCCAATCACACATTGGTAAGAAATGACACAGCCAATCCATAATCATACTGGGTCAGGAAGGCAACTCACAGTAGAGAAACAGAACTGGTAACTGTTTTTGTTCTGAACACCAAAAGAAAAAAGTGGTTTCATTTGATTTTTTTTGTATAAAATTCTGTCACTGGCTATTGATCGGGACATGTCCCTTCACAATTCTAAACCCTCAGTGGGAAATCAAATTTACTGCCTCCCTTCCTTTCCTAAATATAGTCAATCAACCAAGACATGTCTGATGTCTAAAAAAAGTGCTGTAGATTTAGCACTGCAACTACAAGACTAATGTATTTCCAATTAGCGTCATGCTAACTACATACCTAAATCATCACACACTCCCTTCAGACCGTCTAGAGGTGTTCAGTAATCTCTACTAGACTCACTTATGTGGTTTCTGATACTGTATGGCTCACTGTAAAAATAGACTAAAGTGTATTAGCATCGCTGTTTTCAGTTATGACGCCTGAATACTTTTGTGAATGTGTGTGTGTGTGTGTGTGTGTGTGTTTGCAGGCAGCAGGATCTGTTCCGGGTTCTGAAGGCCTACAGTCTGTACAGGCCGGAGGAGGGTTACTGCCAGGCTCAGGCTCCGATCGCTGCAGTGCTGCTCATGCACATGCCTGCTGAGGTCAGAGAGCTATTACAGTGTTTTTCTGAAGTTTCTGAGCCTTGAGAGTGCATTTTTTCCACACTACTTGCAGAATCTTGTATACCTGTTGCTAAGCAAAAACAGGAATGGTCAGTCACCTGTGCTTGAAGCCATTGATGCTGCTTATCGATACTTTTATTGATACAACTCTTCATGTGAAAGGAGGTCACATGAAAAGCTGTGAGAAGATTCAGCAGTCATTTTTTTGAGAAATAAGGATCTGATCTGTGTCCTGAGTTTCCTGTTTATATAATGAGGGAAGAACATTGCTACAAATGTTCTGATCAACAAATGTGTATTGGTGATGATCAGAGTGCCGTTCCATCCCTCCACGGATCCAGTCCAGCATAAACAGTTGCACAGTTCTTGTGTTTCTAGAGGCGGTTTGGAGCTCTGTAGTGAGTGACGTAGCAGATGACGGGCTTCATGCATTATTTAGTTGGTCTGCCACTTCATGGCTGAGCAATTGTTACTCCTAGATGCTTCCATTTCACAATACTCACATTTGACTGGGCAGATCTAGCAGGACATATATTTCAAGAACTGACCTGTGGCAAATGTGTAATCCTATGACTGTGCCACATTTTAAGGCACTTGACTTTATGACCTCTTCTACTGTCAACATCTGTCTAAGGTGACTGCTTGACTACGTGCTAAATTTTAATATACATTTTAGCAATAAGGATGGCTAAAACGTCTAATTATGCTAAAGGTACACATACTTTTGGCTGTATTGTCTGTGTTTCTACCTATCTGTCCGTCTGTCTGTCCGTCTGTCAGTCAGTCTATCTATCCATCCACTAGCTAAAGTTTTTGGTCAGGCATTTGTTCTTCTATTTGCACTTCTGATGTTAGCAATATGCAGACACACCCCTAAAATGACATGAATAGGGTAGACTCATCACAGCTTAGATCAACAGATTACTGAGTAACCAGTTTTGTTTGTGCTGGGTTAAGCAGTGCTTGTTCTTCTGTAAAACCTGTATTTGTCTGTTTACTGGTGTATTTTTGTTTGATTTTCCTCAGGAAGCGTTTTGGAGCCTGGTTCAGATCTGTGAGAAGTATCTGCCTGGGTATTACAGCGTAGGCCTGGTGAGATTAACACTCTCACACATTCACACCCGTCTCTACTCTGCAGCACTCACTCACATCTGTACTGCACAGTCACACTATATCTCCATTAACAGGGGAGTTGATCCCCATGACCAACAGTAACAGCCTCTGCTCTTTAGAGAAGCCTTTACACTGGATGCTGAACATTGATCTGAGGATTTGATCACATTCAGCCACGAGAGCATTAGGTTAGGTCTAGCTCATCTATTCAGAAAACATCCTTTCCTGATTATCTACTCTAAATCTCACTTGCCCTTTTATCTCAATAAGCTCAAATCTTTCTGCACTTGTACCTATCTAAAGGTTTAGTGCTTTAGCGCTATTAATACAACTTTCTTCTTAAAGTTGTACAGCTCTCTCATTCATGCTACAGCTGTCTGTCATTCTAGACACAGTTGACATTTATTCATTTGTTTAGAGCCTTCTGTTTATTATCTAAAGTGTTTGAACTTGCGCAGGACAAGCACATGAATACTTTTACACCAGCTGTTCTGCTGATGTATGCGAGTGTTTGGTTTAAAGGTTGCTGGTCCTGTGCTGGTCAGCAGAACAGAGCTGTTCATTAACTTGTCAGACTGATCTTTAAAACTTCTGTCTTTAATGAGCAACTCATGTCGGCAAATAAAACCCTTCTGCAGCTCCAGCTTTGATATGGACCAGTTAATATGTGGTCCAATATTCCAAACCCTTTCATATTTATACACCTATATACAATGCTGTGCAAATTTCTTGAGCCCTCATTTTTGCTGTGAATTACCTTGCTGGTGCAAAAAATACGACATTCTGCTTGTCAAACTGTCTTATATTTGACATATTGATTAGAATAAATGAAAGAAATCCAAACAAATGTTTTACTGCAACAGGCTGCAAAGTGCCTAAAGTTGCAAGGTGCCTAGATAAAGGAGTTCCAAACACTCAGCATTCAGCACCACCAGTATACTGATCACTGCCTGATCATCTGGAATCATCTGCCCCTGTTTCTTCACTGGTTCAGGTCTTAAGTTTGATAGATCACTGTGTTGCTCGTGAGAGTCGTTGAAAGTCCTTCAGTAAGCCTGGAGAACTGTTCCTCAAACACCTCAAAAATACAAGAAAGTCTGGATCTTCATAAGCAGATGAACAGTGAGGGGTAGCTCAAGACTTTTGCACAGTACTGTATATACAGACAGATTATATGTTGGTGTGTGCCTTTGTATGCATATATTAAAATGTATGGACATAGTATCACATACAGTTATTCAAATTTATTTCATACAAATTACAAATAGGTGTGTGTGTGTTTGTGTGTGTGTATGTGTAACTGCAGGAGGCTATCCAGTTGGATGGAGAGATTCTTTTTGCTCTGCTGAAGCGAGTGTCCAGTGTGGCCCATCAGCATCTGAAGAAACACAAGATCGACCCGATCCTCTACATGACAGAGTGGTTCATGTGTGTGTTCTCCAGGACTCTGCCCTGGGCCTCGGTGCTGAGGATCTGGGACATGTTCTTCTGCGAGGGTGGGGTTAACACATTCAGCAAACTTTTCATACATGCAGTCAGTATGCTTCCTATACACAAACACACACACACACACACTCTCTCTTCCTCACCTCTGTGGCTGTTCACTCTAACCACTCACACATCCTCTGACATTATTGAACCTTTGAAATACACTTTGGCTGTATTTACAATACTGCACAAAAGTTTTAAGCCCCCTCATTTCTTGATATTTTGCTTCCAAAGATCCAGACATTTTCAGTGTGGTCTTGAGGAACAATTCTCCAGGCCTCCTGAAGGACTTTCAAAGACTCTCACCAGTTTCAGAAGAATGTTTTTTGTTTGTTAAGACACAATGACTAGTAACTGTAACACCCTTAGTCTGTAATCATTTAGAATACCAAGGAATATCAGCAGTATGTACAGTACTGTGCAAAAGTCTTGAAACACCCCTTATTTCTACATATTTTGCTTCCAAAGATCCAGACTGTCCTGTATTTGTAATGGAGTCTTCAGGAACAGTTCTCCAGGCTTTCTGAAAGACTCTCAAAGACTCTCATTTCCAGTCCAGTTCCTGAACCTGACCAGTTTCAGAGGAGTGTTTTTGTTTTTAAGCTACAGAGTTGCTTATGTATAAATCATTTTAGCAGAACAAAGACCATCTAAGTGAAGAAACAGGAGCAGATGATTCCACATGATCAGGCAGTGATCAGTATACTGGTGGTGATGAGTGCTGTGTGGTTGGAACTCCTTTACAGCCTGTTGCAGTGAAACATGTGTTCCCATTTCTTTCATTTAATCTAGTCAACATACCAAAGATAAGACAGTTTGAAAATAGCATTTTTACAACAACAAGGTGATTCAAAGCAAAATATAAAGAATTGAGGGATGACTCAAGAGTTTTGCGCAGTACTATAGATTGAGACATTTGAGAAGCAGCGTCTGTCTTGGTGTGCAGTGCAGGCAACTGCAAAGTTTTTTTTTTCTGTAATTAACACTTAACAAATTGCAGTTTGGCACACAAGCTCCATGGAACCTTTGCAGACTCACACCGGCACTCTTTCTAGTGTCCATCAAACTTAAAGACTTACTGACTTATTATTGATTGGTAGTTCTCCTCACTACACCAGTAAAAAGTTTAGATGCTACTCAGACATCAGGCTAAATGTATCGTGACAGACACATGTGTGTGTGTTTTTGTGTGTGTTTTAGGAGTAAAAATCATCTTCCGTGTTGGACTTGTGTTGCTGAAGTGCATGCTGGGGTCTCAGGAGAAGTTAAAGGCGTGTCCGGGTCAGTACGAGACAATGGAGCGACTTCGGGCCATAGAGCCACACTACCTGCAAGAGGGATTCCTCATTGGAGCAGTAAATAACACACATGCGCACACACTCTTTGCTCACTGAGGATGGAACAAATGCATGCAGGTCACAAGTATTCACCTGACAAAACACAATGGAGTTTGTCTCCACCTACTGGTCGATTTTGTACTATAGGAATAATTAATCAGACTTGGAATCCTTTTATATCTATTTTCTACTATATTTTCTGTTTTGTTTGTGAACACATTGTGCTCATGTCTTGAGCCACCCCTTATTTCAAGATCAAGACTTTTGCACTTTTGTTAAGCAACTCCTTTGTCATTGTCACTCTCACTCTTTCTTTTGCTCTCTTTCCTCCTCTCTCCCTTTTCTCCTCTGACTCTTTCTTCCTAACTCTTTTCTTCACTCTACCTCGTTCTTTCTCTCTCTCTCTCTCTCTCTCTCTCTCTCTCTCTCTCTCTCTTTCTTGCTCTTTTCTCTTCGCTCATTTCATCTCCTCCCTTTTTCTTCCTTTTCTCTCACTTTCTCTCTTCTTTCTACCTCTTTATTTCATTCACTCTCTCCCTTTCTCCCTATTCTCTCACATGCTCACTCTGTCTCTTCCCTCTGTATCTCCTCCTTTCACTCTTTCTTCTTTCATTTTTTTGTTCTCTTTTCCCTTCTTCCTTCTTGTCTCTCTACCTCTCTGTTTCTCTCTGTCTCACTCTTTCTCTGATCAGGGATTATGAATAGGAGAAAGACAGGAAAAAGAAAAAGTTATTCACCATTATTTGTTTTCCACAATTAAGCAATAAATGCTTTGCCTCACTGGTCATCAAATCTCTTGGGTTGTGAAAATACTCCACAAATCTTGCTGCCTTTATAGTTGGCTCACTTTCCTCCCCCTGAGTTTTGGACTGTTTTTTGGGGCTGCTTTTTTTGAGGGGGGTTTGTGAGTTCTGTGTCCACTGGTCTCCTTTCTCCTCCAGGTTTTGGAGCTGCCTGTGTCTGAGCGGGACATCGAAAAGGAGCACATCGCTCAGCTGCGCTTGTGGAAGGAATCGAGAGGAGAGCTGCACTGTAAATCTCCTCCCAGAATGCATGGCGCTCGAGCCATAATGACCGCAGAGCCGCCCAGCAAACACGACCTGCAGCAGAAACCCACCATCACTGTGGACGTCCTCCCAAACTCCAAAAATACTGGAGAAGAGAAGGACAAGAAAAAAACGAAAATCAGCAAAAATGACCCCTCTCCGCCTGGGACAGCCAGCCAGCCTCCACCACTACAGGACGAACTTTTACCCGGCCAACCACAGCCACCGCTAAAGGACATGCCCCTTCATGGATCCAGTCACAGTCTGAGTAGTGCAGAACACGACACATACCTGTAGAAAGGAAAAGCATAAGAAAGAGAGACTGCGGAACAGGCTGAATCCCAAATGGCCAGTAGTGCACTACTTAGAACTTTTCACTCTAACCACTGTTATTTATTAGAGCTGCACCAAATGAGCAGAATAGTATATGGTGTAATTCATTTTGCAATTACATTAATACTATCGTTGAGATGATAAGCAAATTTGGAATATGTATTCATATTTTCCATTATTTCAAACCACATTTTCTGTATATTTAGGACAGTTTCCATTTACACCAGAAGGGGGCGACAAAGGACAAGGCCTTTTTAGAGACCTGTAAAAAATTGGATTTTGCTGATCGATTTTTTGTCCTTTATTGATAATTGCTGATAAATCAATGGCCCTAATGAATACCTTGATTTGTGAAAATTTGTTTGGGACTGTGCTTGGTCAGGATGCACACTGATTTGCTTGTGGCAAAGGCTTAAAGCATACTCCTAGTTGACAAACAATGTAGTGTTCACACATAAGGAGAGTTCTGTATGTCCATGAAGAACACATCTGGGATTCAGCCCGAGCGAGGGAGAAACAAGAGAAACAGGTAGTGTCAGTAATGGGACATCAGATGCTTTTGAGCATCATCTTGACCTGTGAATGTTTACTGATTGACCTCTCCATGCTCTGCCCACAGATGCATAGCAACTGCACACAACTGCTAAAGTTGTTTTAGAGTTGTACCAAACATTGAGCTCCCACTTTAAAATTTGGAAATGAGTTGGGAAAAACCAGCAAATTAGTTAATTTTTTTGTAGACAAACTCGGTAATATTTTGCCTTCTGTGCATCGCTTTATATTTAATGGAATTTAAAATGCTTTAGGCAAAACATTTTGATGAAACTGTCTTAGTGTTTATGTGGAACATGATGGTAAAATAGTTTTTTTTGGGTGGGGGCTATTTTGCCTCATGACGCCCTGCATGTATCCCTCCGCCATGAACGGGTTTAGTTTTAGGACTAAAACCTTCTTAAATCTCTTGTAGAACAACATCTCAGGTGTCAGGTGGCACAACCATAACTATTTTAATGGAATAACTTTGTGAGATTTGAGAGTCAGACGTCTGGTTCCATTCAACACCACTGTGAACGATTCTGACTCTTAAGTTTCTCAACCATTTAATTATGCAGAAATCTTGAGCAAATGGTGAACTTTGCTTTTCAAAACCAGCTCTAAATTTTCTGTATTTTGTGAAATGAATAAATAAATAAATACATAAATAAACAGCAATAGCTATACGAGAACGCTAATGTGTGCAGATCCTGGAAAGTGCAATCATTTTGAAGCGCAGCTCAGCTGTCAGCGGCCCACATGGCCCGCACTCAGGTGTTTCAACCAATCTGACTGCAATTCCCAGGATGCAATGGGAGCGGTCATATGGGAGCAGTGGAGTAGTTAGTTTCATTATGTAATGAAGGCATGTGCATGTTTTTTTTTGTTGTTGTTTTTTCTGTGCAACGTATGACCAAGTGCTGTAGTCATCACCTCTGTGACGGAATGGAACACACACACAAATACACACACACTTAAATCATCTGGGATTAAGGTCATCACCGAAACATCACTGTGTGATGGTCGAATCAACAGCAGAAACTTTTACTGCATTTTAGCAGATGTTTTCCTCCGACTGATGCCTGAAGTTGATTCAGTTTTAGCTCCGCTGCTTCTGTACGCAGAAGATATTCTGTTGTACACCATTTTCAGTCTCAGGAGCCGAGCGCTTTGCCTCGCATTCTCGGATATTATCAGTCATGTCACTCATTTCAAGTCATTTTAGCTTTTCATTCACAGTTCCTTGATTTCACAATCTGACAGCGACATTAAGTTCTAGTTATAGCATGACTGTTACGTTATATATAATTTCATTTTTACACGTAAACGTAAAGAATTGAACACATAACAGTTCAGTTTCCATTTCAGTTACATCAAGTATAATATTAAAATTAATTTTTGCTTCTGAAAGTATCAGTCAGAGACCAGTTTCCCCAATGCCTCTTAGTGTTAAGGTCATCTTAAAAAGTAAAGAGAGCATTCAACAGGAAGCTCGCACTACCATTTTATCACCTTTATACTCAAATGCTTTCAGGACACCCAGCCCTGAACTGAATTATCATCAGTTGCTGGTACTGAAATGTGATTCGTACTAGTAAATGTTTATTTTGATGTTTTTTATAATACTAATAATCATACTGTCTATTAGTATCACACATTTTTAAGCATCTTGCAATACTTAGTGGCAATTAAAAGTTTTAACCAGGCTGTTTTCTGCCTGCAGTTTGTGGTCTTGACCACTAGAGGCCACTTTCGGGATGGGAATTTGACCAAACTCCTGAATGAGGGATGTTTACAGAGGTTTTTTATAGGAACCCATTTTTCTTTCTTTTTTTATCGGAAGACCAAAGATTGTATTCCGCTGTCACACGTTTACAGTTTATTGCTTAATCAGTCAGTTTTATTAGGTTTAACTCTACAGCAATCATTTCAGAGTGAACTCATAGTAAAAGATGAAAAATGCTTGAGGTTTTATTGCTCCAGCCAGAAGCTTTTAGGTTGTGCCAAACTTGTGAGAAGGTTGGTAGATTTACCTTAAAGGAAATGAAAACACATTTCAAAAGACATGAACCAAATTTATTTTGTGTCTCGACTTTCAGATTGTTGTGATAATGTAAGTGTATCAATTTAAAAATCAGCCCAGTTCACTCCCATTATAGATCTTAGAGAATGAATGTTGACAGAAAGCTGATCCATATCAATCACCCACATTTGGAATGAGTCCGTACTTTGGAAAATTGCTAATTTTCCACTGACCCCAGATGTGATGGATCAACCAAGGCATGTTTGGAGTAGAGATGTACGATACAGAGAAAATATCAGTATTGCGGTTTTACTGCAACATATTGCGATTGTGATACATTTCAATACATTACAGTATTCATACCATCACTTTTCTGGAGTGAAAAGGACTGAAAGTCCCCTGCCATCAATACGGTCCATATATGGAAAAGAAACTTCAAAAACAACGCTTTTTTAAATCTTTTTTTTGTGGTTTTTGGACACAAAACAAACACATTTAAACGTATCTCCTTATTCTGGCTACAGCAGTTTAGCCCCGTCCACTTTAGCCCCTGGATTACATTAAGACCTCAGTTCATCAGAACTCGCAGTAACTCACCTGGAGCTGTGATTGGTCACCCTGTCAGATAGCATTGCTATTTGTGGCTGTAAAATTGTAATACTGATTTTTTGTTCTTATCATACAGCTCTGTTTCAGACACGTCTTGGCTGATCAACCACACCTAGATTCGATGGGATATCATGTGAACTTGACATTATTTTTCACTTGAGCCATTTCAGCTTCACAATGCGATGCAGCTGCGACAGATCTGTATCGTAAACACTTTTAGCATCAAACTCCAGTGTTTTTTACCTTAATGTCTGTCTGAAACATCTGTAGTGTAAAATCAATTACTTGAAACACAATTTTTTATATGATTAGGAGTTATAAGAACAGAACACACTTAGAGTAGGAACCAATGGCCGGGTTCTTCAGTGTCCACTGGGTTCTATTATTATGTTTTGACTCAACAGGGTTCTGTTTTTTTAACTGAGGGCCCCATCGGAATAATTTTCCACATTGATTGGCAGATAGACATTAAGTTGGAAACGGCTGGAATATTCCTTTAATGTCAAAACGTAGTGTAGTGTGTCCTCTGAATCATTTCAGTCCTGTTTGTGTGCATTTTTGATTCATTGCTGTTCCTAAACTGTGCTTTGTGTGTGATTCAGTATAAATGTGCTTAGATTGGCTGCACTGCTTCGGTAGATTGATTACAGAGATGCCATCTGCACTTTTGCTTTCATAATTATTCTTAATTTGCTGATGTTAAAGCCTTTGCCACTTATGTCAAACTGAGTGTTTTACCTCTCTGGACAGAGAGAAAAATATTTCTTTATGTAAATGTATTTTACTAATTGTAAATAAACCAAGATCTTATTTTGAAACTATACATTTAAATTTGTTGGTGAAGTTCCTTAATTCATGCTTTTGACTTGATGCTTAATGCAGAGATGCCTATTCTTAAAATTCTTTTCTCCTTATTTAGACACCCAGTGGGTGATGGAAGACCTTTCATTCAATTCTGACTCCCACTTATTGCATAATGGGAGGTTTGCTTTAAAGGGCCCATTTTACAGAAACATGAAGTTTGATAGAGAATAGTTCAGAAGTTTGTGACCACCCTTGTTTTTTAAATATACAATGTACTGCTTTTTCAAAATTTTATTACAAGAAAACATTAGAAATTTTAAAACAAATGTAACTGACTGGTTTTCAGTGTTTTATAGTCTGCAGTAACACATTATTTACCCATAAAACCTCAAACTATTGTTTCTGAAGAGAAATATCATGTCTGTCTTCAGTGACTGACATTCACTTTGTGTTGATGATAAAGTATCACTCAGTTCTTCAACATCACACAGTTCCTTCTGGTTTAAGTATCATTGGATAATCAAAGGGATTAAGTATCAAAGGGATCAACAAGATCCCTTCAGTGGATCCCAAGTATCTTCAAAACGGTGCCAAAATTATATACAGTCCAATGAAAGTTTAGAGAATGATGTCTTGTTCTCCCCAGTCTCCAGAGAACAAGACATCATTCTCTCATTGAGCTGCAGGGACGAAGTGGAGACCCACAAGTTCTAAATGAGCTCCAGTAAATGAGACGGAACTGTTTGCTGCTTGAAAAGGTGCTGGGAGGGTTTGGACACAAGTTATTTCCAAAAAATTGTTGGAAAGGATGTGGTGAATCTCTGCTGCTTTGATAAAGTCAAGGGGTGTTATTTTGATAAAACTCATACAGAAACTTTCAGATCCATTAAACTGCTCTTACAGTAAATATTGTTATGCTTCAAAACCAATATTCCTAGTGTTTTCTCGTAATCAGATTTTGTAAGAGCCATGCATTGTTGTTTTTTTTATTTATCCAAGGATCAGCCAAAACTTCTGGCCTGTAGTGTAAAGATAATAATATTTCAAAACATATCATTCACTCTTCAGTCTATATATGAAAATGAAACTGCAAAAACAACACGTTTTGAATTCTATTTTGTGTCACAAAAATCAGCACCTTTACCTCTATCGGCATGTTCAGTTACACCAAGCTCAGCCCACAACAGTTTAGCACCACCAACTCACACTGAAGATATAAGGAGTGTTTTAGTCCAGCTTTCTGAATTGCCAGCCATTCAGAATTGAGCTTATTTGCATATGTTGTTCTTAAAGGCATAGTAACAAAAAAGGCTGTTTATTTCTAAGGGACAAGGTAGGTTGGAAAAGGGTCATGCTGAGACCCAATAAGACAGTTAGTACATAAAACCACATAAATGTAAGTAGACTTCAGGGGAAAAAATAAAATGAATGAAAAATATGAGAAACGGGCTTTTTCATGCAGCCTGTGCCAAAGCCATTGTGTCACAAAATGCTATTCTGGGTTTTTTATTCTTCCTTTATGTATTTCCACATCATTATAGTCTCTGCGTTTTCCTCCAAGAAAACAGTGACAGTTTTGGGTTTTTTTCAGGATTAAATTTGACACTGCTGGACTCATCTGTGTCTTCATTAACGAGGCTGACGGCAGAGTCAGGCAGGGTGCGGAGAGAAGAAAGGGAGGAGATGGAGAGGAGAAAAGGGAGGGATAGTGAACAAGTGAGGTGAAAGGGTTTTCTGTTTCCGTTTCTTATCCGCCCCCACCCCCCCACCCCGGCAGCCTGGGACACCTGTTCTTCTCCCCCCTTCTTCAGCTCTGTGCTCAGATTTGCATGTGAACGGTGTTGGCACACTTTTCTCTCTTCTCTTTTCTGTCTTCTGAACATTTCTCAACACCCCCCACCCCCGACTCCACAGCGGATGTTAAGACCGCCACCGTCCTCCAACGTGCACCCAGAGGGCTCATGAAAGACTGCAGCCTACCCATGACTTCATTAGAATCAACCTACACATCCTATTCCCAAACTCATATCATAGCTACTGTTGCTACATTGAACACACTGGTCAAAATCCCATTCTAATTAATTTAGGTTGGAGTTTAAAGTCCCAGCAGTGTTGAGATCCCCTCCTGCCGAGCTGGACTGAGTCGTAGTTAATGAAGACCAGCCAGATGAATTTCTCATCCACTCAGTGGCCACTTAATTAGAAACACCCACCTACAACTTCCACTCTCTGGCCACTTTATTAGAAACACCCACCTATATCTTCCATCTCTGGCCACTTTATTAGAAACACCCACATATCTTCCACTCTCTGCTCACTCTATTAAAAACATCTACACTATAGCTCCACTATTCAGACATACAATTAGAGACTGTAGCCCTTATGTTACTGCATAATCTATGGTAAAATGGCCATAATTCATATTAAATCACTGAATGAGAGTTGGGATGTTTTCCTGTGTTCTGCTGTGTTTTCCTCCTCTGTTCCTCTTCTGTTCCATTAGCTTAAGCGTAATGGTTTATAATTATCTAAAGGAAGCTGTATTAAACAGCCTTATAACTTGATTGTCATTATTTCCGTTATACAGTCTCTGTCCCACAGCTGTTTATTTGAGGTTAAATCAGGATGCTCTCTGGAGTTGAGTCATTTGTTTTTCTGCAGGAGAAACTCAGTCTGCAGATTCAGTGTTGGCTAAAGTTCATTAACAGGAAAGAGTTTCCGTAAAGTAATAGTTTGATGTAAAATCTAACTTCTCACCGAATTGATTTCTTATTTCTTATTTCTCTTAAGGATGTTAAGGCTCCAATAATCTTCAAATAAAGAATATGATTTATTTTTGATGAGACAAAGAAAAAACTATTGTGAGCAGTTTCTCTGGAAGATTATAACTGCATTAGCTTTAGATTAGCTGGCAAATCCGTAACACTGACCACAGCTTAATTTTTGAGAAGATACAGGCTGGGTATCACAAGCGAAAGCTGGTTAGCTTGTAACTAACATTATTTTCTTTCATGGAAATGTTCATGCATTACCCCTACTTTGTAATTCACTTTGTAGCAGAGGTTACAGAAAGCAGAAAATTATGTACAGTACTGTGCAAAAGTCTTGAGCCTTTTGCTTTGAATCACCTTGTTGGTGAAAAAATACTATTTTCTGTCTGTCAGCCTGTCTTATGTTTGGCATATTGAGTAGATTAAACGAAAGAAATGGGAACAAATGTTTTACTGTGACAAGCTGCAAAGTGTCGAAAGATACAAGGTGCCTAAATAAAAGAGTTCCAACCACCGAGCATTCAGCAAAACCAGTATACTGACCACCGTCTGATCTTCTGGAATCATTTGCACCTGTTTCATTTGCTCCTGTTGGGTGGTGAACCTGGGGAGACAGTCTTTAAAACAGTATTTAATTGTGAAATATGAAATACTAGGTGGACCTGGAGCATGGCAGCCAGCTGGACCTGGTAGGTGACAGGGTTAATCCTATGAGTAATTATTTTATAGAGACCAATAAACTGGGGAGTAAGTTTCTTGGAGGGGGTGTGTAGATGAAGGGTTTTGGTGGAGAGCCATACCCTGTCACCAGACTGGAACAATTGTCCTGGAGGGTGCCATCGGCGGTGTTGCCTGACGTACTGTTTGTTGGCCCGATGGATCGCAGCACAGATAGTAATCCAGAGCTGCCGACACCTGCAGAACAACTGTTGGGCCGATGGTACATCAACCTCCGGTTCCTGATGTTCAAACATCGGAGACTGGAAACCGAACTTGGCTGTGAAATGGGGCCCTCTGTCTGAGACTATGTGCTCCAAGATCAGTTCGGCCATATTTTTGGCTGTGTGGAGTTCGGTCAAAGCCACCAGGTGCACAATCCAATGTGATGTGCATCCAGGGGCGTTGAGGAACTGGAAGAGGCTGAAGACTTCCAGGTGTAGGTTGGTTAGTGGATTTGGCCCGCACGAACAATGCGCATGCCTGGATGTACTTCTGGATGTCTTCGCCCATGGAGGGCCACCAAAAGGGTCTCTTGATGAAGCTGAGAGTCCAACAAACTCCGGGGTGCCCGGTTTGGTAAGGGCGGTAAGAGGTGCCGCAACTGAACTGAAGTCCTGGATGAACCTTCAATAGAAGTTCGCCTTCAATAGAAGAATAGAAATAGCGTCTTGGGTAGGGGCCAATGATTCACAGCCTCTAGCTTCCGGGGCTCCATGGCCAGACCTGTGGGATTATCACAAAACCCAAGAATGTGGTGGAACACTGGTGGAAAGCGCATTTTTCCAACTTGCAGTAAAGTTGGTGGTCCAGCAACATCAGCAGGACTGCCCTGACATGCTGGACGTGTTCCTCTTCAGATCTAGAATAGATGAGTATATCATCCAGATATACGAAGGCCTAGCGGCTCAACATGTCCCTCAGCACACCATTAATTAATTGTTGAAATACCGCCGAACTATTGCACAGTCCAATTTAGTGAAAATTGAGGCACCAGAGAGGGTGTACAGGGCGGTATTAGTGAGTGGAAACAGGTGCCAAGTCTTCACTATAATCCGGTTGAGCCCCCGATAGTCAACACATGGACTGAGGCCCCTGTCTTTTTTTTTGACGAAGAAGGACCCCCTGGCCGCCGGAGATGAACAAGGCCGGATTGTCCCCTGACGCAGTCCCTCATTAATATAATCCTCCATGTCCCTCTGCTCCATCACAGAAAGAGAGGAATGGAACAGGAATGGCCACCAGGTCGACGCTGGGGGCCTCGGACTCCCCTGAGCACGTCCCAACTTTTGCCTTGAGACAAAGCTCATGACAGGTTGGACCCCACTGTAAAGTCCAAGAGATGAGTGGATCGTGATGCAGCAGCCAAGGGAATCCTAATAACAGTGGAGGAACAGTGAGAGTAGTGACATAGAATTGAATCTGTTCAGTTTGACAGTCGATAATGAGGGTTAAAGGGGTGGTTTGATGGGTGAATGGTGGCCAGGGTCTGACCGTTGATGGTGGTGATTTTTAAAGGCCGGGATAATGCCTCTAAACTCACACCCAGATCGGACAGCAAAAGCCTGATCGATGAAGTTCCCCGCTGCACCCGAATCCACGAACACAGCAGAGACAATCCATTGGTGGCCCAGCTGAATGTGAGTCTGGATGGTGAGATGGGAAACGGCGGGTGAGGTGAATGACATTACCAACGGACCAGGTGAGAGGCCCCCCACTTACCTGGTCTGTCCGTTTCCCGACCAGAGAGGACAGACTACACGATGGTGTTTGGGGGAGGCGCAATAGGTGCAAAGGCCCTTGCGGTAACGCCTGTCTCTCCTCCTGTGACAGAGAGGCATGCCCTAACTGTATGGGTTCCCCCCTTCTCCGGAGAGGTCCACGGAAGAGAACTGACAGCCGCTGGTTTGATGGTAGTGGGAGCAGAGTACGATGTTCTGGTCTGAGGAGCCACAACAGGGGTAGAATGAGGAGTTGGCCTCAGACGAGAGCTCATCCGCAGATCAATTCGCAGGCAGAGTTGAATATGGCCATCCATGGTGATGGGGAGCTCTCGCCTGACTAGCCCATCCTTCATCCGAGGAGCCAACCCCTCGTAGAAGGCAGTCCGAAGTGCTACTGCTCCCAAGTTGGTCTGCACACCCGGCGTACGGAACTCCGCCACGTACTTACTCACTGGCCACTCACCCTGGCAGAGATGGTATAACTTAGAGTCGGTCTCCACCTCACTATCCGAATGTTGGAATGTGGCCTTGAGGTGAAGACAAAACTCAGGAAACAACTGTGCAGTATCCAAGTCAGACCTCAAGACCGCAGTGGCCCTCTCAGCTGCCTGCCTGGAGAGGAGGGAGACAAGGAGTGTGATGCGACTTCGGTCATTGGTATAGCGCTCTGTCTGAAACTCAAAAATCATATTAATTTTTGTCAGAAACACATCGCACTTCCCATCTCCCCCATCCCATTTATCTGGCATATACATTTTTGGAAAGGAATGAGTTATATTAGGGGGAGGTGGAGGGGGTGGAGCTCGGGATGCTGCCTCTGGAACTACCCAACCAGCAGGCTGCTCCTGCATGGTATTCTCGAGAGTGGCAACCCCAGCACGAGCCACAAAGGACTCATGAAGAGCTTGTCACAAGCCAGCCACATCTCGGTCCAACCATGCAATCACGGCAGCCTATTGCATAACAGTTTCACATAGAGCTGCAAATTCCGCTGAATTCACGACTACGGGCTCAGTCATTCTGTCACGACTGGAGAAGGTAGTCACTACTCTAGTGTAGCATGGTGGAAGAACCCAGACGCAGAGTACCGCAAGAGAGTTGGTAGACCACACACTTTGAAATAAGAACACTCTCAGGAAGAGTAGAGATTCCCACCGGAACCCGCGTTCTCAAACACACACAAAAGTATGGCTTAGCCGGAGTACTCACAGTTAGAAATTCTGGATGACTCAGGAGTTGAGGGTGTAGACTCAATGACTGAGCAATGGCTACCAGGCTTACTGTGCTTTTTATATCATGTGACATGCTCATTCCTGCGACCCTTGCATGTCACGAGACCTGTGTACATGGCAAACTGTTCCTCAAGACCTTTTTAAAAATACAAGAACGTCTGGAAGCAAAATATGAAGAAACGAGGGTCAAGACTTTTGGACAGTACTATAAGACTTCAGAGTTAGGTAGAGTGCAGCATAAGCTTGTATTACTTGTGAGCTACATTAGCTTCATGACAAACCTCAGATCCCAGACATGTTCTGATTGATTGACTACATTGTGTGTAATTAGATTTTTTGCCAAATTATCACCTTAACCCAAATGAAGAGAAAATGAGTTGAGGAAGGAAATTGATGAGTAGTGTTTCAGCAGGAAAACAAAAAATGTGCAGCATGGGGGGCTGGCGAGGGGTGGAGGGTGTGTGGGGTGTTGCCTGGCATTATATGCTTGAAAGAATCAGAAAACACACCGAAGAGTCAGTCACCCTCCTCAGAGTGAAAACAGGAAGCCGTAAGCGCTGAACATGGTGAGGATACGTCTTGTAAAAGGCTCTGCAAGGGACGGGAAGTGAGTAGTAATGAACAGTAGGAAAAGAGAGATGGACAAAAGAGGGAAGAGTGGAGAGGAGCGGGACGCTGTACCTGTGGCGGGACAGGGGTAATAAATAACCCCCTGCTTCCTCACCACAGCTTTAGAGCCCTGTGGAGGCCATCAAAGATCCATTACCACAGCAGAGCACCGGCTGGCACACTAAGTGTGTGTGTGTGTGTGTGACTTTCCAGCATCAGTCCATGTGTTGAATGGTGCACAGGCACTGATGTTTTGAAGTTCACCCAAAGTTCTGGCCTGCACATGTACACGCATGAGGCTGGACTTACATGTGGTCAAATTCACAGTGAGGAACCTTCAAAGTGATGCCTACTCATTTTAATTAAATATAATAATGTGTGAAATTATGCACTTCATAGTGCAGCATTTAGGCAGATACAACCAAGCTCGCTCTCTCTCTCTCTCTCTCTCTCTCTATCTATATATATGTATATATATATATATATATATACAGGGAGTGCAGAATTATTAGGCAAGCTGTATTTGTGAGGAATAATCTTATTATTGAACAACAACCATGT